>OX465378.1:11265869-11646275 GCA_950004255.1 Mesopsocus fuscifrons
AGAAGCTTTTTTGCTACTACTGCAAAGTTCCACTTTGTTCCCGCCACACTGATGTAGGTAGGTACGTGTTTGTAGACCCATACCATCTGTCAAGCAGCTAAATACACACAGGTAGGTATACAAGAAAGATCAATTGATATTCTGTTGGCTTAACGAACTGTTTTGCAGTTCAAGGTCTTGGAAGGCAGAACATGTATATTAGAACCAAGAAAGCGCCTCCCAGTGATGAAGGCGCCTGAGCCTGACTTGTGTCACGAGAGGCCTGAGTTCGAATCGAATCAAAGCAATATTTTCCGCTTAAAGCATGGACGTATTGGATTCAGCCTATACTCTTCTTAACTGGCTTTGACCCTCTCTGATTCGTCTGCAGCCAACTCATATGAGATTATGTCCATCCGGGCTCTCAAAAAAGAAAAATAGAAACCTATTGTCGAAGGAATCAATGAATGGCCACTTTGGAGGGAGGCATTCCGAGAAAAGTTCCCCTTCCAGGTAGGTATACCAGTTCCCCTTCGTGCTACAGTGGACAGTGCAGTGTACCTAGCCAGTGAAAGGCTGGCAAAAACCTAAGCCACAAGCTCTTCCGAAGAAGGTGATGGTAACCACCCGGCAGCCATTGTGTTCATTAATTCGTTCCTTCGATATGAAAAAATTGATGCATAATACGAGTATACATCCCCTAGCTTCCCGCTTCCCTTAAAAAATTGAGAAATAAAATAAATAATTTAAGTACCTCGGTGTATATAATGTCATACCTTCTATGTGGTGTATCTGATAACTCGGGACAGTCGAGGCGGCCGTTGTTTCCCTGATGGACACTGAAGAGACGATGCTCAGGAGAGAAACCAATGCAGTGATCATCTTAATCTGGAAAGAACGAATACTAGGGTATTATTTGTCAGTGAAATAAAATTATAATATTTCATTTGGTGGTAATACAATCGCTATAACTATCACAAAGTTACCGTGGAGAAGCTAATTAATCATGAACTGTTGACGTATAAGCCTTAAGTTCCCCTTATCTATAAACCTACCGCAAGACGTTCATGCATGGTGTACCTACTATCATCACAGCTATACTGGCATGCTTCAATAATTTATTACCTTCTGGTACCTACAGGAAGTCAGGTATTAAATATACCTCCGTATACCTACCTATATCATATTAAGTATAAGTGTAGGTTAAAACAATGTACTGCAATATGCTATTAAAGGTAATATACTGGACAAACCGTCTATTAGTTAGGGTGGATTTCGCCACTGTAACTTAACGATAAGATGAATTGCATAAATATTTCAAGCATATCTTTAGCTTATGGGAAGAGGCAAACCTTCCAATAAACCTTGCGATAAGCTATCCCGTCTAAACATAAACTTGGAAAATTCAGTTAAGTTGGACTTGTGAAGTCGATCCTAAGATAGGTATTAGGTATATATACCTATACCTATGTACCATAATATTCTGGTAGTAGGTATGTAGGATCATCTTTCAAAAAAAAATAATAATAATTTGAAATTTTATCCTCCAAGGCAACTGTCAACTGTCCAAACTCAAAAGGCGCCATGCACCCTGTATAGGGACACACAGTTTGGATTCCTAAATGTAGGTACGTGGATATGTACCTATACCTATAAGATATTTCCTATGCAAGTAATAATTAATTTACTGAATAAAAATATACGAACCTATTTCGGGTATGCGGTGATCAGGTATAGGTACGGTCAGGAAGGCGGCTTACGATTGACTGGCAACGTGTGTAAAACCATACCTGACTCTATATAGGAGCACCGAACAGAAACTGAGACAACATTTTCAAATGCAACCTCCATAAGTTCAACATACGCGGTATAAACTATCACAATGGGAAAATCTATCGCAAACCTGATCATACCGCCTAACCTAACATACAGACCAGAGGCGTAGGTAATAAACGACGAGAAGTTGTACCTAGGCATAAACCTACTGCATACTATAGTAATAAGTGTGACTTCTGTCTTGTTAATGTTATGGTAAGTAATACCTAATTGAATACCTAATTAATGGTAGGTATACTATACTGTCCATGCACGCGGGCCAAGGATGTGTTTTTCAGAAGAGGTTTTTTTGGCAGATTTCAAGGAGAATTTCGAATCTATTTTAGTGATTTCAGTGTTAAGACTTCGGAAATTTATCTCCGTATTTTATTCTTTTCGCGGCCCCGGGAACCTCACCGTCGTCATCGGTTCAAAAGTTACACCTAATATGACCTACCTATAGGTATTGTGAAAATCGAAATTTGACAAGCGCTCCCTTCCACCTTATCACCACCTATACAGTTGTGTCCATTATTTTTAGTAGGTATACCTATATCCCTCTTGTTTATTCCTTAATTGAAGATATTTGTATCTTACAGGCCGCTTTAGTTTGTGGATAATTCATCTTATTTCTTCTCACGTCTCTTGAGGGACTTTTTTTTTTTTTTTTCTTTTTTTTTTAAACGCGCGACGTTCAGAGAATATATGCGCCGATGAGTTGGTTTTTTAGATGTTTTTTTTTGGCCGAAGCCGAAGACGAAGTGGCCGAAGCCGAATATGAGTGGGCCGAAGCCAGTTTAATAGTGGGCCGAAGCCAATACATCCATGTCGGAAGCGGAAAATTTTTCCATTCCGCCGGGATTCGAACCCGGACCTCTCAGGACACAAAGCGGACCCCTTGACCACTCGGCCACTGAGAGGCACATTGAGGGACTATTGTTGAGTATTAAATGTTACCTAAAGTTCTTCCGCCTATGCGCATATTGCAACAGTTGTGAATTTCGAACCACTCATCACGATGCAGCGGCGTGGATATCAGAAATTCCAGATCCCTACTTAATGGAAGCTTTGATGGAAGCTTTTTTATCTTTGTTTAATTTTCAATTTCACAATGTTGTAATAATGAGCGTCTCTTCATTTCTGATAAGATTCAACAATTCTCGTGATAGACTAGTGGGAAAAACTTCCTACTGGGGTGGTTGGTTGGTGCAATTTCTAAGTGTAGGTAGATAAGACAACTACTGATAGGTATATCATGGCCCGAGGGCATTCTGTGAACAGTGAACAGTGCAGAATGCCCTCGGGCCAGGCAGGTCAGGGTGGCGAAACTATAACTATACTCGTACCTCATGCAACCATATCGCCCGGTTGGGCATAACAGCACAGAAGTTCGGCCAGAGTCGAAGAGGTGTTGACCGAAGCCCTTTTAGAAGCCAGTACATCCATACCGTATCTGGGAAATGTTATCTACGCTGGGATTCGAACTCGGATCTCTCTGAGAAGCACATGCACCATTACTGCACTGAGTCCTGAGGGTATACGTATGTACAGCTTAACGGCTAGTTAATACGAACTATTAAATAGAGGTTTTGGAAATCACGTCTTTTCTCCAAAAGTAGCATGTACCTATAGTTGCGTCAGAATGTTTGAAATAGTTTCCTTGGGGGGTTTTCTTGGATGCTGTCGTTTTTGTTGTCCGATCGAAATAGACTACAGAAAGCCAAATTGCCAGTATTGTTATGATATGCTCCTCCTTAGGTAGTCTCTTAACGCCCTACTTATCCATAGAATAAAAAGTGAGCCAAAATGTACATGTCACGCGTGTATTTTTCACTGCTCTGACTTGTATATGCTGCTTGAGACGTTCACAGACACAAAAGCTTGGTTGGTTTTATAAATCGGACAAAATAAATCACAGTTAAATCAATCTAACTCCTGACACATTTGACGGGAGCTTGGTACTTCATCTCAACAGAGGAACCCTTTTTACGGAAGTCAGGGTTGGCTCCGCGGATTATCATCGCGGCCCAGTGTTCAGATGTCTTGCTCCTGTCAACGCAGAAGAACTTAGTGCTCCTCTGGGTGGTCTTCTCAGCATGGCAGTGAGATTTGCAGGTGGTTTGAGGAAGCAGGGAGAAGCAGTGTTGGCCATCTTTCTCCACAACTTGAATGCGTGGAACAGTGCAGCCAGTGGAGCTCGACTTCTCGATGTCGTTCTGGGTTACACGCCTGACTTGTTCGTGAGATTCGCTGGAGGACGAAGAGGAAAGGGAAGAGGAGGATGAAGAAGCACTGGAGCTGGAACTCGCACTGCTGTCAACCCACCAGGCGTGGTCACGACTGGGATTTTGGAAAGGCCTCCCGCGGCTGTCAGCACGACCAGCGTCTTGGGCGCTGACGACGGTGGTCAGAATCATATGCATCTTCTTTCCGTGTTGAAGAGCAGCTTGTTTGTTCTCAAGCACTTTTCCTTCGGGAGCCACAGCCCAGGTGGCGGCAAACTCAGCGGCGTTACGGACGATGAATTGCTGGGGGGTAGGTACATACTCTACTTCACCATTTTTAGCTCCACACAGACCTGAAAAGAAGAAAAAAAATATTGACAGATGTCTTACGCGCTGCCATTAGGTGCCATTGGGTAACGTTATAAAAAGCTGTAACAAATAATTCATTTATATTCATATTCGTCGCATGGCAGAAAAACTCTTGCAGTGAAATGTTTATAACATACCTTGAACTTTGTTCATGAGCCACTGGCTGGCACGAAGCTGAACGCGTTCTCCGTCATGGATGAGTTCAATGTACCCGACGGTGATCTTGACTTCGCCGTTGGGGGTGACGAAGATTTTCATCTCAGGCTCGTTCGGTAGTTGATGACGGAAAACTTCATCAGTGGAGAGTTGGATGTATTCGCCGTTGATGGAAACGCGAGCGTGGTGGTTGCCGAATTGTTCAGGAGTGATCTCGACTGTGGTAGCGTCAGAAATGATGATTTGAACTTCCTGGCCCTTGGTTTGGCGGGCGAGGACTGCGATAGGGTAACGGATCTGCTTTTCAACTTGGATGTGGTTCTTGTAAGCGTACTGGGGTTGAGTCATCATCAGCACGTGCCAGAATTTGCCAAGTTCGATGGGGTAAGTGTGGTTGTCGAAAGTACTGAGTAGGGTCTTCTCGAAGTGGCAGGTGTCTGTTGGAAAAAAATAAGATTTAGTGGCCTTTCAGTTTTGGGGGCAGGCAAAATATTAATAAGGTAGTTGCTCTCACTCACTAACAGTTTCATAAATATTTACGTATACCTTTTGAAGTATAGAACTACCTGTTCTTTATTTGTTGCACAAAACCAGATGACTCCATCACTATTATTTTCTTGGGATTGATTTTCGGCAAGAAACATTACAATTAAGAGCAACCAGTTTTGAGGGAAACCTCAGGTTTTTTTTTTGCAACAAGTCCGTAAACGAAGATTAACTGTTCGACATTACAAGTTGACTGAAAAATCAGAAAGTACTCACATACCACTTTAACCGAAATTTGAAGGTCACACGACGTCGAACGTCATGCTCAATCTTTTAGGTCATTTAGAGGAAACAGTAGGTAAGGATAATTACTTACCGTCGTATTTCTGACTGAGAATGATATTTCCGAGACGTTGGAGGGGTGTTTGCATAGGGTTGACAGCAATAAGTTCAGCAACAGCCCAGTTAAGGCGGATGTTTTCGAACTTAGCTTCGCCAATAGGAGCTTGAACGGTTACATTCAGAGTCTCCATGTCAGGAGAGATCCACAGCTGAGTTTGGATTTTAGAAGCCTGTTGCAGTGACAGGGGGATCTCAGTCATGTAGGGGTACCCAAGGTGGCGAAGAACGCTGTAGATTTGGTATGTCATGTTTTTGGCCACAGAACCAACGTTTTGGGATTTGACAGTCCAGGTGTGATGATCCATGACATCAGCGTACTTGATGGCTTCGTTAAGTTGCTGTCCGTAGAGAGTAGGAAGGCGTTGTTGCAGTTGATGCTCGAAGTATTGGCGGTAGCTTTCGGATTGCTCGAAGAGGCCAGTAACATTGACTTGAGCACCCTTGTAGGCATCTTCACCGTAGTTTAGTACAGCATGAATCTCAGCAGTAGATTCGTCTCTGAGAGCATGTTCGACAGATTTGATTGGAGTGAAGGGAACACGGGCTAAACCATCAAAAGCGAGCTCGAAGTTCTTCTGTTCAGGGACAGATTTGCGGAGGTACACAAGGACACGTGATTTAGCAGAGACTGGACTTTTTGCCCCAGCGACAGTGGCAAGGAATTGGGCACTCTTGTGCTGTCCTTGGATCTCCAGGCCCAAGTCAAGAACGTAACCAGTGGATTCCTTGATTCCTTTTTGGACCTTGAGGAGGAACTCAGTGCGCCTCGTCTTGCTATTCGCTTCTTTAGAGGAAGGAAGAGCAGAGTTGATGTTAGAGAAAGAGTCTTGTTCTTCGCTGGATTGTTGGTATTTTTGTTCCTTATCCTTAGCATAAGTAGCGGTAAATGTGATGGTTCTGGCATTGGTGCTTTCAGGCTCATAGTACAGATCAAAACTGGTTTGTTCCAGGCCCATGTCAGCAGTGGGGAATGCTAGTGCGGAAACGAAGTCATGACGCTCAATAATCTCGAAGATGGTCTTAAGGTCCATACGCTTTTGCTCAGTTTGAGCCTTCACTCGGTACGCAACATCAAGAGTCTTATCACCCACAATGGTCTCGAAAGTAAGGGGCTGACGTTTATGAATGTACTGAGTAGTTTTCTCTTCGGCAAGAGGCTGCATACTAAGAAGGCTTTGCTGGGAAGTGTATGGCCATGAGCTGTAGTGAAGAAGGCGTTGAGTTTGACCTTCAGCAGGCTTCACTGAGACTTGAAGACGCTGCTTCTGGACATCGACTTCAATTTCAGCGCGAATGGGTAGGTAAGCCTGAATGTTTCTGTCGTGACCAGCGACGTATTGCTGGTGGTCGAAAGGAGTGACGACTGTAAGTCTGGCCTGAAGACGGGTGGAGTAGACAACCTGCATGTTGGTGGAGAGGACAGTGCAAGGCCATTGACCCTGGCTTGGCTTTTGATCTTGCTGCACCTTCACATTTCCGGAGACAGATAGAACAGTAGGGGTCTTGTAAGTGTACACGAAGGGCAGACCGCTGGCAGTAGGAACGGCGATAGTTATCTCATAATCGTTGTACATTTTTTGGTAAGCGAAGTTGAAGCCAGACTTCAGTTTTTCAAGAAGCTCCTTGGCTTCCTTAGCCATCAGTTCAACAGTGCTGTTATCGAAGGCGTAGTAGCGTTTGCTACCAGCCCAGTCAAGGCGCAGGGAACCTTCAAGTTTCTCCTTGAAATAGCCTTCAACATTCAACTTCTCTATGATTTGTTGGATGGTCTGTTGGCTAGGTTGCTGGACAGTTCCTTGGGGGATCTGTTCCCGCAGGAGATCAATCCATTCGGAAACGCTGGAAAGCATGAACCCAGCCTGCAAGAAAAAACCACATATGAGTAAGAACTTAGGTCCATAATTCTTATACTTCAAATCTCCATTTTGGAATTGACCTTTTAAGAATATTACTTCTCTATCACCTAAAGGTAAAAAGTAATTTAACAGAGGTAAGAACCAACCTTGAAGCTGGTTTGTGGGGAGCCGTTCATCTGGCGGCGGAGGCGGTAGAAAGCGCTGCTGGGCAAAAGACTGTCTTGGCTGCCGATGGAGCGCCAGCTCTGTTCGTAAGCAATGTCAAGACCGGCACTCACGTAGTCAGTGAAGTTCTGGCGAGAGAACTGGACACCAAGAGGTCTGTTTGGTAGAAGATGGAGGGCAGCTTGAGCGTTCTTGCGGCTGAAAAATTATGTCAGGTAAATTATTATATAAATCGGTGAGTTTCATGTCAATACCTAGGTATGCCTGTATAGATAAATGCTATGCCGACCCAACTACATCAGCTGAAGTGAAGAAGCAACGGAAGTTGAATTTAATTTTTTTTTTTTGTAATTTACAGTCCTCCTATGAGCTATTATTTTCTTAAATATGACGTTATTGCTGATATTAATAATCTTTCTGAGTACGTATAAACTTACATTTGTGCGTTGAACTCTCCTTTGAGTTGAGCTTGGGACTCAATGGCGGTCTGGATAGCAGAAATGACTTGAGTGCTGGCTTCAAATCGGCTGGACTGTGCCATGCGTTGGATCATGGAAAGAGGAGGGTTGGTCAGGAAAAGTCCAAAGACAGCGGCCACACGGACTTGGTAGTTTTCAGCTTGGTTCACGTAAACCTTGTAGAGGATGGATCTCGCGAGTCTAGGGTAAGTGCGGGTCAGCTTGTCCAAGGACACAATCAGATGAGTGCGTTGGAAAGTAGTCAGGGGCTCTTTGCCGTTCAGGTATGGCTCCAAAACGGGGACGATGGCAGGGTGAGCGATGTTTCCAAGGGCACGAACAAAGACTTGGATCTTCGGACTGTCTTGGTCTTGCACAGCCTTGTGCAGGTGCTTTACCATCCAAGGAATGTACTCTTCAACAATAGCCTTAGTGTTGTTTTTCTCATACATGGATCCAAAAACGTGAGAAGGGTAACGGTTGTGAGAGTTATCACGGTCCACTTGTGACAAGCGGATAAGTTCAGTGAAGGTGAAGATCGCAGTGACGTTAAGACGAGGAGTTTCCTTCACCTGCTCACTCTTAACCAGTTCCTGGGAAAAAAAATTCCAAGATTAGGTTGATAGTTTTGGGAGAAAAAATATTTCTGACGAGTACGTACCTATAGTTTCTGAACATACTTATAGTTTACTTACAAAGAAGGCCTTGATGTAGGCGGGAGTGGGTGTTTGGGCGGATTTGGCTAAAGTGGCAACGATCTGGGCGGCTTCCTCTCCTTGCACTTTACGGTCATGGATCCAGCTAGAGATGGTGAGAAGAGCGGGGGTCGTGCCGGCTTCAGCAACAGCATCACGGAAAGCCATCCATGAAGCGTACCGTTGTGTTGGCATTCCAGATTCATGTTGTTCAGGCCTTGATAGAATCTCCTTACTTGCCTCTTCAAGTTCCTTCAGATTCATAGTGCGAATAACATCCACCAAAATTAAGAAACGGTCCATGGTACCGGCCTTAGCCAATTCAGCAGGGTTCTGCATCTCTTGACCGATTTCTTCGGAAAGTTTCTGTGAAACTCGGATGACGTTGATTTGTTGTTTGATGTTATGTCCCATGTAGCCAACGAAGTAAGGAAGGAAGGGGTATTTGGGAGCGTCAGTCATGTTGGGGTGTTCTTGGTGCCAGTGTTTGATTACGCGGCTAGGACGTTCAATATCAGTACCTAGTTTACATTTATCCTCTTCGCTAGAGCTGCTGCTGCTGCTGCTGGAGGATGATGAACTCTCCATGTTTACACTTCTGACTTTGTGGTAAACTTTAAGGGGTTCGTTGTAGCTGTAGACCAAGGAGTCAAGAGTCAAGGGGTTCTGAGGAGATTCGATTTGCTCAGAAGTTGACTGAACGCGAAGAAGGGTAACATTAGTTTGGGAGTAAACTTGGCCTCGTTGACTGTTGGACAGCTCTGGGCGGAGGACGGTCTTGGCTACGGTCACAGAAGACTGGATGGTGTAGCTCTTAATGCTTCCAGATATAATGACCCGTTGAAGAGAAGAACGAGAAAGGAAAGATTCCATTTGACTGGTGGCAGGTTCCCACTCAGGTTCACGAGGAAGACCGAAGTTAAACAGAGGGCGTTGTTCACAGTTTGAGAAGTTCTTTGCCTTGACGATTTCAATCATCTCTCCTTGACCGACGAGCTGGGGCTGGGGAGTCAGCTCAGGTTGCCATTGAAGGGTGTAGGTAGGCAGTGGGGCGATGTTGTAAAGAACTTCACACTTTCCGTCAACGGTATCTTCCATGGTCTTGTATACTGCGCTGTTTTCCTGTTCCAGAGGAGGAGAGGTCATCTTGGACTTGATGAGTTTCACACCCTGAGTATCAACCTGGAGTTGACTCACGATCGCCCTGATGATGTTCACAGCCCAGGAGGGAACGTCCTTGTTGACGATAAGGTCTTTCACCTAGAAATATCATGCCATAAATTTTCGAACTTACTCTCTACAAACGGCACAAAGACTACAACTGCCTAAAATCGTGTGTGTATATTTACCACTCCGTTTTTCAGAATTATTTCGAAAGACTGCTCAAGGGGAAGTTCCTTCCAGTAGAGTTGTCCCTCATCCTGCTCAGACAAGTCTCCTTCGGACACCTGCAGGCCTTGAATTTGGGCGTACTGGCTTTGGCTGATGCGGGCAAAAAGATGGTGGGAGGTCTTGGGCTGAATGGTCAATTGCGCGCGGATGTAAGCACCGGCGGACTGATCATCCAAGCCTTGGAGAGAGGTCAGGGTCTTGCTGGTAACTTCATATTGGTATTCATTGTTAGGCTTCCAAGCTGGAATATGGGTGAAAGAGATAGTTTAGCACGGGAAACTTTGAAAACACATTAAGTAATGCATAATAATTTGCAGTGACAAAATTTCTAACTCAGAGGCATCAAGTCATGGGCTCCTTAAAATGAAAAATACTTAGCATAACAGTGACACGGGAGGGGATTCGGGAAGCGACGTCAAGCAACAAAACTAAGAGAGTCAAAGTGTCATGCAACCTATGAACATTAATTTTAACGTGGGATTTGCTTACTAAGTAAAGAATGTCAGTTAAACAGAAACTATCCGCCAAGTAGAAGTGAAAAACGGATTGAAAAAATAATCAAGTCTTTCAAGAAGTGAGCATATCTATAAGTTTCAAAATGACTCAAACCCGAGAGACTTAAAGAAGCCGAATGCAATCAAATAAATAAAATTGTATGCTTTCTGTGCTCTTGCATGGTCAAACATCAGTGGTCTAATACTGGACTTGAACGATGGATATCCGGGGGTAAATCCCGGTACCTAGGTATCAGCAATTTTGTATTGGCATCATAAGCTCGCAATGTTAATCTTAAGGAAAATGAAACTTACCCAGCTGGGCAGAAGCCACAGCCAACACAGCAAGGAAAATCCCAGGAGTCCACATTGTGTCTTTTTCACCTTCCCAAGTGGAGTGACTTAATTGAGGATTACATCCAGCTTTTATACTCGCGAGATATAATTTAGCCATTCAGCAATGAAAAGTTCAAGTAGCTGCGATGACCTCTCTGCACGCGTGCACTGAGCAGAGTAGTTACAATAACTCTTTATCTGGTTCTAGGTATATATCCAATAGCCTGGTTATAACCATCACTTAAGGGCCCCTCCTACTGTTGCTTACAATCCATACCTTTTGGCCCGAAGGTACAGATGATTAATTAAGAAACTGATTATTTTCCAAAGTCAAAAATTCAGTGTGACAGAAAATTGGTGGACCTCAGTCGTGCCAGTGTAGTGTGAGGTCGCGTACCCATCATCTAGCAACCTCAAAATTGTTCTCTCTTTTTTCAGAAATCCTCGTGCGCTCGTAACAAGGACCAGGCTAACGCAAATAAAACTTCTGGGTGCTATAACCTGCCCGTAACTTGTGATCAGCGTGCTTTCAAAAATCGATCAGAACTGTTATATAATCCTCTCCCCCTCACTCGCCCCCCCCCCCCCCCCCCTGCGTATAGTAACGTTCATGAAATATCACATTCTAAACGGCAAAAGCTAGCAAATTGGAAGCACTACGTCAAGTTACGGAATCTTCACCAACCCCCAAGCAGGTCGCTGAAGACGGTCCACGGACACCAGGTGGGAAACCACTGGTTTACACAGGTTGTCAAATTGAAAAGTAGATGCACAAGGAATGCAAAACGCCTGCCAAAATTGTGATTATGTAATCCGAAAGTTGGTGTACACTGAGCCATCGAAAAAATTAATAAACGTCACCATCTTTCCAAGACCCTCATTTAGGTCCGCAGACTCCAGTTTGAGAACCACTGGTCTAGAAAGGGTACAAGAGATACCTCGCCGGTTGCTTTGGGATGGAAAAAGTTGACAAAAACATGTGGTACCTACTTATAAGAAAGTTAAAAGTCTTTTATAGTCAGCTATAGTTATAAATGCCCCAAAACAGGCACTTTTTGAAGACTCTGATAATCAAATGACTGGGCGACGTTCAGAGAACATAACCTATGCGCCGATGAGTTGGTTTGTTAGATGTTTTTGGCCGAAGCCGAATATGAGTAGGCCGAAGCCAATACATCCATGTCGGAAGCGGAAAATGTTTCCGTTCCGCTGGGATTCGAACCCAGACCTCTCAGGACACAAAGCGGACCCCTTGACCACTCGGCCATTGAGAGGCTTAGAGAAGGTAGCTAATAAGCTTTTTGGGGGCGAACGAAACGACTATTTATTGGGTCTTGGGGTAGTTATACTTATACTTATATAGTATACTATATATATAGTACTTATACCTTATACTAGGTAGTTACTATAGTCCAAGTCAGGCTAGGAGCGTACCGATTACTCATAATTTTTTGCAAATCCAGGGCTGATCAAAACTTTTTCTTGATCAGGAAAATATCTGCTCAGGGTCGGATTGGCATTTTTAGCGTATGGTAGGATATGGAACCCAAATCAGGATCGGCGTCAACTGAAAATCTTCAAGAAATTATGAATAATCGGTACGCTCCCAGCCTGACTTGGACTATAGGTAGGTATGTAACTATTTCCGTTTTAGTATATACCTATTTATAGGTAGGGGTAAGTAACATATAAAAGGAACAAGCGGTACGACACGGTCGGACAAAACTTTACCTGCTTATTTGCGTGATTCCTATCCTAGATATAAACCCTTGGTTAAATGATTGGAGACGGAAAAACTTTTTGACGAAAGGAATTGCCCCAGAATGTTCCCCCGAGTACTTAGAGACCCCACACGACATACTTCGGCAACCACCCAAAACTACCCCCTAAAAGGAGGTGGGGTGGATGGGGAAGCTCGGAAAAACTTTTCAACAAAATAAATTGCCTCAAAACGTTTCACCGAGCATTTTGATACCCCATACAACGTACTTTGGAAAGTATCCAAAACTCCCCCCATAAGAGGGGGGGGGGCGTGGCGATAAAACATTTTGACCAAATAAATTGCCTCAGAACAATCTCCCGATCATTTTGAGCCCACACAACCCATATTTCTCAAACCACTCAAATCTACCCCCGTTAGGGGGTGGGGTGCTATAGGATACATTCAGAAAAACTTTTTGACACAAAAAATTGCTCCACAAAGTTCGCCCGAACAGTTTGAGACCCCATAAGCCGCACTTTATAAGTCACTCAAAATTGCCCCCCCTGGGGGGGGGGGGGGGGCTTGAGATAAGCCATATACCATTTGTGACGGGTATGGCGGTTGTCATGTGTCCTATCCAGAACTACTCGTATACCACAAACCACTGAATCCACTGATTTCACCCTTTTACAGGTCCAGGGGGGACTTCCCCCCTTCCAGGGAGTTATGCGGGGGTAGTGGGTGGTATCATTGGATTCGTAATTATTTGTTCTATAATTGTCCAAAATTTGATCAAAATCGTTAGAGCCGATTTTGAGCAAATATTTTTTTTCTACCTTTTGGGGGAGTTTTGGGGGGGGGTAACCCCCCTTAATTTTAAAGGGGGGAAACTGGGCTTCCGGATTCTGATTTCTTCCAATTTTAGAAAGGTCACTACCGATTTTGAAGAAAATCGGTTGAAAAATGCGCCGTCCAGGTCAATGCCACATACATAGCTAGCTAGCTAGCTAGCTAGCTACATACATACATACATACATACATACATACATACATACATACATACGTACTGACACGGAGTACCTGACCTCTTCTAAAAATTCCTGTGGGCAAACTTTTCGTCGGAGGAAAAAAGTGAGATGATTTTCATATTCCGAAGGAATGTACGTTTCCGAAATGTATATGCAAGTTTCAGTCGCTTTTGAGGTCTGGGAGCAATGACGGTTCAAAGTTGAGGTTTGCCGAAAATTGGCCCGCACGAATACAATACTTTACCTTACGTATACTCCGTATACAGGTAAAGTAAAAAATTGTGTAGGCTGCTGCCACATAGTGCCATAGTACCTACACTATAATAATAAATAAATAAATTCGGCCCAGAACTAAAAAAGTCATCACTTCCCTTGATTTAGGGGTTGCATGCTTAGCTGATATAGACAAATCGTATTCCATCATGATGTAAGATTCACCTTTGGTATTAGAAGCGCCTAGTTTGGCCCACATATGATAAAAATTAAACATCTGCATATTATGCATGGCACTGCGCTGACCTGTGATAACCTCTGACATTGAAATTGCAACGACGTAAAGAAATATTTGTTTTCCATAGGTTATCGGCAATGGGGTTCGCACAAGTTTAGGTAGAGATAGAGAAGGGTCATTGCGGGCTTTTAATACCTACGTAGACCAACTGAAAATTAAAGAAAAATATTCTTCTCAGTTATGGTGCTATTGCTAGTTTAAGGTTCAGCAGCTGCTGATTTGTGTTTTTTCCCTTGTTCATGTTGGAAAGACTCCAGATTACATCTTCACGTGTATAGTAGCCTTGGTAATCTATGTGGGTACCAGACTAACAAATTTCCCAATATCCCAGTGAGTTTTTGGATTTCAGCTGTTTTGAAGTCGTAACATTCCAATATTTTTTTGAAGAGGGAAACAAAATAGACGTCTCGTAAACCACTGACAAATTGGAGAATCTGCGGTGCTAACGGCTACCTTCAAGCGAAATAAAAATAAAAATAAACATTAATAATTATTCATCTCTCGTAAAGTTACTTACCTAATCATTTTAAAAAGAGTCTACCTATACCTTCATCTATCGTTGGCTGAGGGTTGGGGGGACAAGCCCAGCAACTAGACCGTTTCAAGAACTATCCATTGTGCTCAACTGGCAGCACTACCAAATACCAGCTCCCCAGCCATCGAGTAAACGATGGGGACCTACAGTTTTAGGTGGGTTCCGAACCACCACAGCCTCGATATACATTTCACTTGACATGTTGAACATATCAGAGGTGAATGCCGAGCAGAAAAACGTTTTGGTAGGATCGGGATCGAACCGGTGTGACCCGGCTCTCACTGCTCCTCAAAAGTCGACCATTTAGTCCACTAGGCTATTGAGGCCTTACCTTCATCTATCAGTAAACAAAGAATTTCTGTAAAGTAAAAAACCACTATTGGCTGAAAAATCAACAATTTTCTATACCTATTTATTGCAGGTGCACTCACATGACGACAAAAATATGAATAGGTCTGATGGAAGTTATTCCCCATTTTGGCACCAGTGTACCTAAGGAGCATGATTGCGTTCACCCTGTATACCTATAGGTAACCGGATCTTTAGAAAATAATAACTGAACGCACTTCTCGCCTGTCGTTTAGACTAAATCTGTAATCAGTACTACAGCAATTATTATAGGTACCTACATTCCTATTTTCGTAGGTATAAGTACTATAAGGAGCTTAAATACCTACTTACAGTAAAAAACCTGGTGGAAGCTTTTTTGGCGCGCGAACCATTATTACCTGTAGGTACCTATTTCCATTACTATAGTTCCTATAGCTGTATCCACAGAAGGAGGGGGGGGTTAACCCCCCATGCCCCCCTTCTGGATACGGGCCTGATAGGTACTCCCTATTTCATTCGGACCTACAACTAAAACATAACACTTCACCGTCGTCGTCGTCATAGTTCAAGTATAGGTATAGGTACAGTAAAAGTAGGGACAAGAGTCTTTTAGTTAAATATCTAATTCAGAATTGCTTAGGGTGCGTTCCACCATGCCCAGTTAAAATTAACCTGGAGATTTACCATGTTAAATTTAACTTAAAAGTTAAATTTAACATGGTAAACATAGGACAAAATCACCAGTTTAATTTTAACAGGGCATGGTGGGACTCACCCTTAGACAAGTTTCGTCCGAGTACCTACTCCTTCCGAGTAAGTAGGTACTCGTAATTATCTGAACAGATTATAATACCTCAAGATTACGCCGTAATTGCGGCATAAAAAACCTGTTCAGAAAAAAATGAACTTGCATAACTTGGCACTTCATCACATTTAGACATTTGAAATATATAAAGCTTACCTATATAAATTTTTCAATGTGTGTTTACCAATATATCTAATTATCACAAAGTTTCAGTGAAACTTGTGGTTCCAATAAGTTTTGCAGGTCTGTTAAAAGATGCGTAGGTCTGCCACTCCTCAGTGTTACATATTATAGTAGCTCTAAGATGGAAACTGCCTGTAGAATAGGTAAGTATATCCATCTAAGGTAGGATTTCACCACTTCTCGAAAGTATACTATAGTGTCTCCTAACGAACAGATTTATCTTATCGTAAGTATATGTTAGCTTATGCAAAATGCAATCGCACTATAATAATAATAGCTGAGGGTTGGGGGAGACAAGCCCAGCAACTAGACCGTTTTCAAGAACTATCCATTGTGCTCAGCTGGCAGCACTACCAAATACCAGCTCCCCAGCCATCGAGTAAACGATGGGGACCTACAGTTTTAAGTGGGTTCCGAAACACCACAGCCTCGATATACATTTCACTTGGCATGCTGAACATATCAGAGGTGAATGCCGAGCAGAAAAACTTTTTGGTAGGATCGGGATCGAACCGGTGTGACCCGGCTCTCACTGCTCCTCAAAAGTCGACCATTTAGTCCACTCGGCTATTGAGGCCGTCGCAATCGCACTATAGTGTGCTATACTGCTATAAATATAGTTCTGTATAGTATACTTAAGAATAAGTGGTAAAAAATCCACCCTTCATATTCATCAGTAGCGCAGAAACTCAGACTATATTATAGCATACCATACTTCGCATACTTAAGACAAAGAGCGAGTAGAAAACCACGCTTTTCAGTGGTAAGACTGATGTCTCCTTAAAGGCTTAAAAAGCCTTACAAGTTATTGGGAGACGGTTCCTAATAGGAGTCATCTTGCAGGTATAAGAGGTGTTCGGTTTTGTTCGGTAGATCGAACTGTCAACAGGCTTGCTATGATTTCAGCTGTTTTAATATTGGAAGAACCAAATCCAGAATGCCTAATATCTTATTTCTTTCTTGGAATCGCATGCATTTCCTATGATGGCCGTGAATGAATAAGCAAACCTAAAGGTACTCAAAGGTGACCTTGATAATGATAACATTAATAATATTTTATTGTACAAAAACAGTAGGTACCTACGACAGTACCACTTGCATTATACAATAAATATTGCTAAGTTAGAATATTATAGTCAAATTCGTTTTCCTGAAACAGTTTGATGTTTCTTTCGCATTTTTTTGGCTGATTACAGACTGTGTTACTAAATCCAAGTCCGGAATTTGTTGTGGCTACTAATGAATACCTACTGTGAATAATATGAATACAATATCTACATATTCGGTACCTACGTAGGTATATGACAGTATTCTACAACCATTTAGGTACTCAAACAAAAATCGACAGACAGTACGAGTAACGTCAGTTACGTTTATTTTTTTCTACATTTTCTTTTTGCTTCTAATCTACAATCTAAGAAGTACTACATTTCGGAAAAGTCCTGATATGAGATCTTTTACTCGCGAGAGCAAGCCGTTGGTATTTCGACAAAGATCACCTCAGAGTTGCCCTTCTTGCTGAAGTCGGGTTTGGCACCACGAGAAACCAGCTTGGCCCAGTGCAAAGAGGTGCTTGTTTTTTCAACGCAAACAAAGTTCACAGGTTGGAGTTCTCCCTTGATAACTTTCTGGCCCATCTTGCAGGCAGGCACAGGTTCAGTTGAGAAACAGAGCATCCCGTCTCGTTCGATGACCTTCAGCTTCTTGTGGAGAGAGTGCGTCTTCGGGGTGTGCTCATTGGATTCGCTAGAAGAGCTGGAAGAACTAGAGGAACTGTTGTACTTGATGCTACCACCCTTGCGAGGTTGTCCCTTGCTGTTGGCGCGTCCGGCGTCCTGCTCACTCACGATGTTGCTGTTGAAGGGCATTTTACGGGAGATAGCGTGCTTCTTGGCGAGTGCCTGCAACTCTTGGTTTCTGCCTTCAGGGTTCAGGGTCCAAGAGGCAACGAACTCTTCGTAGTTCTTGAGGTAGTTGTTCTGAGGAGTCAGAAGGTCGGAGCTCTCACCATCGAAATTTCCGCAAAGGCCACCAATATGGTGCTTCTTAATTGGGCTGGCGGTAAGAAGTTGGCGACTGGGCTCGTACAGGAGCTCCAGCTTGTAGTCGCTGACCCAGATTTTGTAGGTCTTGTCATCCAGACGAGTAATTTCCATCCACAGCTTGCCTTCCTTGCTGATAACCTGCTTGGTCTGACCCTGGGAAAGTTGTTGCTCTTCACCATTGACGCGAACAATGACTCTAGAGGAGGATGGGATCATCTCGACGACAGTGTTGTCGAAATCTTCCAAAATTATTCTGACCTCACGTTGGCCTTGCGAAATGTCACGGCCGAGAACAGCGAACCGCATGGCCTCAAGAGTAGCGTCTTCCTGCAGTTGGGGGGTGGAAAGAGCCAGTACGTGCCAAGCCTTTCCAAGCTGAATGGGGTAGGTCATGTTGTCAAAAGTCTTGGCCATCGTGCCGTCAATGCTACAGGTAGCTGAAAGCAAAAGTCATAATAATAAATATCAGAGTTGGTGTGGCTTCGGTTTCACCCGGCTCCAATATTTCTTTTTTATTATTCAATTTTTATTTAAGACCACTCAACCGAGCCAGCTGCTGTAAGGTTTGTTCGGTCTTGAATTTCTCGTCACGACTATTTCATTTTGTTTTCAAGATAGAGAAAAAATTTGAAGTGTTCACTTTGGTACATTTTTATTTTTCATATCAAATTTTCAGGTAAATACGGAGAGTATGAAATTATTCTAATCGTTTTTTGAATTCCACACTTCTTATAAAAGGAAGTTCTAGTTAGAAATTTACGAGGTCTAACTCAACACTTTAAAGAGCCGAGTTCCCAACAGAATGAATTACTTACATTCGTACTGCTGGCGGAGAGAAGCAAATCCAACTCGCTGGGCTACGGAGTAGAAGGGGTGGATAACAGCAATGGAGCGGGGGATGTTAGAAATAGGAAGATTCTGGAAGATAGCACGACCAACTGGGGCAGCAACGGTCACGTTCAACCTGGACAGGTCGTGGGAGTATTGGAACTCAAAGTTCACCTGGTTGCTCTTTTGCTTGTAGAACAAATCTTCGCTCATGTACGGGTAACCAAGGTAGCGAAGACCGCTGTAGAGGTGGTATGTCTGGTTCTTAATAGCATCGGAAATATCACCACTGTAGTCAACGGAGACGGTGTATTTGTCGAAGAGGTTAGCCTGGAATGTGGCGTTGCGGCAGCCATACAGGAAGTTGTTGTTCTGACTCATTTCAGCAGCACACTGGAGAGCTTGAGGCTGTTCCTTCACGTGTTGCAGACGACCTTCGGTCTTTTCGAAAACGGCGTTGGCGGAAACAGAAACGGACTTAGTATTCTTTTCGGAATAGCTGAGTTTGACTGACACCTTACCCTTTTCTTGGGACTTAAGGGCCCTTTCGAAGTTGTAGAGAGGCACGGATGGCATTTTGGCTGCAGCAGACAGGGACCAATCGAATTCAGGTTGGTTCTGCAGAGCAGAGTGCACATGGACCAGCAGCTTGGCTTGCTCATCAGAAGGACTCTTGGAAGCAGCGATGCTAGCTACGATCTGGGACGGCTTGGGACCATTGAATTTAACACTGATATCCAAGGCATGGGAGGAAGCGTCCTTGATGGAAGTCTTCTTCATAGACTCTGAAGTGCGCTCTTGGGTCCTCAGGAGGTAGGGGAAAGGAGCAGAGCGGGTAATACTGTCTCGCTCTTCACTGCTTTCATGAGATTGGTCAGGCTTGGTGTTATCGTAAGTGAAAGTGAACACAACGCTCTTCGCAGCAGAGCGAGGAACACTGTAGAAGATTTCAAACTTTGTGGCTTCGAGAGTATTTTCAGCAGTTGGGAAAGCGAAAATAGAGGAAGGGCTGTGACGAACAATTTGGTCGTAGACGGTCTTGAAACTGATTTCCTTCTTTTCCGTGCGGCCCTTGACGCGGAAGGCGACTCCAACAATATCTTCGCCAAAGGTTTGATCAATTTTCATAGGTTGACGTACTTGAAGGGTCTTGGTGTTAGGGTCCTCGCTAACAGGCTTCAGTTGCTGAGCGTCTCTGCGGGTGGTGAAAGGCCATGTGCTGTAGTGGAAGATCTGTTTCTGGTTGTTCTTGTCCAGGTTCTGGATTTCAACTTTGACTTCACGGTTGGCGAGGCTGAAGTTGATTTCAGTGGCAATGGGGATGCTCACCTGGAGGTTCCTATCGTAACCAGCCATAAACTGATGTTCGAAGGGAGTGATCAGTTGGAAACGGGCTTGGCTTTGAGAAGAGTAAACGACGTCAATGTCGGGCTTGATGCTCCACTTCTTAGGAAGAGAGAAAGGTTGTGGTTGATCTTGAGGAGTAGAATCAATAACGACACGACCAGAGACGGACATGAGGGTGGGCTTGGAGAAGGTGTACATGAAGGGGAATCCAAGAACGGTAGGGAAGGCCAGAACTGTCTCGTGCTCGATGAATCGCTTCTGGTAAGAGAACGTCTCTCCCATACTGATGGAGATGATTTTAGCCATATTTTCAGGAGAGAATCCCAGAGAGCTGTTACTGAAAGACATGAAACGCTGAGAAGCGGCCCAGTTGAGGAGGATGTTGCCCTCAAGCTCCTTCTTCCAGAGAGAATCCACGTTGAGTGACTTGTAGATTTCTTCCCAAGTGGGTTTCTGTTGTTGTTGTTGTGGTCGGTGAAGGTACGGGAAGGCGTGACGCATGTTTTGCTCTTTGCTAGACCACATGGAGTCAGACGCAAAGTCCCAAAGATCAGCCGTGCTGGACAGCATGGCACCAAACTAAAACAAATAAATGGAAACTATACCCTCATGGGGCATGGCACCAGGCAGGGTACATGGCTCCCTTGTTTACCAAGGCAAAAAACAGTTGACGAAGGCCTGTTACACCCACCCCACCGTTAGAAGACATGCTGGGAATCAAATTAGGATCACTTGGCAAGCGCCAATACGCTAAACCAATTTGCCGTTATATGGTGTGAGGAAATTATACTAAACTCACTCGGAATCCGGTGCTGTAAAGACCATTGTAGGATTCAGCAAGCTTGAAAAAGACGGACTGGGGGAGGATGGAGTCTTTGCTGCCGATGTACTGGAAGTGTGGCTCCGTAGCCAGGTTGAGACCCTGCACGATGTAAGCGGTAATGTTTGCGCGGGAATACTGAACACCAAGAACTTCACCAGGAAGCATGTTAACTGCTGACGCAGCGTTTTGGCGACTAAACATAAAAAATTTAAATTAGAGAATTTTGGCGGGTACTTTCCACTTCAGCACTTCTTTTGGGCTTCTTACCATTATTGTTCATCATTACTGCTTCGAACTGCGTTACTTACAACAAGCAGTAACTTTCGTTTCTTCCAGTTAAACTTTTAGTAACACGAAATTCAACAGTCAAAAAGCCAAAAAATGACAATTTGTTCCATTTATCGTAAAAATTATTTACCGCTCCTCGTTCCACTGGCCGGGAAGGATGGCGACGGCTTCGATGGTGGTCTTCACAGCAGATCGAACTTGGTTGCTGGGTTCAGTATGGGCAGCTAGAGCTATACGTTGAAGAAGAGACGCAGGAGGGTTCGTCTTCATGAGGTTGTAGAAGGCCGCAACGCGAGTTTGGTAAGGCTCCAGTTGGTTAATATAGATCTTGTACAGAACAGGTGTAGCAAGCTTGGGGTACACTACGGATAGCTTATTCAGGGAAACGACCATAAGAGTGCGCTGGAAGGTAGTCATAGGCTCCTTTCCTTCGAGGTAGGGCTCGAACACGGACAGAATTGCAGGGTGGGCAAAGTTCCCAAGCACGCGAATGTAGAGTTGAATTTTCTGACTGTTTTGCTGTTGGACAGCCAGACGCAGCTGTTGAGAGTAGTAAGGGATGTAAACTTCCTGGACAGACTTCAAGTCTTTAAGAGCCAGAGGACCGTAGGTGTGGACAGGGTACCGGTTGTGGACAAGAAGACGGTCGACCTGGGCTTTGCGAACCAAGTTGGAGAAAGCGAAAGACGCGGCAGTGTTGAGGAACATGTCCTCAGTGACTTCCCGAGATTTCACCAATTCCTGTGAAAAAAAAAAAAAAAAATGCTGATGAGCAGTAATTATAAAGGCCACCTTGAGTCTCAGATTTTTAGCTTTAACTCATTTTTATGTAACTGTTATTACTATTATAATAAGACTATAAGGACTACTTATCAAATGAAATGTGGTGAGCAAAGTAAAACTTGAGAAAGGTTGTCACAAAATTATCATCAATTTGGCTAATTTCCTTTTCGACAAGTTATAAAGTTCAAATTATTTAGGCTACAACAGAAATACTGGAAACCAAAGGATGGGAGCATCTTAAAAAATTTACATTACAAGGGAATAGCGCGAATGACGTCCTACCGTCCCTGCGCCGTCAAATACACACAACAACAACAACAAGGGAAAAATTTAGGTTGGTACTTACGAAGAAGGCCCTGATGTAAGCAGAGGTGGGGACCCTAGCAGCGTTGGTCTGGGCAGCCAGGATTTCTGCAGCATCTTCACCTTGGATTTTCTTGTTGCGCAGCCAGCTACCGATGGTGAGGAGAGAAGGTCCGGTTCCAGACTGAGAGACAGCATCGCGGAAAGCCATCCAGGTAGCCTTAGCGTACTGGTCAGTGTTCTGTTGGTTCACGTAGTATTGTTCGGAAGCCTGGGTCAGCTGCTGGTAGCTCATGGTACGCACCACTTCGGTAAGCATAGCAAAAAGCTCATGAGAGCGAGTCTGAGCAATCTTTGCAGGGTTGACAGTCTCAGCGGCGATCTGCTGAAGAAGCTTCTTAGCGTAAGAAGCGGCCTTCTCGGGGGTGTAAAGAGAGAAGGGGTTCTTCAAAGATTCCTCCATAGTGGGTTCATCTTGGTGCCATTCTTCGCTTGACAAGCTGGCGCTTTCAGAGGAGCTGCTGGAGCTGGAGCTGGAACTTTTGGAGCCGGTCTTCTTCATTTCCAAGCTTTCACTGCTGGAGGAGGAGGAGGAGGAGGATACGTGTTTCTCACTCCATTCTTTCCATTCCTCAACAGTCATGGGAGTACCATAATCGCTGACGAGGGAGTGGATGTTCTTAGGTCTGCTAGGACCTTGAAGTTGAGACTCAGACACTGCTTCAACACTCAAGAGGGTTACATTAACTTGAGAAACAACTTCGCCCTTCTGGTTGTTGTAAATTTCAGGGCTAAGGTTAATCTTGCTGGTGGTTTCAGAAGACCAGATGGTATAGCTCTTCAGGCTTCCGGATACAACGACACGAGTGACAGCAGATCGGCTAAGGAAGTCACCCATCTGGTTGGTGGCAGGCTCCCATTGGACTGTCCTAGGGAAACCGAAGTGGTAGACAGGACGGCGTTCACAGTTGCTGTAGTTCTTGTTCTTCACGATTTCAATCCAGTCTTCGTTTTCGTTCTGAGTAGAAACCTGAAGGAAGAATAAGAAGAACAATAACATTAAATTTCCCCATTACATTGAATGTTAGTTTCTGGTTCAATATTCTCTTGTAGGCGGAACCCACCAAGTAGGAGCCTACTTCGTTTAGGGACTTCAATGGGCAAACTGTATACGCTCTTTTATATTATGTCTAACAATACTTCTCAATGCACTTATGTACAATGTAATGTACTATACTTCTTACGATGTAAGAATCTCGATTATTCTGACACAAGCTATGGGCTACGCGTATTGCTTTCTACAGATTTTTTTCTGTATTTCCAAATGGTGGAAGTTTTTTCTTTGTAATGTCAAAAACTATACCTGAGGCAGGCGCTCGGCGGGCAAAAGGGAGATGTCGTAAAGGACTTCGCACTTGCCCTCCACAGTTTCTTCCATGGTCTTGTAGACGGCGTTGACATTCTGACCAGTGGGTAGAGAAGTCATCTTAGACGGAATGAGGTTGTTAGCTTGGGTGTTGACTTGAAGCTGGCTTACCACGGAGCGGATCATAGTCACTTCCCAGGAAGGAACTTCACTGCTGACTTGAAGATCGCGGATCTACCAATAGGACAAGACAAATTAGTGAAAGAGGGCAAAAACGCCCCACTGTGGTGCTATGGTGGTTCTTAAAGAGTTACCTACCACCAGGAATTTTATGCGGAATGAAAAATATCTACTAACATACGGGGATAACTCAGCTACACATTGGCTACCTCAATGAGTGTGGTTTTAAAATAACTTCTTCCCACCCTATGCATTGTAAGCAGTACTTACGACACCATCCTTCATGATGATTTTGAAGGGCTGCTTAGTCAAGGTGAGAGGTTTGTACTGTCCAAACTGAGGAAGGTTCTGTTGCTCCCATCCCATGGGAAGAGGGGCTTGGATTTCCTGGTACTCGGCATCCTCCAGTTTCGCCCAAAGGACGTCGCTGCTGCAAAATTATAAAAACATTACTTATACGCTCACATCTGGATTTGTTCCACTTGTGCATGGGAATTTAGGCACGTTGATAGCCCTAAAAGACCCAGTGGTAATGATATCAACTTACCTGATGGGTTGAACGCGAAGGGAAGCGCGGTAGACGAGTCCAGAATAGTCATTGCTGACTTGCGGGAGAGCAGCAAAACTGCGGCCAGTTACTTGGTAGTTGTAGCCACTTCCTTGATTCCAAGCTAAAAAAAAAAATTATTACAATCAATTTTCAAAATAAATCAAAAACAAGGATACAAGCCTAGGAGGGCCACAGCCAAGTGCACATGTGCACAAGGGCGTGATTTGGTGGGAATCACGCCCTGCAGCCGAGTTTTCCTCCTGCCAATAAAGGCCAGGTACCCATAGCCCCTGGGTGAGATTTACCAAGCCCTGACACTGCGGTAATCCAGAACTTTGGACAACTCATTATTACTGGCCCACAAACATTTCAGGTTCCATTGGGCAGGAGAAATTTTCAGTTTGTTTCAGAGCATGTGAGAGTAACTTGTCTGAGGGGGGTTCTAACGCTAAAACTTTAATTCCCCATTATTTCTCTAAAACTGTAGCGATATTGGTAAATATATTTAAGTGTATCTGTCGCAAGAGCTTCGTGGTTTTAAATGGGGGCTTCACGCAATGAGAGTAGGTATGGGGATGGACTTAATAATTATTCGAGAACACTCGAAACTCTCATAACTAAGCACACTGTAAAAAGAAAAATATAAGTAAAAATATCCAACTCTGTATCTTTATGGAATTGGTACTTACCGTACTTGGCGGAGGCTGAAGCCACCACTAGGAAGAAGACCAAAGCGGCCTTCATCTTGCTGAACAGGACTTGGAGTGACAGTTAACATCTCTGCCCAGCCTTTTATAACTACCGAATCACAGATAATTTTCTGCTTACATTTTGTTTTACTATCAAATGTTGCACGCTCTTAGTATATTATACAACGATAATTTTCATGATAACCGGAAGAACTTATGACCGGTGACAGTTAAGAAATCCGGTAAGAAAAGGCTGTAATTTTCAAGTAATCAAACTCTCAACCTGTCTCAGAAACGCATGTTTTTTGTTTTTTGGTTGTAATAGGTAAGTAAATCGGCTACAACTTTTGAAATAAGAAAATTGGCTTAAAAGCCTGAATATTTATTTTGGACACCACCATAACCGGTACGACAATTGATTGACCTGTAGGCTTGCGACAATTTTGTTGCAGCCACGGTGACCCAGGGGGATGATTTTTGAAACTACTGTTTTGGCTCAAAACTTTTCTTGCCCAATAATCTCTCAGCCAGTACCGAAGAAATTATTTTAAATATTTGTATTAAATTGTTTTGACAGCTTAAATTATTATAATAATTTTGAATGCGTATAAAAATGAGAGATTTTCCAGACTCTTTAGTCTCTAGAGTCTCGACCAAGGACTCTTAGACGTTTTTCTGCCTGAGGTTGTATACAGGAACAGGTGCGCCTAAATATCACAGCAGGTACTTATAGAATCCATTTTCTCTGTTTTGTTTAGTTTATCTTTCAAAAATTACAGGTAGGTAGGTTGGGACCTACGTAACTATCACCACACGTTAATTTCATGCTACGCACTTGGGAAATACCTAAGTAGATAGGTACTTACGATTTTTCAGTCAGGCGGCATCAACATCTTCCTCGGTCTTCTGGCCACCTTCCATCGAAGGCAACGACCCCGGCGCACAAATTTCCCATATGAGGGAATCCGGAGATATCTGTACCTTCCTGTAGGTCTTGATTCGTATGGATCCATGATTCTCTCACGCTAACTGACCGGGCCGGAATATTCACCTAAAGTAGCAATGCACTGGATAAATAGATAATACCTATAGATGGGCCAGAAGAAGGATGTTATATCTGTAGAAACCTTGGCTTAGGTACGTACCTAACCTCCTTAGGTTAGCAGAGTCATTTTACCTGAAGCAACCTTTCATTTTTCGTCTCACGAATGATAACTTTCCAATTTTATCCATGGCACTATAAAACCGATCTGGCAATTTAACATAGGCACAGCCATAAAAACACAGGCAAGAATAATAATTCAGTGTTTGTTGTTGGATAGACGCCATGTTTATTTCCTTACTACAATGGCAGGAGCAGGTTCTTGAACGCACGCCAAGTTTAAAAATTTTTAACCGCCAAAAAAGTTTTAAAGTTCGGACGCTCTGAGGAAGAGTTTTCATATTTTTTCAGTACTGGTAATTATTGTAGTAATCGAATAGGTAGATGCAGTGTTACATTTTTACAAACTGTGCATTTGTATGGTGGGCCTGGGCCATAAATGGGTAGCATAGGTAATGCGGTCCAGCGAACGAGGCCTGAATTAGGTCCCTAGTTGGATACTACCGAAGTAGGTAGGTACTTACCTACTGAAACATACGTATAGATACAAAGTACCTACTACCTAAACGATACAGTTTTCTTATAAGAACGGCTAATTTGTGTACCTACTATTCCTAGTAAATAATGCAACTATTACATTACCTACCTACTTTAACCTAAAGATCATCCATATCTAATTTTATCACAAGTAGGCAATGTGTTATTCTAAAAACATATATCGTCAGTGCACGAGGTGATAATGGTTATCTCACTCGTATTTTTTTTCTAAGCCTATGGCGAGTCCTAACGGTTGGTAAAAATCCTGAGGGAGGCCTCAAAAAGAAATTTGGTGTGAACGGTTTTGATGAAAACTTGATATTTTAAGTACATTCTTAGGGACTTCATCTAAAACTGTAACCTACCTACCACGTCAGCAGATAGGTACTTACAATCTTCCAAAGATCATGAAAGACATAGATACCTACAGGTATAGGTTCCTATAGGTACCGCAAGGGGAAAAAATATGAAGGCACGTTTTAAAATAAATTAATATTGCACATTTTTATTGCACGAAACAACCCACATTTTATTTCATATTGAGCTGCAATGAGTCTACATCAGATCCGAATGTTAATTACGGTGACTTTTGAATCAAAATGCCCATCACTTTTTTGACACAAGAAAAAACGGAAGTTACCTTCCAGCAATAAATTTTTTCTGATGTTGGCCCACCCCCCCAAAATCCACAGAACTCTCTCTGAGATCTTAGATAACATAGAACCCAACTTAGGTAAGTACTCGTACCTACCTACTTAGGTACTTAATACATAGGGAGTTTTCACAATTTTTGTAAGTCTTCATGGGTGGTGAACTTCGAATCATTACAACTCAGTACTTACTCTTTGAGAACATAACCTCCACCAATAAAAGCTCTTATCCGTACCTACTAACCTACTTTAACTATTCCCCAATTTTAAGGCAAGTAGGTACTTCAAGCCATAGGTATACCAACCGGTACATACGCATGTAGGTTTCCAACCAATGGAAATCTACTGAGCAAAAGCTAGGTAAAAAATTAAAAAGAAAATAGTTAATCAAGCAAGTACCTACTTAAAAGACCGTGTAGTAACTACAGGTACTAGTTGATTATATTGCACGCAAAACAGTGAGATACCAAATTATTTAGACGACATTACGGTAAGTATCCTAAAGTATTTTCCATATTACTCAAGCGATAGGAGTTAGACCGTGTATGCGTTTTTGAGCCTCTGACACTTGGAGGTCGGCCCGTCTTCGGTTTTGCAGAAACATCGGAAAATAGCGCCGCAATTTCGGCTGATTTTTTGACCGAAAGAGCTTCACTTGCATTGGCAGCGCTCCGATCTTTGACGACATGTTTCATATTTTCCCCACGACTACTTGCTCCCAAATAAAGAACTTTTCCTTTAGGGTCACGTGCAGAAACAACCAGAACTTTTCTCTCACTACCGTTTGAATTAGTTTCAGATGTTTCTGATTTTGCACTCGCCGTAAAAAGATCATAGTCGAGCTTCTGGAAATTATCGCTTCCTCCACTACTGAAATATATTTGGGAGTTTTCATGAGGACAAAGGGGACGCTGTGGAGTAGGTGTAAATCCTTGTGGGGCTATGTTTGCTCCAGGTGGACAATGATTTTGGAACCTGCTTTGTATTTGGTTGAGCAAATCAATGTAGCTCCCTTGCCTTTCCACGCACCGGCGACTTTGAAAAGAATTGTAGACGTCCATTCTCCGAGTGAAACGCAAGGAGCTGGTAGCTGATCCATTCCTTTCAGGAAAGAGAACATGGTTCATGATATCATCTTGAATGGATTTAGCCCTCATGGAGCTAAACACTCTGTTTCGAAAGCGGGTGGTGGCAATGTCCGTTTGAATTGGTCGAGCTCTCATGCTGCTGTACTGTCTGTGGGGCCTCTGTGACACCTGGACATCTCGCCTGCGTACAGAAGCTCTCATCACGTCTTGGCCATGGTAGCAAAAGTGTCTGGTACCTTCTACATAGTTTGAAGGTCTCCGCGGTTCTGGAATCGCTGGAGGTGGTGGACATTCATGAATCTGCTGACGGCTAACTGACCTTTGTGGTCGAATGTGCAAAAACTCAAGACTCTTGGATGGTTTTAGACATTCTTTAGGGCCTTTCAACTTCTCTTCATTGGTCCTCCATGCCGTCGAGGGACTGGCAGCTCGAGATAAACTGGAGTCGGATGCAGCAAAACCTTGCTCTTTAAGTTGTTCGAATATTGTGGGGCTGTGTTTTTTGCAAGACTTGTCCACTTTTGAATAGTTCGGACAGTTCATGTTGTGAACCTTATTCTGGTGGAGGTGAGGTGTTTGACAGATACCCTTCATGTCGGATAAATTGAGAATATTTTTGCTCGAGCAGTAACATTTTTCGCTGTCAACGCAGCTTTCGGTATCACAACCACACGAGGAAACAGATAATTTGTCCTTATCATCTCTCTTGGTGCCCAGAGTACAGTAGCACTTATCAGCACTAGTGCATGTGCAGTTCTCGCTATCGTAACTGCACTCGCTGCAGGAGAAGTAGCCACTAGACGAACGATTAGGGCACCCGCCACTTTCGTTTCCGTTCCTCCTCAAGAAAGAATCACTATCGTCAGAAGTAGTGGAAATCTTTGTATTTTTTCGATCTGGTTTTTTGACTCGTCGTCGCGAGCTCGGTCGTCTTCTAATTTCTTTTTTCTTTGCATCCGAGCTATTGGTACTGGAAGTGCTCGTTTCAAAGTGTTTGCCTCCACTTTGAAAAACAACGCTTGTGAATTCCAGCGTTGTAGGTCGAGAATTTTTCTGTTTGCTCAGTTTAGACGCCGTTTTTCTGAAAACTTTCCGAAGACCTGTTGCTGATACGAATGTCTTCTTTCTCAGGCTTCGACTACGACTTTTTTTCTTTTGCCTTCGCATGATGTTCTTACTCCTTTGAAACAATTCATCTTTCGTTAGAGTAACCGCTAACTTAAGCAAGAACTCCTTGTAAATGGGCTTCAAATCATTGAAAGACATGCCTTCAGCGTCGATGATGGCGTTCAGGATGTCGTCCATACTTTCTAAACCTTCGTTCTGACGAAACTCGTTGAAAAGTTCGTTAAAACCAAGAGGGCTTGTAATCTCCCCATCACTGTGATTGTTCATTTTGTAACGTCGGGAGTAGCGGGTAAGCGGCCCATTGGCGTTAAGGAAGCTTCGACTTCTAGGTATAGCCACTTTAGTCAGGATGTCCCCTTCTGTCACGTCAACAACGCCGTTGTTTCTTCTTTCAGAAACACTTCTCCGAAGAGTTGATACAGGCTCTGTGTTTACAGAGAAAATATTATTAGGCACACTACCCCGCCTTTGCTGCATTTTTAAATCAAGTTTTTGAACTTCCTCAAAAGTCTCCTTGAGCTCAGTGATAAGTTCTTCAGTCGCTTGTTTTTCCTTGCTGACTTTTCTTGGTGGCCTTGATGGAACTGGGGGCGGAGTGCTTTTTCTCGCTATTTCCACATCTTCAGGTACTTTTTCTCTGTCAGACTCGGACGTGACAGTCGCGTCAGTATCCATCCTGTTATCTTTTCTTTTCTTCATCTTCTTCATAAGTGCTTGATATAAATTAGCAGCAATGACGATAGCTTCTTCTGAGGATGAACAAATGAATGCATGACACTCTAGCATTTTCTGCTGACTATTTTTCATTACAACTGAAAAAATGGGTGGGGTATTTATTTCATCGTCAAAATTTTCTATCAGGACTTTTTCATTGTCTTTCAAGTCTCTGTACAGCATATTCTTGTCTATACCGTCAGGATCTTTGATCAGAGGCAAAAATGCGAACTCAGTGCCATGCTTTGAGTTTCGATAGGAAAATTTCACAGATGCCCAAACTGCGATCGTGGGAAATGGGTTCAGTGTCACACTGTCTTGGATTTTTATTTTCAAACCTTCTTTGGAAATAGTGAGAAGATTTCCATAACCTCCAACATTGGACCTCTTATGCTCTAAATATAAATCTTTCAAAGGTTCTTGTAGGGTGATCAAACTTACGGATTTGTCAATGAGGGATTTTGACCCCAAATAAATAACTTTAAAATCATGACTAACAGAATCAGGTTTAGAATTTAAATCGCTTTTGTTACTTTTGAAATTTCGGTACGAGTTAGACGCTTTAAAATTATTAAGTGATATCTCCTCAAACATTTTTTCGATTTTTTCTTGAACTGTATTCTTGCAAGCTGTATCAGGTTGTTCTTGGTAGTCTTCTAGTAAATTGCTGAGCCCTGAGTTTGGTGTCTTTTTGCCATCCGCCAAGTCGCGACTTCTTTCTGAGACTTGTGATCGGCTGTCGTCAAACATGCTATCAATGCGCTGTTTGTAATTGGAATGACCGCTGACAGAAGTTGCTGTATCTTCGCATGGGTCTTTGCTGCTGCACAAATCAGCGCTATGGTTCAGCTCTTGTAAGCGAAACCCGTATTTACTCTCCATCTGAAAAAGAACCAAAACAAACTGTTGGCTTACACTTCATGGTAAAGGATGATTAGGTACCTGCCTACAGAGCATAAACGTATCGAATGATTATTCAAGAATGGGAAGATGTACAGAAACAGAAATGAATCTAGTAGGAAGTGAGAACACCAAGGAAAATCATCAGATATATGGATATAAAGTTTCAGAATTATAAAAACTAGGAATCAAAATTTTCATCAGTCGTAAATGGGCTGAGAATTGCAGTTGCTGACGGATATCCTCAAACACTGGGGAAAGTCATCTCAGATGATTTTGGATTTCTCGAAAGTTGATCTTTAATTATTTAAGCATATAGTTTGTGCGGCGAAAAATTTCACATCATTCTGCCGATTTCCTTCAGTACGCAATTATAGAAAAAAGAGTAAATATTGACTGGCTGGGAATGTCTATTGTGACATGTGAGACAAATAAGATGGCTCCTATTTACCATTTTCCGTGTGAAGTTGGAGTCTATAGCGAAGCCCCCCATCTCTGAAGTAGACGCAAAATCATGGGACGAGGCGTGGCCCCCAGTTTCCTCCGTGAACTTCACCATACAGCGAGTTTCTTAAACCTGTAACAATGAACATTTACTTGGTCAGGTCAGGTACTAAGAATTAGCAAGAGATTTGAAAATAATTCCTACGAAATTATGATATTTCTCCAATTAAGGAGAAGTTATACCGACTTTTCTCTTTTCTCAGATTAAAATTTTTGTTTAGGTAGCGAGAGAAATGTTGGTGGCTGTTCAGCCCGCTCTCTTAGCCCTGTCTGGTTCGGGGAAATACTTCAAAAATTGCACAGATTTTAATTCATGCGGTAGGTAGTTACAGAAGTGGGTAGGACCTAGGTAGGTATTCGTGAAAGAGGAACCGGAAAAGTAGACACATTAAAATGATTGATCACTTCAAGTTGGGTAGCTAACTTTACACTGTTAAGGCTACTGGAAACTAGAGATAGGAACACTACCAAATACAGAACTGGAAGAAAGTGATATCTAGGTGTCAAAATTGCTAGGTACAAACCTAAAGGGGAACCTTTACAGATACCGACACTGAAGTCGCCTAGATCCAGTTGATTTATTTCGTCAAGACCAGTGATTATGATCCAAATGCAATGATTGATGAGCATTTTAAATTGAAATGACCAAATGGCCAACTTTCCGTTTTGGTCTAGTTTTTGCCGAAAATTCAAGGAAGTAGATAAAGGCGATGAAGGTGCTTAAGAATTTCTTAACTAAGATTGTTGATTCTTATATTTCGGCCCAAGTTTGACACTCATTCCGGCCTAATTCCTTCTAAGGTCGATTCAAGGAACCACATGCACGTAAATTTATGTAGTACATTCGGGCGAACCTGCCGAAGATGTTTATGTAGGTACATGTACATTTCAAGTGAACCCCCATCAAAAAGTATGTTTGGTTGATTACATACTTACAGTCATGTACCTACTTGGGTCAACATTCCAAAGCCATGACCAGACCCAGCCTATGAATTGGAAATCACTGACTTACTGGTTGTTACAGGAAACGAACGTACCAGACTTTTACTTTTGTTTCGGTACCTCCCACATAAGTAACTACCTAGGTACCTACCTGCCTAGTTGAACCGCCTTCGCACACCAATGCACATCATCAACGACAATGAGCAGAGGAAGAAAGCCTGCTGAGGCCTGACCATTCTGACCATTGTCTGTCTATAATATGGTGGGCTCAAATGAACTCTTCAAAAATGCCTTCACCACAAAGGTATGGGTGATTCAACCAGAACACTTAGCGATATTTTTTATTTTATTTACGGCCAAAGGCATGGCTAAAACAGCACAGTACCATGGGCTTCTGAACTGAATTTGTAAGTGGCCACTTCGCAGCCTGTTCTCCCATCTGCACATTAACAAGGAAGAAATTAGATCAATAAGAGAAATAAAAATGAAAATGGTGGAGAAGAGGCAGCTGGGAATCGAACCCACGACCATCTGATTGCCGGCAAGCTCGAAATCCAGGGTTCTATATCGTCACTGGTTTTTATACAACATTTTTTTAAAGACTTTCGTTAGAATGAATCAGTGTAAACTGTGTAAAGCAACCAAAGACGGTACAAACCCCTGATTATCCAAAGCAAGGAGTTTTTCGAAAAATCATTGCTGAGTAGGTAGTTAATGTAACCAGGTTTTCTTTTAAACCACACATAGTTACTTCTCTGATTTCTGGTTCCCCTTCAACTAAAATTTCTGTGTGACGTCAAAGGGTATACTACCCTATTAATTTCTTTCATTTGAGGAGCCTTAGAAAGGGAAAGTATAAAAGTGAGTTGGTGTGGGCGCAGTAAAAAGACAGCCAAGTAATTATTCCGCACCTTCTCTCTTTGAGAAATCAGGTGTAGACTGAAGAGTGAATGTATTATGACAAATAGGAAGGAAACTCATAGTTCATCGGTCAAACTGACCGGCCTGCATAGCAAGTATATGACCTTTGAACTGAAAGAGGCGAAACTACCAAGGTCAATTGGCCAGAGGCCAAAACTGGCACCAGTGCTCTTGCCGAGATTACTCACACGGTCAAGGCTCTGCTTTACTTGGTGATGCATTTCTGCCACCAATAAGATTAACATTGCGAATTATTTTTAATTTTTTCCGTGTTATGGCCATATGTATTACTAAAGTGTCTCCTATATCGAACAGAATTATTTATCTTATGAGTGAAATGTGAAATCTAACCTTAGCAATGTTCTAGGGAGCTATTGGGGAACGTGTCTAGTTACGTCCATTCGACATTATAAGACTACATCGAGCAAAATTCAGAGCTTCTGCAACAAAGGGAAAAATTTAAAAATAATTAAAAAACTAGGACGCACCATTGTGGCAATATGAAGAGGGCCTTAAGAGGACGCTATACCTGACAATGCATTTTTTGCCGCCCATAAGATTAACATTGCGAGCGGCGATTCATTTTCAAGGTTTACCCTTGGTTGGAAAGACACAAAATTTTGTCTTTACCTAGCCCTAACAATGTTCTAGGAAGTGTTCGAAGCAGATTTCCCAATCTCTCACTGGTTTCTTTTATTGTAACTGTTTTGCAAATGCTAGCATCGCATACCTCAAGAAAAGTGCTGTATCTCGAAAACCAGTAATAAAATGGGAAATCAGCTTCGAACACTCCCTATAGAACATTGTTAGGGCTAGGTACAGGCAAAATTTTGTGTCTTTCCAACCAAGGGTAAACCTTGAAAATGAATCGCCGCTCGCAATGTTAATCTTATGGGCGGCAAAAAATGCACCGTCAGGTATAGCGGACCCTTAAGTGGTTTCTACTGGGACTTGAGGTGGTCTGAGAGGAGGCGTCCTTCACTAGAACTGGTGTAGTGTCAGTGCACCTTGAGTGCAGTTCAAAACAGAACTTCAACACTAACTTGAACAACACTGACACGTAACCAAGACGTGTCTCAGGTCTGACTAGTTATTGTCTGTCGACCTAATTCTGACGGGTACAATCCCGCCTGTACAATTATGCCTATTACGTCAATTTGTCAATCTTGTGGACATGAAAAGAACGCGCAGTGAATTTGAGTATTGTTTTTAATTAGGTATTTACTTGTGTACCTTGCCTACCCAAGGACGTGGAAGGTTCATTAAGGCACTATTAAGTACCCAAGTCGGTTTTCACGATATACCTAGGTCCCCTCTGAGGAGATAGACCAGAAGGAAAATGTCGTTTGTATACATCCGAAACCGAATATTCAGCGTAGAAAATTTGTTGGTACTGTGATTCGAACCCGGGACTATATACCGTCGCGACAGTTATAGTGCTCTGATCGCCAATCATGCACTGCAACACGGAAGTCTGCCAAAATCACCACATTTTTTTCCAAGATTTTCTAATTTTTGGAAGAATCCCACGCTGCATGTATACGAGAATAGTAATAAAGTAATTTCTACTAAAATGTAAAAAAAATTAAGAGTAATAAATCCGAAAGGACCCGTGGTCATTTTCCTCCTATAAGGACTTTCACCAAAATTTCAATGGAGACAATTTATTGAGCTTGTTGACAATAGGTCGCAGGTCTCGCGGACAGAAGAAATCAGCTAAGTAGATCATGACTTAAACACTAATAAACAAAGGAGCCTGACCTACTGGGATCTTCCTTATCCACGAAGACAACTGGAACCGGGTTGGCCAACCTAACATGGTGATTCTTAGGTATCATTATTTGCTTCCATGGAAGATGATGCGAGTTTCTACCTTCTATCAGGTACTCCAGCCAGCGACCATATACAAAGGAATCTATATGATGATTCATTCTTTTATATTTTCTTATCTACACCTTCTAACGGTGAAGCGAATTAAAGACCATGAATTCAGCGATATTAAGGTGATGCAAATAAAGGGATATACAAAGCTTTCATTCATGAAAAACCCAAGAAGGTATATGTATGTCTATTAAGTCCCCGAATGAAAGCAGAAGAAAATTTGTTTTCTTTGTTATAGTAATGTGCAACACATCCAGCCTACCCGGTCTTTTTTTTAGGTAGATTTCGAAGAAAAATCTACCTATTTTAGTCGTACCAGTAGTCTCACTTTTGAAAAATTTCTTCACAGTTCTTCTTTTTATGACCCCTGGACCCCAAAACCACAGTCACTTCAAAAGTTTATATATATATATATATATATCATTTTCACTTCCTTGTGAACACGCTAGGAGCCGTATTTTTGAAAAATAATTGGTTTTGACTATTTGATAAAATATTTAGTATTACCTACAGCTTTTGTCTGAAAATGTTTTTTGTACGATCACTTTCATTTTCTTATTAAGGAGGGGGGGGGGGGGGGTGAAATTTCAAAACTCAATTCCTCCGTTTATATTGTAGAGAATGCATTTGGGTCAACTGAAAATCTTTTTAACCGTCTTTCTAAATGATTTTAGACTGCTTTTAGTGGATGGAAGTAATCTTCGAAATCTACCTACGCCTTTCGGGGCTGCCGAAAGGGATTGTTTTTAATTTGAAACCAAAACGAACCTTAATACAAATGGAAAGAATCGGAAGCCGGTTTATTCTCAAAATAGTAGTCGAATCTTTGATCGAATTTCCTCCAAGATGATGCCACCCTATACGTATGAACTGTAGGTATGAGGGTGCCTTTCACTGCCACCTAATTTCACAGCACAGTATTTGCTATTTAAATGAAGGTTATCTCCCACTACTTTTGAATTTCTATCGACTTTAAACCAGAACAAATTAGTTCAGGCCAAGGATTGCCATATAAAGGTACACAAGGTACACTACAACACTATGAAATCGATTTGTTTCGTGCTCAAGGCCTTGCTCAGTGTGGGTAGGTACGTGGGTACCTAAAATGGTAAGTAATCCCATTACAGTTAAAGCAGTACCTACTTAATTGTCTATTTACAATAAGAAGGTACAAAACACAGAACAGATGATTTCTCTATGATTTTTTTTTCGCCTTAATGATATTTCACCTACTGGAATAGCTGTAAATTATAAATGAGGAAAGTACAGTTTGTTAGGCTAATTCAAAGATTTCTCTCTATCAGTTAAGTTAAACAAATCTCTCCTCTGCTGAGCTACAGTAATTTTCTTCCAAGCAGTGAGTCAGTGACAGTTTTGAGTTCTATTACAAATGTTATAACATAGCAAAAGTCAATCTCTCAAGCACTGAAATTTTGGAGAATCTGTACTGGAACCTTACTAGGAAGTTCTCGAGACTATGTATCAACTTATTTCCAACTAAGGGCAAAAAACAAAAATAATTCGCCACTTGGAAATGTCAATAATATCATAATGATAATATTATCATCAGGCCTTGCAATTGTCACGGGCATCGCACCTCATACATGTGCATATCCCCACTGTAAACTATGAATATACATACATGACATATCCACTCTAAACAGTGAATAAATTATGCATACATAATATACTTATTCAAAACCATCCATATACGCACAGAAACCCATTGTCAGAATCAATATTTGTTCAAATGAAAATGATTTGTCGTTGAAATACTAAGGGTGCGTCCCACTCAAGAGAAAAACGCCGATTTTCTCGGAGATTTAACATGGGAAAAAAATCTCCAGTATTTTCTTAACTGGGCATCGTGGGATGCACCCTAACTAGCTTACTTTTTCACATCGTCTTTTAATAAAAACCAGAGCTGGAAAATGCGCAAAAATTATTTCTCGTAAAAATTTATCTTTCAAGTAAAAAATGAAGAAAGAAAAACAAGGTATAGTAGTCACTGCGGTAGGTATTAGGTACTGTTAATTGATAGTTCAAATGCACTCATTGTCTACGTGAGATAATAATCGTTGCGAAACCAGAGCTCATGAATTTTACATTATTGTTACATTACTTGTGTGACTTGGTTGGATTCTGTTAACAGATAGAGAAAACAAACGCGTAGCAATGTTACAGTTGCTTGGCTTCTTCCATATATTAGAAGCCCTACACGAAACCTACACTATATCATTGCTAATCATGCTGTAGGTAATAATTTTCGAAAATATTTCATTTTTATAGATAGGTTATGGTCATTAGGTACTTGCAACTTTTCTCTTATTCATTTCATCTTCCATTTCACGTAGGTAAGGGGCTGCTCTGACAATGCCTACTATGAGTAATTTGCAGGTAGGTTATGTGTCTAGATCACTAAGGGTGCGTCCCACCGTGCCCAGTTAAAATTAAACTGGAGATTTACCATGTTAAATTTAACTTAAAAGTTAAATTTAACATGGTAAACATAGGACAAAATCTCCAGTTTAATTTTAACTGAGCATGGTGGGACGCACCCTAAAATTATCATAATTATTAGTCGTGGGATTGTAGCGTTAATTGCTTTTAGACGGTCTAAATTTATTTAAATTAATAAAAGAGTAATCAAAGTTTCAAATACCCGTGTGAGAATTTTGCCTGAATTTAGAAATAAGCATAATATACTATTATTTGACGTGTTAGCACACTATATTATTTACCTTCTATTCTCATGCATATAGAACGCAATTGGAGGATAATTAGGTGCACTATGCTACCAAGAAGGTAATCCTAATTTACACTATAGTCCAAGTCAGACTGGGAGCGTACCGATTATTCATAATTTCTTGAAGATTTTCAGTTGACGCCGATCCGGATTTGGGTTCCATATCCTACCATACGCTAAAAATGCCAATCCGACCCTGAGCAGATATTTCCCTGATCATGAAGAAATTTTGATCAGCCCTAGATTTGCAAGAAATTATGAGTAATCGGTACGCTCCTAGCCTGACTTGGACTATAGCATACAAGTGAGAATGCGCTATAAATAATACTGAAACGACTTGACATCACTGCGACGTTTACTGCTGGGGTAGTCGACGTCCCAACTTTCAATCAAATTGATGGACACTATCAAAAAATTACTTTTTTTTTGGACACCAGGAAGTCAGGATCATACAGCAAACAAAAATCACCTCAAAGTCGATTTTTCGCACGACCACGATTAGATCAAAACCTTCCTTTTCGGAAAGGAAAAATACATACCTAATATTCAGCGCAATAGTTTGTTACCAAGTAGCTCTATTTCATGAATGCCCAGTGACACTAAATACTTCTGAATGGTTTGCTACTCGATTGCACGTACGAGTAAGTACCTCGTACCTACGCCTAGGACAATTGGTACTTAGAGTTAGAGGGTATGATACAATTGCTACCTACCAAGATTCCAGTGCCCCAATTCACATTAGTTATCAATCGATTTCGCTCTTTCTGACTAAATTAGGAGAAATTTCATCTGTGGTCGAAATCCGGTTAGTGATGAATTCAGTATTCCTCAGTAACTTTAGCTTTTTAATGGAAACTAATTTCAAGTCATTAACACTTAACGGTTTAGGTTGGGCGATTTATGCGTTTCAGTTAAGGTGGATTTCACAAGTCCAGTTAACGTTTAGTTAAATTTATAAATATTTCTATCACGGAAATTTTTAGCTTATGAGAACAGTCAAACTTGAACTATCGAGAAGTAAGCACAAAGGAAACTTTGGTGTGACAGGAGAAACACATGAGTAAATTTCATAAACCAATTTCATATCAGACATACTAAGTATTCTAAGGTTGCAACTAAGTAATGCTGTGTAAATTTCTGGCATGAAATATAGGTTTCACGTCCTACTATTACTATAGCATACTTCTTTGCGGTAGGTAGCTACTTACTTCGAGAACTAAAGAAGGAATTTAATTTTTTTTTAACTTCTACAAATGAGTTACGGCTAAATATTTTACTTCGAACCCATTTTCTTAAGTAACGTGTATCAATAGAATTATGCGGAAGACGTAAAAAAAATTCAAAATAAAATCACAACTGAACCTATATAGCGTAAAAATTGGATATGCAAAACAAAAAGTCTTCAAAATTATAATAATGAGACGTTATTTTTAGAGGTGTAATAGGTAAGATCATCGGAACCTTGGTTGAAGTGTAGGTATGGATACTACGGAGTCACTTTCTAGGTCAAGCCACACTGGACACTAGTATTATTATAGGTATAGGTAGGTACAAGTAATTGACCTCGAAGATCGGTCCAGCCATTGTCGGAGCGCCATTAGTGAAGAACTCGACAAAGTAACCGTACCTAGATACGACAAAGAATATTACGCTTTATGCGTATGTGTCATTTGTACCTAACTGTTAACTGGATGAAGATAGGTACTTTATCTAGGTACCTCGCATCTGTTCTACGAGATATGGGTCGTACGGTCCAGATCCCTCGAGAATATTAGTTTTAGTACAAAGCAGCAGTAGTTCATTACAGATTTTAGAGACCTTCAGCGGTGCACTGGGCTCTCGCGATGAGGGCGCCGGGTTCGAGCCCACCAACAATCAGAATTTTTTTTTTTTGCTCCACTTTTCTCGGTCTCGATTTCAGCACAACAAAAATTTACATGACAATGATTTTAAAAAAAAGCATTTTTTCAAAAAATAGTTTTTAAGCAATCTATAGCGATAGGAACCTCTAGGTTTTTGCCATTAGTAAAGAAATTTTCGCTCCATACCACTTCCGTGTGACTAAATCAACACGTCCTACCTATATTGGGCATACCTACACCTTTTCAAAGTCAAATGACGTCAAGAAAGAGAAAATGTACAACTAAAATTTCACTTAACATCAGTTACTTATTCTACATCAAAAATACAGGCTTGAATATTGATACCCAAGTTACTAGATTGTTTTCTAACTAAAAGAAAGATAAAAAAGGTATAGACAGTAGTAGAACAGGTACAGGTATCCGTCTCAAGGTGTCTGATTGCTAGGACCGGATAATAATCATAAAATAAAATCTCAGGAGCAAGTCCGTTAGTCCCCACTGCCATTCACATAATGTTGTTTTGTTGACTTTTGTCGCTTCATTTCAGTATCGTCAAAAACCCAATCAACAGACGGATCCAAAAATCGTTTTCTCCTGGGGGAGGGGCGGGGAGCGTTGACTGGAAATTAGCGAATTATAATTTTTGAATAATTAAAAAGGTATCTGCAAAACAGTTGAAATCGTTGGTAATTTTCTAGAAATTTTAAGGCTATGTCTTAATGAAATATGGAGTCTCTCCAACCAAGGATAGAATTAAAAATAATTCGTCACCACAATGTTAAACTTATGGCTAGCAGAAAAGCACGACCAGTAGAAGCAGAACTTTAAAGGGTAGAGGTGGTTCATTTTAAGAGATATACAGCTTGGAACTAACGAAATTTTCTGATACCAAGACCGCAGTTGGCGAGATGGCTATAAGGTACTTATCTAGAAAGACTTGCATAACATAATAAACTCATCTTCATACCTGAAATTCGTGAAACGCACCCTTAATGAGCAAATTGAGTAAACGATGCTCACATTACAGCCCTGGTTCTGGTTTACCCAACATGATAAAATTAGGTGACACAGATGGTTAAGTACCTACCCTGAATTGCAGATATACCCAGTGTACCTAGCTTAATACCTACAATCTCTGCAATCAGGAGATGACAGTGTTCCGTGTATGAACATAAAGAACCTAGGCATCTCAATGTAGGCCAAATGGTGAATACGTCCATTCAGGTAGAGTCAATTTTCACAGGGCAGAAGCGCTGTATCATTCTGACACTATATTATAAGTATATGGTGGTATATGGGGTACCTTTGCACCTAGAAGCCTCAAAAAAGAATCGTGAATAGATTCTGTATACGTGTATGAGTATACACCTAAACCTAGGTCAGTACCTAAACCGTGGAATTACAGGAATTTCCGAAAATACTGTCACTTATTCAAATTTCATTGGGTTGCGAAGTGTTCGACGAACATATTATGCTGACTTCAAAATATGATTAATTTTTTTATAACTTGGTGATAGTGATGAAAGATAAAGTAAAACGGAAAAAAAGGAAAAAGAAAAGAAAGAATTCGCAAAAACACCTATTACAGTAAATAAATTTCAAAGACATAAGGTATAGGTGGGAGAGACTCTCTAGTGCCGTTGAGTGAACTTACATGCAGAAGAAAACTAACTTCAATATGAATTACGGCATTATGAACAATTAAACCGTCCAATCAATGATTCATCAGGCTTCCGTAGTGATAGGTACATCATTAGTGGAGGAAACCGTCAAGTGCACTGATCTGACAAAGGTCTATAACAATTAACCAGAAAGCGGAAGGAAGATAGCTGGTTACTACTGGCTATATTCTACTACAGTTCGAGGCATACACGGATGTTCAATACTTTCTTCGCTATTACCACCTCAAGCTCTCCTCCTGTGGCAACGCCTTTAAGGAGGAAAGAATAGCTCCTGAAACGAGACAACTACTTCAATGTCAGGGGCACTGTTTCAGGTTTTCATTGGCAAGAGAACGTTCCCAGCAGAATAAAATTCAGAATTTCAACTATACCCATAAGGTGCATGACCTTTAATTCTTCCCCTTGTTTGGGAAAACTCAAAATTAAGCCAAGAGACGAAGTCTCAGCAATGTCCTAGCAAAGCACCGATGCAGATTTCCCCTTAAAAAATTGAGTTATGCCATACGTTAGCACTGACAAAATCGCTGAAACAAAAACCACTTGGAAACTTGCGTCAGTGGTTCCACAGGAGTCTTTCCAACCATAGGAGAAAACCATAAAGCCTTAATTTTTTTCATTTTTTAACGCGCGACGTTCAGAGAACATATGCGCCGATGAGTTAGTTTATTAGATGTTTTTGGCCGAAGCCGAAGTGGCCGAAGCCGAATATGAGTGGGCCGAAGCCAGTTTACGAGTGGGCCGAAGCCAATACATCCATGTCGGAAGCGGAAAATTTTTCCGTTCCGCCGGGATTCGAACCCGGACCTCTCAGGACACAAAGCGGACCCCTTGACCACTTGGCCACTGAGAGGCACTAAAGCCTTTATTATACGGGATACAAAACCCGGGTCGGTTGAACCAGAACGCGGCAGTGGGGCTACTCTCGTCTTCAGTACGCTGTGATATCACCAAGTGGTAACTCAAAAGATATCACACCAATGACAACGGAAAAAAATAACCCCCCAGGTTTAACTTAACAGGGTTTTATGCACCGTGTAGTAAGGCCTTAAGAATTATCCATTATGCTCAGTTGGCAGCAGCAATGACAAAAATAATTATCAGCTCCAGCCACCGTGCACCTGAACAGGTACAGGATGGGACCTACAGTTTTAGGTGGGTTCCAGTACTCACACATGCATCAGCTCCTATAAGTGTCTGCTGTGTCTGAGCAGGAACGGATTATATTTTGTTTTTTGGTTAATGCAGGTTGGTTAAAAAAAAACTCGCCCACTTTCAGCACTATGAGTTACAGAACTAAAAAAAAATGTAAATACAGGTTGAGAGACTTGTAAACTCTAAGTTCCTCCCACTTGAAAATTGTGGGAGGAACTACTTCCGAATACCATGATACCGTAAACCTGGTCATGACCAGGACAAGATGACAAGAAAAAGATAAGGTATAGCAACATAAGTAGCAACGAACAAGAAAAGCAGCCGGCTTATCTTGACACCAGTAGGTCCCGTATTGGACCTGCATATTTATGGGTATTAACAACTAGATCACTTACCGGTGAAACAGGGCTGTCTCAGAATATCTTTACAAGTTTGTACCTACTGTATCACAGTAGGTGAGTTAGCTAGATTAGGTATAAAAGGGTTATCTGAATGTTGGTACATTTTTTCTTTTATTTATTTCATTTTTTTAACGCACGACGTTCACTAAGAACATAAGAGGTGCGGATGATTGGGTTGTGAGATTTGTTTTGGTCGAAGCCGAAGAGAAGTGGGCTTTAGGAAAGGGAACGAATACATCTATGTCGTAAGCGGAAAATATTTTCGTTAAGCCAGGATTCGAACCCGGACCTCTCAGGACACAAAGCGGACCCCTTGCCCACTCGGCCACTGTTGAGGCACAAAAAATGTAGGCACTGCAGACTGTATTAGCAAATATTAAGTGGCCATGGTATGGGAACATTGTTGAGGAAAGGAATTCTCAAACTTTTCCTGGATGTACTTAATATAATGCTGATACTTAATGGAACCACTGGAAAAATATGTCCCCGAAAAAAAAAAAAGCATAATCCTAGTCAAATCGTAGGGAGGTTGACATTGTCAACAGGATAACATGTTAGCTAAGCAGGAATACAAAATTTCAAAACCTAGACATTTACCGACCACAAAATCTCAGAAAAGATATATCTGAAAAATTTCTTTAAAACCATCAACTGTAATGGTATTGAATAAATCATTACAAACTGTCTACCCGGCAACTGAATTTTTCTTCCAGAGTGAAAAAGAACTAACCTTAAAAAAAGGTACTTAAAATAATTTTATGTAATATGATCAGTAAAAACCACCTTTCGAAACTCGAAATAGAAAAAAAAACTTACCCACGAGCTGAGGTGATAATCCATAGCTATCTGCGCGCATGCAACGAGATTCACAGCCACTGAGCAACTGAGCCTCCAGTGATTCCAGTAGAAATCAAGCATGGGCGCCTCACCGAGGGGCCCAGGCCTGGCAGATGGTAGGGCAGCTCTCCGGGGGTACAGAACGAATGAGTTCGCCTCTAACGACTCTGTTTGGTCTAGTCGTTGGAAAAATTTTCTGCACTGGCATCGCAATTTTTTTTTCTCTTCTAGAAAAGAAAAATTAAATAAATTACTCAAGTTCGTAATTCACGTAGGTAGGTAGGGAAACAACTCTTTTGCCATTCCTCACAATACTAAAGCAAAATGAATGAAAATGAAAAATTGCTCATGCACTACTAAATCGCCCCTCAGAGGTCTGACGGTGGTTTGGAATAATAACAAACAAAAGAGAAAAGTTCATAAATAAATTATTCCCATATCTATGAAGGACAATTTTTTAAGATAAACTAATTTAAAAACTAGCTTTTAATTTTTTGCTTTGAGTGTGAGAGGGGTGGCTTAATAGATAGGCACTTCCCTATAAAGGGTGAATTTAATTTTTTAAATTATTTGATCTGATTCGATTTACGACCACTCATCATCTGTAGCTATTTGGACGGAGTTTCAGTTTCCAAACACGGATATAAAAAGTCCACAAGCTAAACATTGCAGTAACCTTCAGTTATCTAACTGAGGGTCGTCGAACCCACCTTAAGTATTCTATTCCAAAAACCTTCCACTAACCAAGGTACGCGATATGTGTAAGAGGGGGACAACCTAAGACTGACGCCTATGGCCAGCACCGGTGCCGAGATGTTTGGTCTACTTTGCTCCGATCTTCTACAAATTACCTAGTACTAACTATAGTGACACCGATGGATGTAGGTACTCTTCGTAGGTACGTAGTGGGTCACTGTCATCTGCGGCCTTGAAATTTACCGTCTAGGACGCTAATTCCTTGTGCCTGCATCTAACCTTTTACACTTTCGGTCTTGTTCTGCGTGAAATTTAGCATCAAGTATGCTAAAGTCCCTTTCAACACATTATTTAACACGTTATACTTCTATACCTGTCTTTCTAGAATTACAGCAAATTTTGCGTTCCCTTCGTGTATGCTCCGTTATAGGAAAATACATTGGAGGGAGGTATTTTTTGAAAATTTCATATAGGGGTAGCAACTATCACTAGGCGGAAATACCATGGTCTGTCTAGTGCTAATGAATCTAGAAATAAAATGTCGGACAGGTGACAAGATCAAACTCAGGCGGGTCGGGATTTTTTCACCTAGATTCTCCATTTGTGTTGGGTGGTGGATAATGGAAGAGTGCGTCCCTGCATGGCAGTTCGACGCCCACCTTAAACTGCAAAACCTGTGGAACCTAGTACGGCCAGGGCCTAATACAGTGTCCCACCTTTCCTGACCTCTGCACACTAGAGTGTCACAATCAATCTCAACGATTTTTCACTAGGTACCCATCAGGACTAGGTACACAAAATCTCGACAAGCCGGGACTAGATCCTGGCTCCTCTTGCTTCATACCTCCCTGCCACTGCGCTACTCCGGCCCACCTGTAGGATCCCATCAAAGTCTGCCTGGTTTGATAACCAAAGCTTAAACGCATAACTATACCAGTGGTAAGTAGCTCATCTCGGGAACGAGGAACAGAACAAATTCATCCTTGGAGGGTTCATGGTTATACAGTGTGGAAAAAATCCAGAGGGATCCTTGTTTCTTCGGAAGTGATTACTAGGTATATGATGAGGAGCATCATCCACACAGACATGGACAGTGGGTGGGGACGGTACAATAGGTACATCTCATCTCACTGGGCTGCCCTTATACCTAAGCACCAACCCCACAAATATACAGGTAAGTACTTACGAAGGTATATTTAGGTATATTATTATCAGAAATGAATATTTGTTAAACCGATGACTTTTAAGAACCCGAATCCCTACTGAACCTCATCGAATCAGGTTAATTTCCTCACCTGTAGAAGTATCATCATCATAATCATTGTCGCAGAGTCGCAGGCCATCTGGAAGAACACGCAGACCCGATTGGCAGACTTGTATTGCTTCAATCAATCGAAGTCCCACATGGCTTGAAGTTGGAGCGAGGTGGCAATAAACATGCCCTGCACTTCCCAAGGTAGTTGCAGTCGAAAGGCAATCTCAATCTCAGAGCTTAGGTTCGTTCGTTAGCGTAGGTACCTATAACATTTCCAAATCGTCTCAAAACCATGGAACTTCTTAACCGATTTTCCGTCCTTCAGCAGCCTTGTCATCCAGTAGCACCATGTGGTGCACCGCCCCCTGGTCATAATATCTTGGATCTTGCTGATACGGCCCTCTCTAAGAGCCTCTCCTAGGTAAATTTTAGGCTACCTACTAGGTACCTACAGAATCTGAATAAAACACAAAAAATATATGAACTACTTACATGTCTTAATCTTCTAATATTTAGAAGATATTAAGTAGATAACCGAAGATTTGTAAAAATTACGAGAATTTAATCCATTGTTGATAAAAGCTTTGTTGATATTTTGAACTAACCTAAAATGGTTGCAAATGGACAAAGGTTAAAAATTTCAGGACGGACAAACATTTTGCTTTAAATTTAAATTTTATTATAAAATGTAGTAATATTATTTTTGATAATTTTTTTGGACCATATAATTGAAACAAAATGCTTATTTTAAACATTAGCCTATTTGATTTCCATTTCCCGCTAAAATTAGTTTTTCATAGGCCACCTAGGTGCGCCTCACTACAGGAACTACAGGGTTGATTTGGCGATTGATTTTGATTTGACTGGTGTGTATTTTCGAATGCAGTGAAAATGTTCATTGTCGTGGCCGGGTCACCGCCTGGATCCCCAAAATTGTTGAAGATCTCGAGGTGAGTAAGAGCTAAGGGCACATTGTGTACATATACCTAGCTACATACCTTATCTGGGTCCCAGCACCCAGCTCACGACCCAGCTGCTGACCTACATGTGAGGGTGGCCCCTAGGTCGGGAGAACCGATCCTTGATCCTTCGACACCTTGGGGGATGAGGATGGCATTTTGAAAAGTAAGAATATGGAAATTTACAAGGCCCTGGTTAATGCCTAACAGATCTTGGACCTGAAGTGGTGATGGACTAATTCTAATTACTTCTTGTGTGGGGATCCTTTCTAACTATCTACATCCCGGGGATATACTTATAGATTAACCCAGGATTAACCGTAGGTACTAATACCCTACCACTAATCCCATATCCCGCCAAAAGTTATTACCAAGTTTGGAGCTGGATGTACTATAGAAGTATAGAATCAATAAAATAAAATAAAAAATTGAATTTGAATGTTTTTAAGTACGTCCATTTATTTCCCAGAAATTGACGTTTAAAATATTATTTCATCATTGTGACCTTTTACTTTGTGCAGGAGGTTAAAAATGTCGTAAGTATTGATTTTAAATTCCTTTCTCGTAGATACCTACGTCACATCACATACCATGTGTGGGTACGAGACCAAGTAGGGTTATCTATTTTGATACTATTACCTGTTCTCCAAGAAATAAGCAACCTAGGAAGGGTATTTCCGGCTAATGTGGTAATCCCCGGGTTTAAGTTGGTTTTTTGTGTACAAGAGTGAACAGTTTGGGTTGATTAAGTGGTTTGAAAGTCACCGAGCCAGTAGACTGTTTACTTATATAATGTCCACCTGAGGTTTGAAAACTAGGGTTAAGGTTCGCGTACCCTTACCAGAACACGTTATACGAAATAATCGGAAACTGAGGAAAAGCTGGGAATCATTTTCTAGTCAAGAGGCAGCGAGGCAGCTTACTTTCGGATTTGACAACCGTTTTTGTGTGTGCTGTTTTCAGTAGTGGCGCCGCCGGTTCGTCGCGGTCTTCTTGGCGCAGTGAAGCTGAAGCCATTGAAGACTTCAAAAAAATGGGGTATCGCGGGATGCACATGTTCAGGGAGCCTGTGGAGGTGAGTTTAATATTTTAGGTCTCAATTGAGCAACATTAGCACAGATATCTCTTTGTCATGGATGGCAACTGTTGTACTATGCGCGCCTTCAGTGTTGGGGCCAGGACGCTGGACACGTACTATACTATGCGTTTTGGACGGCGTCCTGGCTCCCTGATGTCTTAGACACTAATCCCTTAAGACCACCATGTGCTTTTTGTACTTTGAATAGTGGTGTATCTTGGTCACTTGTGGCCGTTGCCATCTATATTTCGAAGTTTATTGGTTACTTTACATTTTCATTACAAAAGTAGTCAGAAACATACCCTGATTCCCTGATACTCCTTCTAAACCGATATTTAGCTTTTTGCGGGTGCCTTATCTTTTTATGAGTTTGCCGAGTCTCTGAATCCACGAATAATACCCCATAAAGGTACCTATTTTATTGTGAGCATGTCACGTATTGTGGCATGTCCCGATTTTCTTTTGGTTATCTGGTTGGTCAAACATGCAACAAACATGAACTTGATTTTAATCGCTTGTGGTAACTCGATTGTTTTTGTTTAGGAGAAAGTAGAGCCCGTGTTGGAGGAGGGTGAATTTGGAGAGCCAAAAACTGAGTATATCCTCAAAATGATGGAGAAGGTATTGTGTTCTTTTAATTGCAGATTCACATAATTAGATAGATAGATAATAGATTATATTTTGCCAATTGGCGTAAATAGAGTACAATAATTACAAAAACAAAACAATATATTTACACTTCTCATTCCGCGTTCCTCCTCTTCCTTGCCATTTCTCTCATCCACTGCACCCCATCTCCTGTCTTGGATAGTATAACACAAGGATGATAGATTATATTATATTATGTATATTATCTATCATCCTTGGTATAATAAGTACATCCTCTGCGATTAATTCTTCTTGGCACTCTCCTATCATATGCTGTAGTGTCTCAGGTGCCTGACCGCACAACCTGCACAATCTTTTCTCTTCACCTTCCCAGTATCTGTGGTGGGTTGTATCTCGTCTTCCCCAGTGCCTCTCGATCTTCCCTTCTTTGCACCTCCCTGTCCTTCTTGGTCAGCTAGGTAACTCCATCCTAGGTCTAGGTCCCTTTCTCGCGTTCTCTCCTTCAACTCCTCCTCCGTCGTTCCGTGCGCACATTCACATAATTATATTATTATTTATTTTTTGTATTTCTCACTACCTAATTAAGTTGAAATGGGCAAGGCGATGTCTATTTATGTTTGCCTAAAACCAGAGAAAACCAGTTTTTACTTTACCTGTATACGGAGTATACGTAAGGTAAAGTATTGTATTCGTGCGGGCCAATTTTCGGCAAACCTCAACTTTGAACCGTCATTGCTCCCAGACCTCAAAAGCGACTGAAACTTGCATATACATTTCGGAAACGTCCATTCCTTCGGAATGTGAAAATCATCTCACTTTTTTCCTCCGACGAAAAGTTTTCCCCCAGGAATTTTTAGAAGAGGTCAGGTACTCCGTGTCAGTACGTATGTAGCTAGCTAGCTAGCTAGCTAGCTAGCTATGTATGTGGCATTGACCTGGACGGCGCACTTTTCAACCGATTTTCTTCAAAATCGGTAGTGACCTTTCTAAAATTGGAAGAAATCAGAATCCGGAAGCCCAGTTTCCCCCCTTTAAAATTAAGGGGGGTTACCCCCCAAAAACTCCCCCAAAAGGTAGAAAAAAAATATTTGCTCAAAATCGGCTCTAACGATTTTGATCAAATTTTGGACAATTATAGAACAAATAATTACAAATCCAATGATACCACCCACTACCCCCGCATAACTCCCTGGAAGGGGGGAAGTCCCCCCTTGACCTGTAAAAGGGTGAAATCAGTGGATTCAGTTGTTTGTGGTATATGAGTAGTTCTGGATATGACACGTGACAACGGCCATACTAGTCATAAATGGTATATGGCTTATTTCGAGCCTCCCCCCCCCCCCCCCCAGGGAGGGGGCAATTTTGAGTGACTTTTAAAGTGCGGCTTATGGGGTCTCAAACTGTTCGGGGGAACGTTGTGAAGCAATTTTTTGTATGAAAAAGTTTTTCTGAACGTATCCTAGCACCCCAACCCCTAAGGGGGGTAGATTTGAGTGGTTTGCGAAATATGGGTTGTGTGGGCTCAAAATGATCGGGAGATCGTTCTGAGGCAATATATTTGGTCAAAATTTTTTTCGCCATCCCCCCCCCCCCTTATGGGGGGAGTTTTGGTTACTTTCCAAAGTACGTTGTATGGGGTATCAAAATGCTCGGGGAAACGTACTGAGGCACTTTATTTTGTCAAAAAGTTTTTCCGAGCTTCCCGAACCACCCCACCTCCTTTTACGGGGTAGTTTTGGGTGGTTGCCGAAGTACGTCGTGTGGGGTCTCTAAGTACTCGGGGGAACATTCTGGGGCCATTTCTATCGTCAAAACGTTTTTCCGTCTACAATCATTTAACCAAGGGACGCTAATAAGCAGGTAAAGTTTTGTCCGACCGTGTCGTACCGCTTGTTTATATTAAATGAAACGCTATAAATCCTTGGTTAGTTCTTTGAAAGTAGAAAATTAACCAAAAAATTAACTGAAATTCTCTTGGTCATTTCACAGTGAATGAATTATTACCAAACGTCAACGAAGATACGGATGTAAAATGTCGAAAATGTTGAATCTGTTTATGTTTCGTACTAAGTCACTGTAATGAAGTTTCGCTTACTTTAATTGTTCTTAAAAGAATTGACTTGTGCATTTTAAGCTAGGACACACTGTTAAATGTAATAAATGTTTTTGTCTGTTCAGCTCCGAGGTCCTGGGACAAACGAACATTTGATGTTCCCCGTAAGGCCCGCAGAACCCCCAAAATTCGATCTAAAGAAGGCTCGCGAAAGATTGGACCGTTTCACGCTGATGAAAGGTGAAGAACAGAGGAAGAAGCGAGAAAGGAGAGAAGAACATATAAAACTCTTTGGGCGAGAGCTGCATCTTCCCGAAAAGCAACTGTCCCTTCTGAAACGGAATGCTTTACTTTGCCGCTTGCTGAGGGAGTATTATACTGCTGAATTCGAGGTGTCACCGACCCCGGTCATGCCGGATATGAAAAAAAACTCTTACCGCTTTCGTCCTGGCGAAGCCACAATCGATTTAGATCTTGTTGTAGAAAAATTGATCGAACTTGGCGCAAAAGGCGGAATTGATGACATAGACTATGCATTTTACTGCAAGTTCATTCCGCCTAATTGAAACATTGTATTCCTGAATCAGTCAAATAGCAACGACGATCTTGTGAGATTTTCGTGTATGTACCTTATGATCAGTAGATGTCGTCTCTGAATTAAAGTCATAAAGCCATAATGGACCATGGTCCGTAGCTTTCATATAGATAATGATCTCAGAATTTTAACTTGCTTCATTTTCTCAGAGACCCATAGTAAAGCAGTTTTTGATTCTTTGTGAAGCACTAGTAAAAATCTCCACCCCTAAAAACACGAGGATGTGTGGTCGTTATCCTATAGACCTAGACTGGTAGTTCCGAGGTGGGATTCCCTCGTATTGGTAGGTATCTTGTAACCCACCCTCATTGGTTTATGTACCTACTGTACTGTAAATGTTTTGTTTTTTATGTTCCGTTGATATGTTTAAAAATGGCCTCCATAGTCTTTAATGCGACGCCGTTTTTGTCCTCAGCGGAACAGTTTTCTGATTAGCTGCCAATGTGGCATTGTAGCTTTTAAGGCTGGATCCCTCCGGTTAATGGAAAATAAACTGAGATAGTGGGATCCATCCAAAGTATTTTACTCTATCGACTGAGTTTTAAGTTTAATGTTAATCCTATTTTTTACATTATTGGAACTTAACCACAGTATTATTCTTGTATTTTGGATAATTGAATCCATAGTCTGCCTCACTTTTGGATGAGAGGTAATTCACATTTGTGTAGTCCATCCACCCCTGGAAGTGACTATTTACTCTCATACAAGAGTGAGTTGGACTATAGTGAAGTAGCTGCTAGTTAATGGGACTTAATTATTATGTTTTTGTTTTCTTGGGGAATTTTTTCATATCATATCAAACTATTCAGTTTTTTTAAAATACCATCTCGTATTTGGCGGAGCGCCATTTCTATTCTCAATTTTATTTTTGTTGTTTCATGTGGACGGTCTAGTCTTCCAATTTTTTTGTTTGAGCCAGTCTGGCCTTTTACCTTGTAATTATTTTGTTTGGAAGACTGATGATTTTTTATGCATTTCACTGCATAATGTTAAAAATAAAAAAAAATTAAAAAAAAAATGCCTACTTAATGCCTTACTTTAGTTTGTGTTTCTGTTTTTCTTCTCATCAGTCGAATGTTACGAATATTGAAGTCATCAAGTAGGTAGGTAGGTACCTACTACCATTTTAGCCTGAATATGGAATATCGTGGAGAAATTGCCATACCTACCTAGTCCCCCAAGCTGTAACCTACCTACTTACCCGGCAGCCGTACGTGAAACCTGCTTCGTGTCAGAAATTATATTAAGTAGGTATACGTATCTTCCGATTAATTGCGATTAGATTACAAAATCTAGTCTTTGCTGGATGAATTATTGCTTGTAAGTAAGTACCTTACGGTAGGTACCTAGGTAGGTAGGTACTTACTTAAGTACTGACCTAACAACTGATGGAGGGTGCGTCCCACCATGTCCATTTAAAATTAAACTGGAGATTTACCATGTTAAATTTAACTTAACATGGTAAATCTCCAGTTAAATTTTAACTGGGCATGGTGGGACGCACCCTTAAGAGGTTAGGATGAGTTACGTTGTTTTCCCTGGGTGAGTCTCATATAGAGCACAGAGCCGTCAATTATTTGATCCGTCCTCTCCCATAGCGTGGAGGATTTGATATGTAAAGTTGACCAGCGAATAAAAGAGGGTGGCAGGTAAGGTACCTACTGAACAATCGAATTATTTTAAATAAAAACCATTAAAATATACTGCATATTTTAATATGTAATAGAATGAATGAAAATATAGTTAAAAATTTCTAATTCGGAAAACGAGTGAGCTGAAGTCACTACAAAAAGGATCCGTACTTCGCTTGGATGGGTAAGTACTACGTAAAACAAAATGGCGGCCAATCGGAAATTTTATGTAAACAAAAACAGGAAATGTTTTTTTAGACCCAAATTGAACGTTTTCTCGGGCAAAATTTCACCGTGACCTACAACATTGCTTCATTAAAGGTAAATATATTCTAAATTGTCGTGATTTCTGATAAGTTCTGTCAAAATCTCAGAAACATTTTGGCATTTGGTACGTGGGACATGCCGCGCCGTATCGAAGGGAAATAATTTTAACACCTATCTGCGCAGTAAAGTTAAGTTAAATACGAATGGCTGATATATTATAAAAGATAGTGCTTCGCGACAGCCTACTTATCACCAACAACAGTAGGTACCTAGGTAGATGGCATAGGTGACAAAATGACAAATTCACCCCATCAGGAGTGCCCTTTTGGACAATATGCGCCTTCCAGAAGAAGGTACAGTAGGTCTAGTCGTCTTGGTTCGTAAAATAAAATGGGAGTTGTCTTAGAGTGACTGCATCCATTCCTACATCCAAATGGAGTTTTGAAATTCCCTTTGTAGGTATTGTGCCTTCGATTGTATACAGGTACCTTGGTAGGTAGGTACTTACTCTATTCATTGACGGGCTTACGCCTGCCCTACCTAATGCAATCTATAGACCAGATTTTATGTTTTAGGTTGTGGAAACGATGATGAGACTGATGAGAGAGAGGGTCACCCCTTCGCTCCCGAATCTTCGGCGAACAATGTTTCAAAAAACTCAGAACATCATAACATCTGAAAAGACGGAAGCCAGCAATAGAGAAGTCTGATATGTGCCTACCCGTCTTGTCGACTAACCCACGTTTTGGTTTCTCATCTCAGGTAGGAGTCCTAATAGATTTAACTTGGTATAGCTTACAGAACTGGATTTCCCAATGCAAAGGTTTTCTGTTTAGTAAATCATGAAATTCGGTCCTTTTTCGTAGAGCTTGCTTTTTCAGAGCTTTTTATTTACCTGCTCTTGAGGCAAGTTGCGTGAGTAGGTGCAGTTTTGAGTTAGCTGAATTGCACTTAACCTGCACTGGGTAAAGTTGAAAGCGAAAGCGCTATTAGTTGGTACAAAAAGTTCAGTAACCTTGGTTGACCCAAGACCCGTTCTAACAGCAACTGAATTTGGTCTAAAAACTTAACTATTAGGTCTCAAAATTTGTTTTTGGATACTTGTACTGTACAAAAACTTTCCTGAGTAATCGTACCACTGGGTTCATTGGCCAAGGAGTGAAGTAGGTATTTCCGGGTAACCTTCTCAACGCTGCATCTGGTAATAAAGAATAGTGTAGAGGTCATCTAGATAACAACCACTCAAGCTGTAAGCTATCACAAGCTCAGTTGTGAGACAAACACTCAACGATAGACACAAAATGAAACTTAGCGTTGCTGTCATTGGGGCAGGAGCGGCTGGGCTTGCATCGGCAAGGTATTTTTTCTTCGAGTATATTATTTTTAAGAGCCTGAGTATATTTTGGGTGGTGGATAAATATTATGTACAGACCCACCGCTAGCTCATATATGTAGGTTAATTTGAGTCCAGTAGCGTTGTTAGTGACAAGATTATTTTGCCAGCAATGTGATTTGAACCAGGACTCCCACTTGAAGGCAAGAGTACTGACTTTTATACCACGGAGTTTTAATTATACCTAGATGGGCTAATTTTGTACCAAATAGTGTAGGTAAGCCAGTTTCATGGTAAGGAGGCTGTAGCCCCCTGCTGAGATTTTGAACTTTGCTATTTTCAACAGTTTTTTCGTGGCAAATTTCCAAATCCAGATCATACCCAAATTATGCTTTTAAGATTTAACTTTACCTACTCTCAATGTAGATACATCGTACCTTCGCCACCGAACTGTTGTAAGTGTGACAATGCAACTTTTGCACTTGTACTGGAAAGGGTTGTAAAATTAAAGAACGGTAACGAAATTCTACTTTTATTTTATTTTTATTTTCTGATGGCCTTAACTTTTCCTTTCAGACGACTACAAGAAGAAAATTTCTCTTACGATGTTTATGAGAAGAGTGACTCTATCGGTGGGACTTGGGTTTATGATGAGCGAATCGGAACCAATGAACATGGAGAACCCATTCATACCAGCATGTACCTGAATCTAAGGTAGGTGTTTTCGAAGGTCAGGGTACCTTTCCTTTTCCTTTTAAGAAATAATTTCTGCCAAAGCGTGGAAAACAGAAAATAGATTGGTGCCGGAACGCCTGATAAAAAATTCCGACTGTACGACTTCTCCACAGACTTGTTACTGCTCTTCTGAGCAGACGCATGTCTCACCTGCTCTGTCGTGGAGTGGTAGGGGGAGCCAGTGCTGGAATTTCCGGCCACTATACCTAGATAGGTTTTCATTGCAGTTTACATGGTCGGTTTTGGACTGCTTATGTAATTATTGTTTCTTCTCCTATACCATTCCACATTACAATTTTTTTTTTTGCTTAGAACGAACTTACCGAAGGAAGTAATGGCGTTCCCAGACTTCCCAATTGAAGAACCAAACAAGTCTTACGTTGCTGCTAACGTTATTCTGCAGTATTTGAGAAACTACGCAAACAATTTCGGAGTTATTCCTCACATAAAGGTGACTGAATTTTTTATTATTCTTTTCTCTAGCCTTGTACGGTGAGAAAGTATTTTATTCGTGATATTTTTGGTCTCCCATAATACTGGGTGTCCCTTGACGACTCTCTGCTCACCTAAAATGAAATGTGTTACATATATTTTCAGCTAAATACAAAAGTGGAGGAAATTCGACCAGAAGGGGACAAGTGGGTTGTGACAAGCCAAAATTTCATCACCAACCAAACTACTACTTTCGTGTATGACGCCGTTATGGTTTGCAATGGGTAAGCTATGTTTTTCTTATTCAGTTTTGTTGTAAAATAGTGCCAGAAGAAGGTAGATGAAGACAGTAATATTTTAGAAATTTCTCAACGAGAGTGGAAAAGATCGTTTGTGCTAGGATTGAGCCATGACCATCTTCGGTAAGACTGAACACACTAGACGTTAACAAATGTAATTTTTACAGGCATTACCACACGCCGAATATTCCAGCGTTCCCAGGAGCAGAGACATTTTCTGGAAGCACTGTCCACAGTCATGATTACCGGAAACCAGATGCTTTCAAAGGAATGTCTGTTGTAGTTGTGGGAGCAGGTCCTTCCGGTCTCGACATCGCACTGGATTTGTCGGCTGCAGCTAAACAGGTGACTGGGTTTGGGGTGATTTCTTTAACGCCTCCTGGGTGTTGTATAGCGATAGTGAAGGTAAATCCCCTAAAAAGCACTTGTACCAGTGTTCCTTTATTGCTCGGTGTTCTGTTATTCAAGACTGCACCTCAGAAGCAGAAGAGAGAGAAATCAATAAAACTCTTTGGAGCTATAGTCCTGGGAGGATTAGGGTGTAGTGGGATACAGAGCTACAGATACAGAGATACCTTTCGTGACATCTGTGCACTAGGAGTGAGCCAGGAGTGAGCCATGGGTCCCAGCCAGTGAAAGAGAGGTTGGTACCATTGGAGCTGGGCCCAGAACCGGGGAAGATTCACTGAACAAATCATCTTTCTTAGGTAGGTGCCCTGCTACTGCGCTCATCCAGGCTAGGGTAGTGAATTGAAATCATAAAATATTTTCAGGTTTACCTCAGTCATCATTTGAAGGATGACATTGCCACACAGTTCCCTCCAAACTTCATCTTCAAACCGGATATTGCCACCATTTCTGGAAGTAATATTAAATTTATCGATGGAACAACTGTTGAAGCAGATGTGCTCTTCTACTGTACAGGTATTTGTCCCTCCATCTTCCATTTTACAAAAAGTGAAAATTTTCCCGTTATTAAAAAATATTATCCTTCCTAAACAAGACCATGATGTCATTTCTTTTAAAAAATATTTATTATTATTTATTATTTCGTCTATTTTTGTTTTAGGCTACGTCTATAATTTCCCTTTCTTGCACAAAGACTGTGGGGTGACGGTGGAAGATAACTACGTGTACCCTCTGTACAAACATGTGATTGCTGTCAACAAACCCACCCTGTCTTTTATAGGACTACCATTCTATGTCTGTGCAAACTCAATGTTCGACCTTCAGGTTTGTCTTATTTAATTACTTTCCCTTCTTACCCTTACGTCTTTGCTTCTATTCCCAATATTTCCCTTCCATTATGATGACTAATTTGTAGTATTTTCAGGTACGTTTCTTTCTGTCAACTTTAAATGGGACATTTAAGCTCCCGTTGCGAGATGAAATGCTCAAAGATGAAAAAATCGAGATGGATAAAAGAAGAGCTCTTGGATTCAGTCGTCGAGATTCACATAAAATGGGCCCATTACAAGTAAGTTCATTGAATGTAATATTTCAGACAGATTTTAACCAGTTTCAAAAAGTTACAATGTTCCCTAGGAATTGTGAGTGGTCATGATAAAAATTCAATTTCTGTTGCCCACCAGCACCGCTTCGCTATATTCTTTCCAAATTAACTGCACGAAAGAGAAAAATCCTATGTGAATATCAATTTTTTTTTCAGATACGAACTACGTGTAGTCGTGCCGTTATTATTTATTAACAATTGCTTGGGCCCCCCAACCCTTTACTCCACCAGGATTAGATATATGATTGGCTACTGAACTGTAAAGAAAACAGATCAATGTTACAAATTTGATGCTCCCCCCCCCCCCCCCCCCCCCCCACCTTCCACGTGCAGCAGGATATGGGATGAAACACCCACGAGCTACCGAGACTGTTTCTCAATGGAATATGATGAAATTCTTTCAGGGTGACTATTATGATGACTTGGCACAAACTGCTGGAATTGATGGAATTCCTCCTGTGATGACGTCACTTCACAACGAAAGCAGTCGTCGGTTTCTTGAAGACCTTCGTAACTTTAGAGAAGATCGCTATCAGATTATTAGTCAGAATCAGTTCGTAGAATTACCTACACAATGAGTTACTCCTGTTTACAAGTGGAAATAGATCAACATACTTGCAATTTTTTAGTGGTATCGATGACCTCAGCTGACATTCTTTAGTGGTTAGACTCCCGCTTGCTTACATTACTGTTCATACTTCAGCTCCACTTGGTCACAAGAAAGGATCACTATGCTGTTTGACTTGATTTACCACCTTTTTGATGGCCTGGTCAAATTTATCGGTGAGTGCCTTTACGTACTACCTGCTAACAGAAGCATCCACTTCGGTAGGTTGCAGTAACTTCGTGATATTTGGGAATTATTATAGAGATGACACCCAGCGCTTGGTCGCGATTACGACCGCTTTCGTGTTTCCCCACAATCAGGTGCACAATACATGGAATTCAAAACAGAAGTATTTTCAATATGAAAACTAGTATCTGTAGAACGAAGGGTTTGCTATGGGTTTCTCGCTTTCCCCTCTGAATCAATTGAAATGTAAAATTTTGAACTGTAAGGCTCACCTGTTGAGAAGTGTGCTGGATTCTGGAAGGTGCGTGTTGAATACGTATCTGTGGTTGAAAGAAACCAACGGAGACTTGGAAACATTTCATATATTGATCAGATCTTTAAATTTCTTCGCACCCGTTCACTGCAGAAACTGGTCACAATTTCTCTCGTGTAATATATCTCTAACAAAAGTAACAATGTTTTGTATGTTTCAGGACTGTGGGTTCTAATTCACGATTTCGTGGCTTTGTTAGGTTACTATATCAGGGGTCATCACCGCGTCTACGCTGCCGTGAGATTAGATGAGGAAGAAATGGAGCGGTAAGTAAGCACATAACCTCTCGCCTTCCTATACAGCCAAGACCACCTCTTTAATTTTGATGAGAACCCCCATATTAAGTAGGTATTTACTCTTTTAAGTTAAGAACCCACGCACGGGTTGCTGCACGCAGCCTATCCCACTGGCCCGAAGGCATAAGTACGTTAACTGTGAAAACTTATTGTTGGCCGAGCCAAATGAAAATTTGGTAATACTGTTGTTTTAGAATGAGGCGTGAACGTCGTGAAGCTGGCTACCAAATCCCTCCTTTTATGTTTTATCATCGTCGTCATGATTACTGAATGAGAATAGAGAACATCATGGAAGGAGGACCTGTCGTCTGTAGTACCTAAATAAAAAATAAAAGATGCGACAGAGGCAAAAGCTGACTCTATAAGCCTCTTACTACCTCATATTTCTAACCATATTTAAATAGAAATAGCTATTTTGTGAAGGTTGTTTTACTAAAGTGGCGGCTCTGTCACACCACTGTTACTACGTATACATATAGTGCAGGTACCTAGTCTAGTGAGCATTTAATTATTTGATTGATACCTTTCTGGAGGATTGTTGACTAAAAAAAATAAGTTCAAAATATTTCAAATATTAAAATCCCCCGCCTTTTATTTCCATAATGTTGGCAACGCTGATTATGTATTTCCCTTAGATTTCAAAATGGCTTCCTATTTCTGTCAAAACATTACGAAGTTGGCGAGATAATGCATCAAAAATCCCCAAAAGATGCATTTCTGTTAGCTATATTTGTGAATGATGAAAACATATAAAGAAAATGGAGTACACTATAATACTCCTAGCGATCATTTTCACCCGTAAAACTCGTAAGTAGAAACCCTTTATATTAGCCGTATGGCTGACCGATCACCTAACAGGTTTTAGGTGGGTGCCTTCATTTAGTTTATTTACATTTGGCAAGGGCGTTTCCCTAAAAATAGTTCTAGTAGTATAGTCCCCAAAGTGTAGAGGTGCATGAATCACGAAAATAATCACACGTATAATAGGTACCTACCTACCTTAGTAACACAACTTACCTATCCTACGTTCGTCGGCAACTAAGTAGGTACCTACCTAGGTACTTACCGGCCGACAGAGAGGACCTTACGCAAGTTGAGGTCCTATAGAAATTGTATGCCTATTGAAACTGTCACACGGCCATAAGGTGCAACAGTAGCTGGTGCTGGTGATCGTGAATTCTGGCACTGTATTCCCCCAGACCCCAAAAAAGCGTTTTTTACGCGTTGTGTGTGTGTGTGCGTGTGTATGTACCTATGTACCTATGTGAGCCAGGGCCCATTAGCGGTATATCTGGGAAAACTCGAATTTGGGAGATAAGTATGACCCCTCAAATTGTCAGTTTTTGATGTTCCCAAAATATGCCATGTGGGTATTCAAAATTACTCGGGGAGGCTTCCTCAACCGAGTTATGTGGTAAAAAAAATCTCAAAGCATTGCCGACCCCCACCCCTACCGGGTTGAGTTTTTGAAGGTCTGCAAAATCTGTCATGTGGGTACTCAATATACTCCAGGAGACTTCCTCATGCTAGTTATCTCGTCTAAAAGTTTCTACCCAGAAACATTGGTATAGGATCGGAAAGTTTGTGCGACCATTGTTGTACCCCTTGTGTTTTCTCTTTAATGACCAGAGCTATCTAGAAAGATTTCATACCTGTGACTGAAATTCTACATTGTCAAAATTCAAACCTCTCATTAGAGACAGATTCTTCAGTCAGTCAACAGTCCTACTCCATCGAATACCTAGCGGCTAAGTATAATTTTTTTGTTGGCAGTTGGAAAGAAATGCGAGACCCCTCGACTTAAAAGCGAGTCGTACAAAGCTTTACTCGTAAACGACATTCCATCTGGGAAGTACACATGTCCTGGAGAAGATGACCCTCCTACTCATACAGAATGCTGCTGGGATGGAGTATGCTGCCCAGCGTCTTCTGACGTCATCCAGGTAAGCTTCATTGCAAACCGGTCAGAATTTTCATAGTCAAATTATTTTCACATTTGCTCTGGATTGTGCTACCTGGCAATCACCTTATCGTGCATGCGGACCACTTGAAGCAATGCAGGTTCACCCACATGGCTTCGGGTGATCCGCACCCTGAGACGTTTGCTTGGAAGTACATTTCAGAGCCAATATGAGCGTGATTAGACTACAGATTCTTACAACTTCTCAGGTATACCTTCTTGGTAAAGTAGGTATCGTGATCGTAAATCAATTTTGCATTCCCCATGGTTCTGGCAGTCCGAAAAAAAAGTGCATTTCGAAAAAAGTTACTTCCGGTGTGTCTTGTACCTAAGTTGTAAAAGTTGTACATAAAGTACTGAGCCGGCTTTGTTCACATGATTCATTTAGCTAAGTATCTGGGAGACTTGTCATTGCATGACCCAATAGTTTGGACCGTTTATTTGTCATTGCCCTGATATTTCTAACAAATCTGAATCACAAGTAAATACTGTGAATCATATTCATACTCATACCATCATATCGAGACGGAAAACCAGCTATGCCTTAATGAATAAGCATCAGAAGCAGTCATCTTAGAATTATTATTCTCAGCTGCTAGACTCTTCATTTGAAGCAAAGCCATTGTTTGAGCAGCTAACCGACAAAATGCGTGTCTGTAATCCGAAATTATTTTGGTTTCTTATTTGGTTTTTTCAGAACGAGTGGCTCCTGAAAGTGATCTCAATCACTGTTATCGTTGTCTGCGTCGTTGTGATTGCTGTTCTACTCGTCAGCTGTTTCTGGGGGCGAGGGATGTGTTATCAGTCTTGCAGGGCAAACTACACTTCTGCAGATGTCGCTATGTATAGTAAGTTTACAACTGATTTATTACTATTCCTTGACAAATCAAATCAGGAACGTGTCCGTGTTCAGCTCCTCATATTTGGAACCATAACACTACGTTATCCAGTCTGTATTGGACCTTTTCTTCCAGCATGGTGCGATTTGTCCTACAAAAAGAATTTAGAGAGGTTGCATCCCTAGGATTTTGAAGCAAGAGTTGAAAGAATTAATTTCCCGATACTGCGGAGACTGTTAAAAAATTTCAAATGAATGATGCGGATGATGGGGGATGCTGGAGCCTGTGTCCCTTACACCTTGCTGAAAGAGTCATCGCCTCTTGAAACAAACGTTCCCATTTTGCTATGCCAGTTCCAATGCAGGTTTCCCGACCTCAGTGGCTTTCAGACCCGCTATTTTTTTAATTTTAATTCGCAGCTCTGGCTGACGAAGATGACCCCCTGCGCCTGATGCCAGTTGAGGCCAATGGAAGTAATCGCTACGCCCCAGGGAGAATCCGTATCCGCACAATAGATGACGTTTGAACGGACGCAATAGGGCCATGGTAAAGTAATAAAAATATTAGTACATAAACTAAAGAACAAAATTATTTATTACCATATTTTTCTTTAAAATTTCAATGAAATGAAGTAGATTGAGAAGCGACTGTACGAATATCATTTCTTTGCAAACAAAAAAGAAAATCGATTGAGTTTTACCTCACTAATCTGGCTTTTGGGTTTGACAATAATTACCAGTCAGATTCTACCATGATTCATATTTCGAGTAAATTCATATAGAAAATAATCCATATGAATCATCATCTAATAGGCTCAACGTTTCAATTTTTCTCACTTTATTTCTGAAGGACAATGAAAACTTGATTCCGGGGGAAGTGCTCAATTTTGTCTTTCTTCATCAAAGAAAGGAATGAATAGTTACAGTTAGTCAAACGCTCAGAGTGAAGTTTCCTTGAAAATTTAAAGAAAACCGGATTCGAAATTTTTTATTTCTGATTCGCTATCCGGGCGCTTTACTTTATAGTCACTGCTCACATATCGCTTGCATTCCAGATTTTTAGATACGTTATTTATTTATTTTATTGTTTAATTTCCGTTGAAGTTGTAATTTGATATTCATAATGTCCTGAGGAAACCCCTAAAACAGGTTTCGGAGCCTTCAGATGACTGCTCTCTTTTCCCTGTCATGTCTATAAATTACTCGAAGCAGTCGTAGACCATACTGTGTCTTCATATCGATATTTTAAGTAGCTTACAACGGGGTTATCAAGACTGTTCTTTTAGGGGTCATAATTTTAAAAAAAGTATTAAACTTGTTTTTGTTTTTTAACCATTTTTACATAGCTCGTAGCCCTGCAATCTGCAGTTAATTTAAACATTCTTCGTCACTCCCTATGTAGAGATATATATATTTATACCGTTCATGATGTTGAGGTGAAAGTGAAAAAGTGAAGGCGATGTTTTTTTAAATTTTTCGAATACTGTAAGTAGGTATTCTTACCAGTATATTGATATGGATGGCTATCTACACATGATATATGATTGAGATAGGCAGCGGCAACTTTTTGTGCAACGAATATTATTATAATCCGGCAGGGTTGTTGTTTACTTGAATAGGTATTATGTTTTCCAATTTTATGTTGTGATTCTTAAACTTCTTTTTACTTTTATTTTCGTAAGTTTTTGTTACGAGATTAGACTAGTGAAAAATCAGTTATTCATTCCAAGCAGTATTCAGGGCTCAAGTGAACTTGAACCTACCTAGAAATTATTAAGTAGCACACTCTTTTAAGTTTTTTGTGATTTCTAGTTTATAAGGAATCTCAGTCAAGTTCAGTCACAAAAATTGGGGCTGGCTGTGCAGCAAAATTTGGAAGGGTAGATGCAACAATCTGTAAGCCTACTCCACTTTCGAAATACTTACCCATTTACAGATTTTTTAAAAAATTGTATGGTAAACAAAATTATTTATCACAGGTACCCCACATTTTGTGAATTATTGAACAGTGTATGCTCCTAATATATGGGGTATGTACAGTACCTGTATCAAGAATCCGACCAGTGACCATTATTCAGTTATTTAAAAGGAATATCAAAAAGTTTTTTCGGTTCTTTCAGCTATCTCTACTCTGTTAAGAAACACCTGTCTGTTCAAAAAAACGAGTAACATTTCACTAGTCATTTTATTGATGTTCCTTTTAATCACTGAATAGTGCGTACTCATTTATCGGTCATTTTATGCTGGTTCTGTTTGTACCTTGTTAGGCAGCTATTAGGTAGTCTAATAATTTAAGTTCTTTTAATCGAAAATTGCTCACTGCTGCCAACTACACAATTTTTTGTATTTCGTGATTATTTGCGCTTACTGTTTCAAAGTTTTAAATTTTATTTATTGAGTAGATAGCTTTGGCTACAATTTTATTATTTGATGAGCTTGCATTTACTATGAGATAGGGTATTGTAATGGAACACAGACGTGAGGGCGTTAGACAGATGATAGCCGTCACAATTTGTCATATAAGAACATCGTTTTGGTATTGTTTTTTAAAGGTTACATAGTGTAGGCAAAGTCAGGATACGTCTTGTACTACCCTCCAGTGACTTAGGTACCTATAGGTATATGTAATACCTATCCAGCTGTCACGTCAATTTCAGGGCTGTTATTCGACTTTCATATTAATTATTTCTAATTTATATAACCCACTTGCCTTTTTTACGCTAGTACTGTTTTTTGAGACGTGTTTACTATTCAACTTACTGCTTTTTTACATTTTATTATAGCTTTTCCTACGGCATTTCACTGACTTCGTCTCGTTTTTTTGTGGGTAACTACCTCCTATCCTACCTAGGGAATCCGGTGGTGGGGTTTTGAGCAGACTATGAGATTGTATAGAATTTAGGCTACCTTTTACATTGAGAAATTATTTTTCTTCCCCATAGTTGTGTACGGTGTTCTTTTATACTCGTTTAATATTATGCGTCTTACGTAAAGTAGAGTATCATTTTAGACTTAGGTGTTGGAAAAATAGCAAATATTCAGGTACCTATTATTAAGATCCCGTGAGTAGAACTACGATGAGAGATCAAAATGTTAAATTTCCACAATTTGAAAAATGGCGCGAAAAGTTTAGTTGGTACACCTGCAATACATCTGCCACTTTGTTATCATACCTACTCAACCTATATTTTTAACCAAATTTGGTTGAAGGGAGGAGGATTTTCTAAAAAAATAACCCAGTAAAACATTAATAAACACATAATTCTTTTTGAATTTACTAAGTCAGCTCTATCACCATGGTAAGTTCTTTTTCGGAAGTTGTTGTAAGGATTTGGTGTGTTATTCAGTTCCCTATCTAGATAATGATCAGACAGAGGCAACTTCTGTTGAAGTAAGTTTTCTTCGTGGCTATGCATTGGAGCGAGTGGAAAACTGGTTATATATAATAAAGTAAAAATAATGAAGCGAAGACAGTGTAACACAGTGTTAACTACAAGTCGGTAGATACAGACCAAGTTTCAAGCCGAAAAAATGTTTCACAGGCTCAGGATTGTCCCAAACATCATGTAAAATGAATCTGGAAAACGCCCTTAGCTCCACTTTTCTTTACTGTAACCTTGGGACCTAATGCGTGATCTAATGGCAGTGGACATTGACAGTGTCTGTAACCTTGTTGATAATTTGTTTTACAGCTAGTCTTAGTGCTGGGTGATCTACATGTGCCCCATCGTTGTGGAGGTTTGCCAGCTAAATTCAAGAAACTTCTTATCCCCGGACGTATTCAGCATATATTATGTACGGGCAACTTATGCACAAAAGAGTCCTTCGACTACCTCAAAACTTTAGCCAGCGATGTTCATGTTGTGCGTGGAGACTTCGATGAGGTATGTGTCACTGTCTCTCATTCTAGAATCTAGAATGGGTGATCTGGTATGGGCAGCTAACGGCCTGTGACGGATGAGATCCACTGTTCTGTCCCCAGTCACCATTTTGCCGATATTAGTTCTTTCTCTAACGGCTTTATTAAAAAAATACATAATAATAATAATAAAACTTCGAGTTACGCATTATTCTCCTCTCAAGTCTTAGGGTGCGTCCTGCCATACTCGGTTAACTGTTAAACTCCAGTTAAATTCAGTTTTTACCGTGCTATAATTGGAATTTAACTGGAGTTTAACCTTAACCAAGTATGGTGGGACGCACCCTGAAACTAGTGGCACACATAGTTCCGTAGTTCAGTAGCTACTGCACAAGTTAGCGATCAGGACTGTTTCATAACTTGAAAACCTGAAAGGTCTGTTACAATTTTGTTCCAGAATTTGAACTATCCGGAACAGAAAGTAGTGACAGTAGGTCAGTTCCGAATCGGGCTATGTCATGGACATCAGGTAGTGCCGTGGGGAGACCCGGAAGCTCTGGCCTTGCTTCAGCGTCAGCTGGATGTCGATATCCTCATTTCCGGTCATACGCATCGCTTTGAAGCCTACGAGCATGACAACAAATTCTACATAAACCCTGGAGCCGCCACCGGTGCTTTTAATCCTCTACAGACGTAAGCTGGCACATTTGGTTTTTCAAAACTTAGTGTGTACCGATAATTTTGAGTTAATTCGAAAATCTGCCATCGATCGTATATTTTAACGGGAGGTTTGTGTAACATATAGCTTCTCACTTAACAGAGCTTCATCATATCGACCCTCAGTCTTGTTCGAACTACGATTTCATTGTGGTGATAAAATCAAAATTAAACAGCAGTTTAAAGATCGTCAGATGTCAGAGTCTGAAACCCCTAATACACACTTAATAAAAAGCTGCTCAGTCTGGTCCTGGCCATGCTAGTGAGCATGTCTGTTTGCCTGCTTGCGCCCACGTTTAGCTGGGTAGTTTGCAGAAAAGTTGATACAAGAAAATGAGTGTGTAATATAAAAAAAAATGAAAATTGTAATTTTCAGATCGGTAATCCCTTCCTTTGTGCTGATGGACATTCAGAGCTGTACAGTCGTGACATACGTCTACCAGCTTGTCGGCGACGAAGTCAAGGTGGAGAGGATAGAATATAAGAAAAACTGAAACTTAATATCGTCCCATCACATTCCAAGTATCGAGGAATTATTTGCTTCTGGATCTGATGCCACCTTTCTATAAGGTCCATGCAAATTTTTTTCGACAAGCAAACGAAGGTTACTCTGAAAATAACGAAAAAACGTAAAAGGGACTTAGAGCTTTTCTTTCCCCCTTTATTTTCTATGAAGCAATCAGGTCAGGGTGTCACACGTCACACCCTTTATTGCTCTGACTAGAACCCTATTCTCGTACATTTCCTGCCTACCTAAGGACTCAATCTTCTTCCCTCCAGGTACCCATAATGCTTCATTCAGTCAGTCTTCGGTTTGGCTTTAGCCAACTCCTCTGATGTGATTTTATGCCCCACGTGGGCGTTGACACCCATTAAAGAAAATTGGTGCGTCCTTTCTATGATTTGTAAGTTCTTCTGTACCATTCAAACACCACTCAAGAAAGTTCAATTTCAACCTTGAAATATGTTAAGTGAGGTCAAGAATTAGGATTTTTTGGTTGGTTCCTGTGCAAAGCCGTCCCTTGAGGATCTATTGTGCGCAGTCACCACTTTCATATTTTCTGTACCTTCGCTTGTTTGTCGCATAATAGGTACTGCATTTTCGGTTGGCCTTGTGTGGTGGTAGATGGGCCACGAACGTGGTTTGTGGGACTACTTCAAGTTAAATACCTATATCTAGTTCTTATTTTATTACTCGTGGGTATTTCAGTTAGAGTCCACCACAATCTTGGATGAGAGGGATAAGAGGAAATTCAATGATATTCAGCTGAAATGTGAATTATCGTTACTAAACTCATTGTGACCCCTTCTTCTTAAATCTACTTATTCTGAACAAAAAATAACTTTGAATTTTTTTTTAGAACAATGGGTTTCGTTACTGTCATCCAAGAGTGAGGTGTGTGTGTGTGTGTGTGTGAATGGGTGATTGAAAAAACTATTTCTCTTAGCAATGCTCTATAATGTCGTGCGAATACATATTCTCTCCTACTGGCCGTTATAACGGTATATTGCAATGTCCAAGACTCTAGTTATCGAATATTCCAAGTTGAAATTACTATTGATAAACAAAATCTCAGGAGGCTCCATTCTGCAAGTTTTGTTTTTGATTTAATTTCTTGTAAGAGCCAATGGAGTTTGCAAAAAAAAAAACGAAGAAGAAATTGAAGGCTTTTATAGGCAAGAAATTGAGCAAAAATAATGAACTTAACTAATGAACTAATGAATTTTACTTCAATGGGCCTTTTGGTATAGTCTTTAAATACACATTTACTTATGTGAGTTTGCCCTAGAGAAAGCTGTCTTAAAAAGTAGTAATTAAAAATAACAATCACTGGAGAACGGTGTGTCTTCAACCTTGTTAACAAGTTCTGAATTTATTCTGTGTTCGCAGTACGTAAAATATCATTTTTCGCTATCTATTCTCACGAAATGTATGTGAAATTAAGTATCAAATTTTTTATGATATTATATTGGTACATAGTCGAAATTTTATTCCTTGGATTTTTTTCCTATACACGAGTCGGAGGGTGTGTGCGGTTAGGTTTCCAACTGCGTAGCGAGGATACAGCTCTTATGGTTTTTTTTAGAAGGAATTTAGCTAAATGTTTAATACAATGCCATCTACAATTATTAAGAAGGACCTAAAATCTGACTCTAGACTAGATGAATGGTTTCGTGACGCAGCGACTCACAGGTAAACTGTCGCATAGCAAGAGTGTGGAGGGATGTAAAAAATGATGATATAAAAAATGCGCAGTGTTAGCATATAGCCATTTCAGATTCTCAGAGAGGCAACGATACACGTCCTACGTTACTACTGAAAATATGACCGATAGTAGCTTGGATGTCTTAACATTAGATACATTTTTATAGTTCGCTTTTTTAAAATTATTCGAATGACAATGAGAGCATCTGAAAAAGAAGTTTCCAACTTTTTATATTACGGTTTACATAATTGAAGTTTCCAACATTTTATATTGGTTTGCATAGTTATTGAAGTTTCCAACTTTTTATATTACGATTTGCATACTTTAATTGTCCTTTTTGGAGGAGGTAGGCTTCGAAATTGACAGTTCTAGCCGCACATAAATAATTCCTACTATGAAAAGTACAAAGAAGCCTATCACGGCAAGCAGCGGTTCCTGAAACATCAGCAATTTGGGGAATGTGTAGCTCAGTTCAAAATCTTGTATGTGATTTTCCAAGAGGCTTTTGGCTTTAAGCACGACCACGGTGCGGCCAATGGTGTCCAGGTACGTATAAAGTTTTTCGTCTGGCAGGCGAAGTACGTGGTACGGAGTTTTCAGCTTGATGTTTTTGGCGCCTTCTGGGAGGATGATTTTTGTCGTTAACTTCTCTACTACCATGTCGTCAAAAACATGGTCCAGAATTCGCATTTTCAGCAGGAAAGTATCGCCGGTATTAAAAAGGTGCTCATAGCTGGGAATGTTGTAACCGATCGTGTACTTGGTTTTCCATCCTCCAAATATGGGGAACCTAGAACACAGTTATCTTTTGAATTAAGAGTACTCTCAAGATGTTTCAAGATAATTACTGGAAACATAAACTGTGAAAAGATGGTACACCTTCATTTGAGGATCCTGGAAGGCATTTTTCTCAATTAGTTACTGATTTACTGGGAGTTATCTGTAGGATGACAACGTTTTTTGCTTACCTTGGACGGAGATCAAGTTCTATCGAGTCTGAGAGAGGGCGCAGATGTGACGTGGAGATGTTTCCTATATCGTCTCTATAGTAGACGTCCTTAGCAGCCGCTGGCAGAAAGGTTTTGAAAGATTTCACGCTCGCCAGACCGGACTGCGAATCCCGCTGGAACTCGTAACGGGAGAAAGACCCTTTCAGCGCCGCACCTTGAAAATATATATAGGTAGTAGAACATAAATGCAGTACATCTGATCACTATCGTTCGTACTTTATCGATAAAAAAAATTACATCTACTTTAGTGGGAATCGCAATAAAGTAATATATGAACCTGTTATAAGAGGTGCGGAAGGCGTAATTGTTCAGTTGTTCAGTTAGTCTAATCATTTAACTACAAAATGAGTGATGGTCTATCAACACGTCCGAAAACTCAAATCTCTGGAGAATAAATCGGAAAAGTGACCAAAGAATTCGTTTTTCAATCTTCAATCAGAAGCACAATTCTTGTTACCTGTTATCATAAGTACTAGGTAGGTACCTACCTACGATCTACAAATTACAGACCCAAAACACAAAATTTAGTTTCCGTTAAGAATATGCGCTTCTGAATAAAACGTACCTTTGTGCTCAAGTGAGACTGTTTCTTCAACAGCAACGTTCCCCCAGTGGGAAACTTCCAGAACTCTCTCCAGGTTAGTCACAGTGAGGAAAGGTGAGTTATTTTCATAGTGAATCGACACTGCCTCCACAGAGAAGGGTGCCACATTATCATACGGCCCGTAAACTACAGAGAGATCGCTTTGAGAAGCAGATTTGACTTTGGTGTAGCTTTCAACTGTTTTAGTGCCCACGCTGACTGTAGTAGTTTGCTTCAATATCGAGTAGGGGGAGTATAAGTAGGCGTTTCCATTGTAAATGACGAGCTGTTTTTCTTTCTGTATGATAGTAGAGGGGAATGGAACCAGGACTCTAATCAAAGATATTTCCACATCCACTGTTACTTTCTTGGCAGGTTGAAGATTTTCTCTCAAGTTTACTCTCCACACAGCCGGGTTTTCTATACCTTGAACCTAAAACATTAGTAAGTAGGTAGGTATATTATTAGAGGCAATTTACGGGAACACTTAAAAACAACATAAGCACCATCCAAGTGACCGAATAAAATTGTTTTCATAGAAGCGAAAAATATAGCACAAGGCTTTTAAGCTGTGAAAAGATTTGGGAGAGTAGGAGTTTTGTTCTACCCCTTATACGAGTAGCACTACCCACCTGTGCCATGTGACGCGCAAAGTGCACGCATGCACATAAATAGAATACTAATGATGGAAACTAGCCTTTAATATACAAAATAACAATAAAGCTAGCCGGGAAGTACTTAGGTGGGCCTACCTATGAATCGTTATCTAGTGTTGTGAGGACTTACTTTGGTTGCCACGACTTGAAGAAGGCTCTGGCCATCAGATGTTGAGCAGCTCACAAAAGAAACCTGGCTTTTGGTTTCAGGCTCCCCAGTGTAAAGGAAAAATGCCACGGGATTCTTTCCTTTATTCAAAAGAGTGATTTTGGACGTAATTTTCACAATTTGAGTGGTGATGTCTACCGACCGGTCGACGTTTGTAATCACTACATCTTTATCAATAACGTCTGCTGACGTACAGAAGTGCGCGAAAAGCAATAGAAATGATAAAGGAATAATTTTATACATAATAGCAGTCTTTTGTCGCAATTAAACGGCCAAAAAATATTCAAAAATCGAAATAGTAACCCTCACTGGTTAGACGAAACACCACGCCAGCAACTCTTATAAAATACAGTGGTGCCAACTGCAAAACACGTAAACTTTTGCCCGTAATGTTGGTGAAAATTGATTTGCTTCTTTGCGCCGGTTTCTAGTGCTTTCCTTTTCCATTTATAAATCAATAGAATAACGAAGAAAATCCTATTTCTTTCATAAAATGTCCATCACATACGTATCAATGGGTGAAAAAATTAAGGTACCAAGTACTACTACTGAGATGGTAAGTCATTAGTCATTACCTACCCTATTTTTTCAGTCATTTAGGCGCAGGGCCACAGTCGGGGTGGGGCTAGGGGGGTAAATTTCCCCCTAGCCCGGGCATTTGAGACCCGGGCATTTGAGACCCGGGCCCCTGTGGTCGGAAGAAAAATTTACGTTTGATTCGGCTGTCCCCTTTTACGTACCCCAACCAGAAATATTTTTTCTTTATTCCCAAGATATAAGTAGGTAGGTATATTAGGTAGGAAGCTAATATACCTACCTACCTACTAGGTACCTACATTTATTTTAATGTCTCAAAAGACAGCAAAACGTTTTGGTTGAAATCGTTGGTACCTACCTACCTAGGTACTTACCTACTTATTGGATACCTAGTTCTTTATTGGATTGTCTTTATTTGTTCTCCTGTATGTCCTTCTTTCGCAGATAGAGTAAAAATCCCCGAGGGCCCTGAGCAGGTTTCTTCCCAGGGGCCAGAAAAGGTTGACTGCGGCCCTGCTTCTAGGTTAAGTTGGGTATCTGTTAGTTACTTAGGTATACACCTACCTACCTATACCTATACCACTTTTAGGTAGGCAGGTAGGTACCTAGGTATATACCTATCACCATTATTTTTACCTTATTATTTTTACAGTCCATCCAGTTTCAGTTCTAACTTTCTACAACAGCAGCAGCGTTGGTGCATAACTATAGGGAGTTCTGTAGGTAGGTACGTTACAATATATATAGTACCAACACGGAATTCGTACCTTAATAAAGTAACAAGGGAGTCTGTTGTTGTGTGAGCGCGATGTTACAACCAGCTTAGAAAGGAATTTAATATTTTTTGGTATAAATTTTTAGGTGGACGACTCTCAAGAAACTCACTCAAAATTTGGAGCCCTCTACTCGGAACGGCGACTGTGTGACCTTTGTTTAGTAGTCAATAATGAAAAAGAGTTCCCTTGCCATCGGCTAGTTCTCAGCGCTTCCAGCGATGTCTTTGAGGTAGGTATACGTATAGGTATAGGTACACACATACCTACACAATAAAGTTAACTTTTTTCTTTTTAACGCGTGACGCTCAGTGAACATATTATGCGCTGATGAGTTGGTTGTTAGATTTTTTGAAGAAGAATTGGCCGAAGTCGAATATGAGTGGGCCAATTCGCATGGAGATTTTTTCATTTGGTTCGCGCATTAAGGGTCCGCTATACCTGACTGTGCATTTTTTGCCGCCCATAAGATTAACATTGCGAGCGGCGATTCATTTTCAAGGTTTACCCTTGGTTGGAAAGACACACAATTTTGCCTGTACCTAGCCCTAACAATGTTCTAGGGAGTGTTCGAAGCAGATTTCCCAATTTCTCACTGGTTTATTTTATTGCAACTGTTTTGCAAATGCTAGCATCAAATACCTCAAGAAAAGTGCTGTTATCTCGAAAACCAGTAAAAAAATGGGAAATCTACTTCGAACACGCGATGCTAGCATTTGCAAAACCGTTGCAATAAAAGAAACCAGTGAGAAATGGGGAAATCTGCTTCGAACACTCCCTAGAACATTGTTAGGGCTAGGTACAGGCAAAATTTTATGTCTTTCCAACCAAGGGTAAACCTTGAAAATGAATCACCGCTCGCAATGTTAATCTTATGGGCGGCAAAAAATGCACCGTCAGGTATAGCGTACTCTTAAATATTAACCATGCGATGCTGTTCGCATACTTTAACAGCGGTCAGAAGTGGATCTAAGACATACAAGTGGGGATAAATATTGGCTTAGACGGGCGAAAATAGGTTCGTGACGTCACAATGGTGGGGTTAGTTGGCGGGGACTGCAGAACAATAGCCAGCAGTGGCGCCTCCAGGATGTGAGAGGCCTGGTGGAGAGGCCAATTTTGGTATATGCGTAAGTATATAGCGTGGTAGGTATATATTACCAGGTGATGCTGTCAGCATGCTCCGACAGCGTTTAGTAGCGGAACCAAAAGATGATAGGTACATGTGGGGGAAGTATTTGTGTTAAGGGGTGGAAATAGGTCTGCGGCGTTGTGTGGGCATAGCCATTAACAGGGGGGGGGGGGGGGGGGTCAGTTGCAGAAGCCTACCTATGCCTACGGAGCGACAGTGCGCTCGGTGTAGGTCCGTAACGCAGAGGTGAATTCGACTCCATAGCGCAAGGAACATGCAGGCTCCCCCGACAGCCATCAGGACCGTAAGTGCATGGCCAGTATATGGGCCTAGAACTGATATCGTTGGTGTAACGCGTATATAGCCATCCACGAACTCGGTGTAACGTACTAAGGCAACTGAAGAGGTCAGGGGAGTATAGGTAGGAAGTATATGGGGGTAAAAATGGCTCTACAATGCGAAAAGCAGGTTTGGCGAGATTTAAGTTTGTTTCACGGGCTGCACAAGGGTGGAAAATATGGCTGGTGAAAGTGTTTGAAGAGTGTAAGTGCTCAGTAAATAATTACGCAATTTGGATATTTCTAGGTACGCACCAGTTGATGATGACTTCACTGCCGTATACTGACATGACCTACCTACACAACCTACCTACAATACCTACCTACTGTCTGTGACCAGTGGAAACATTTGATTAGGATTTCGGCAAGAACATGTATTGTTATGTTTTATGCTTTTTTTTCATACCTAAGCGAGGATTTGACCCGCTGAACATCCTATACCCACCCACGATGCCAGGAGCGGTAGCGTGGGTAGGGCGGTGGTGACGAATTTAGTAAACATGAACGGAAATATTTGATGACGGTACGAGCCACGAGGTAAAGGTACGACATGTGAGTCAGCGCAAGTGGGGGTGAGGCATAGCTTCATCCCAGTATTCTATTTTTACTTTCTCGCTAGCCATATATGGCGAGAAAGTATTGTTTTCGTGCAAAATTTCGAAATTGAGATTTTGGGTTTCCCATAATCCTGGGGGTCCCCTGAGTCCAAAAAAGTGGTTTCTGGAAAAAGTCTGTCCGTCCGTCCGTCAGTCTGTCCGTTCCCTGCTCTAGAGCCGATACCGTTCACCCGATTTTGATGAAATTTTGTATGGACCTGTCTAAAATCACGGCTGAGACAGATGTTTAAGGAATTTTTGATTGCTCAAAAAATGCGGCCGCTATTGCCAAAAAACCGCCAAAATAATTCAAAAATCGTGTTTTTGGTTAGTCGGACAACCGCCGACGGTACACTTTTCAATCAATAACATTGAAAATTGGTAAGTGTGTTGACAAATAGATGCTTCGAGGTCATTTGCAACGAAAATTAAACACTTAAAAATTACGGCCGTTGTGGAACAAAGTTCGATATCCTTTCGGCGCCATTCACATATATTGACCGATTGTCATGAAATTCGGTACATTTAAAACTACGTAACTTAAACATTTGTCGAACAGAATTTTGTTATCTTGAAAATTACGGCCGTTTTTGTCAAAAAAGTGTTGAAAATGAGTTGAGAATGAGAAACCACGTTTTTTAATGTTCGGAACGCATTTGGGACTACAGTATAATAGAATGACAGCCATGAAACTTGGTAGGAGTGATCTCAGATAAATGCTCTTGGGTAATTTTCAACCGATTTTGGATTGCTTAAAAATTACGCCCGCAAAAAAATCTCAAAAAATAAAAAAATAAAACAAAAAAATTATACGGGGCGAGAAAGTTAAGTGCGACAGTTGTCGGACCCTTTATTGCAATAGCTACCAAGCGCTAGAGTTAATATTGAAGAATTGTGATTGCAGGCAATGCTATGCCGCACCAGTTGGAGTGAATCAATGGCGTCTCGTATTGAGTTGGTGGAACTTCCAGAATGCGTGGACAAGTTCGATAATTTTCTGCGATACTTATATACAGGAAAAATCGAACTAAATTTTGATAGTGCCATGCCTACTTTGTTACTTGCCGATAAGTAAGTTTAAACTCTCCTTTAAGAGGACGCTATACCTGACGATGCATTTTTTGCCGCCCATAAGATTAACATTGCGAGCGGCGATTCATTTTCAAGGTTTACCCTTGGTTGGAAAGACATAAAATTTTGCCTGTACCTAGCCCTAACAATGTTCTAGGGAGTGTTCGAAGCAGATTTCCCAATTTCTCACTGGTTTCTTTTATTGCAACTGTTTTGCAAATGCTAGCATCGCATACCTCAAGAAAAGTGCTGTATCTCGAAAACCAGTAAAAAAATGGGAAATCTGCTTCGAACACTCCCTAGATTGTTAGGGCTAGGTACAGGCAAAATTGTGTGTCTTTCCAAACAAGGGTAAACCTTGAAAATGAATCGCCGCTCGCAATAATCTTATGGGCGGCAAAAAATGCACAGTCAGGTATAGCGGACCCTTAAATGATTTCTGCATGCCCTCCCCAAAAAGCTTCGGGCTGTTTTGTCTATGTAGTTCAAAGTCTCGTAGTTCAACAAGCACACACAATAAAACACCTATTCTCGTATTTGATTCATCGTTTCTTTTGGTCCAGGTATAGGATCTGTGATCTCGTTGATCACTGTCTGCGCTATATGTGCAAACATATGGCGCACGCTATAAGGACCGGGCACCTGGTTCTGTGGATGCACGCTACGGAACTTTGTGGGTGCAAATCGACATCTGAAAAGTTCCTAGACTTCATAGTGTGGAACTTTGGCACCATAATAAATCCTGCCATCATAGATTTTACGCTGCTGCTTCGCCTTCTGCAACGATCAGATTTGGTGGTTCACAGTGAAATGTCCCTCTTTAGGTAATGATAATAATAGTCTTTACAGTTCACGCTTATCACAATATTGGTATGATAGCGCAGGGAGGCGTAATAATTGTTCCAACTATACCTACCTAATCAAGACATAACAGTAAAATACTTATAAAAGGAAAAAAAATGTATACAGGGAAAATAAAAAATATAGTGTATGAACATATGTATAGGTACATTTGAAAGGTACCGGTTTCCGAAGATTGCCGAAGGCTCCCGAGGTAGGGGAGTCGAGGTCGGGCCGTGATGCTGTAAACATGCGTTGAGACATTAAAAAAAAAACACACTAAAGTCTGTCTGCACTGGCTCTTCTTGGAGAGTAATCCCCAGAGGGACGGCCTTGACTTAGTGGCACGACGCGCGAGGCCGAGGCGTGGGCGGTGGGCGCTATTGTGCTGACTGATTCATCATAATTCATTATCTTCGCTCGTAATTGCCCGATCGGAGTGAAACTTTTTGAAGGTTCTAGGGGGTCCCAAATGGAGTTGAACGGGGGGGGGGGGGGGGGGGGGGGGTAAGCGATCCCCGTCAGCAATTGCTGACTCAGCAAAAATCAAAATCAAAATTTTCTGCCGTCCTATTTATTGTGCCAGCGCGATGGTACTTGCAGGGTAGAGTGCCCCAATGGCCCCAATGACGAATATGATGCGAGTTGCCGTAGCCTGAATGTCATGACATGACACTTTTCGTTTATTGAGCCCCGCGGACGGCAGTCGGAGGGTGGAGTGCCCCAATAGCCCCAAAGAATAATATGCGCGGGAAAATGTAAATACGTGGTGGACAGGGGCGTAGCGAGAATGAGAAATGTTCGGACTTTTCATTTATTGAGGCAATCGGACGGGAGTCACAGGGTGTAGTGCCCCAATGACGAATATGTTACTTGTTGTAATACAGTATCTTATCCATTTAATTTGTTCATCTGCAGATATGTAATGTGGTGGTTGAATGAGGTAAAGAGGAATATTATAATGGACGATGGGGTAGAGACAGAGCTACTATGTCAACTACTATCCTTTATCCGGTTTCCCATGATGATGCCGGCTGAACTGGAAAGCCTGTCAGCGGACTATGAAGAATACAAGGAGGTATTTGCGAACCGCGTGACTCAGGGCCTCTCCTTCCACACTGGTTCGTTTACGTTATTTCCAAACCTCAAAAACTTAAAAACAAACTGTCACAGAGCAAATTAATAATTTTTCCTTTGCTTCTGAGAGAAGCCGCAAAAGAGTGGTTCAATGGGGGACTTTCGTACCTTGCCTTTCCCCACTTGGTTCAATTCGTCATTTTTGTTGCCATAAATCACTAAGGATGCGTCACACCATGCGCCCAGTTAAGATCAAACTGGAGATTTTCTCCCATGTTAAATTTCTTCCATGTTAAATTTCCGGGAAAATATCCAGTTTTCTCTAAACCGGGCATGGTGGTTATCAAACCACACCTTCGATAACTATTTTGGGATAGTAAAAAAAAATATCTAACAGTTTCCTAGAAAAACGTCATAAAGAACCGTTCTGGTGCGAAGTTTTTTTTTTACTATTAAATTAAATTATCATTATTATGACTGTGTACCTATTTTTGGTATCATTTGTAGGAAGAATTGAACGGGAGGAATTGCTACAGGATAAAGATACGTTTCCTCTGGTGATTCCTCGCCTTTACACATCCAAATCCTGTCCAGTCACACTCAACAACATCCACTCTCTGCCCATGTTCAGTAAGAGTTCCTTTTACTTCACATCACGTAGTCCTTTTTCGCTTCTCCGTTCCCGTAACTGCAACTGGATCGTCGATGTCCACGCTACAGGTTTGTTTGCCCTGACTTATTGAGGTTCAAGCCCATAACTCCATAAGCCAAACATTGATCTAACCTTCAGTTAAATTTCACTCGGGATCATCTCACCATTTTTAATCGTATAGCACATTGAGATACCTTCTTTTTAGATTTGATGATTTGGGTCCCATTACAATGTAACTGCCTTAAGGCTGTAAATACAATGCTACTTAATAACATGCCGCTGAGGGAACAGTTGGGCCATGCACTTTTTCTGAAATTTAGTGATCTTATCGTCCCCCTAAACCGGCCATTAAAATACTTAAATAAGAAACGGTATTGTATCTGTATAGCCCCATATAGTCCAAGTCAGGCTGGGAGCGTACCGATTACTCATAATTTCTTGCATGCAAATCTAGGGCTGATCAAACCTTCTTCTTGATCAGGGAAATATCTGCTCAGGGTCGGATTGGCATTTTTAGCGTATGGTAGGATATGGAACCAACTGAAAATCTTCAAGAAATTATGAGTAATCGGTAACGCTCTCAGCCTGACTTGGACTATAGTAGTAGTAGTAGTTATATTCCGGTATGGTGTTGTTGTTTTAGGTTTAAGTGCTGAGTGTCAAAATTGTCCCGGCGTGCTTTTAAGTCAAGGAGTTATTACAAAACCGCAAAGTCTCAAGTGGATGACCGTAAGAGTATCCATAAGGCGCAATGATCTACCTCTTCCCAACAATCCCTATGCTGTGGTACGCTCTGATCTACCTTTTCCCAACCCACCCTATGCTGTGGTACTCGCTAAGGTAAGTAAGGTAAAACTCGTCAGTTAAGGTAGGTAACTACCCCACTTGTCAGGTGTAGCGTAAACGTAGCTTCTGCCATTTTGTGTGGAACGTCTATCCTTGCCGGGTATTCGGCCCTTTCGTTTCAAGTCAAAAAAACGGAGAATGACTATTCACTGGAGTAGGTACTAGATAGTAAGATTATTTTGTAATAACGGCCTTTATTAGTCATATTTAGGCGAAAAACAGGCCTGAAAGTTGCCCATTTTAACAGAGGTAGGGTTCAGTTTATGTAACTAAATTTATCGAAGGCAACTTTTGGATATTTTCCTATTCTCAAATAAAACTTTCAGGTGGTTAACGATGTAATTAAAAGAATATTAACGTATATCCAATATACCTTGATGAGTTATCATTATTAGTTATCAGCAAAAACCAAACCGCCTTTTTACTGCCAGTAAAAGCCCAGCAACTACTTAGACCGTTTTCAAGTATGATCCCGTCTTGCTCAGCTAACAGCACTAGCTCCCCAGCTATCGTACTAGTATACGCTGATGACCTATGGTCTAGGTATATAGGTACATTTCACGTGACGTGCTAACCTAACCGAACATATCAGAGGTATGCCGATCAGAAAACTTGTTGTTATAGGACAGAGATCGAACCTGGCTCTGTTTTCCTCTAAAATCGGTCACACTCGACTATCGAGGCTGTTTCTTTCTTTCTTTCTTTTACGGCGGGTGGGGGAGCCCAGAGGCACCCCTGAACACTTAGGCATGAGCCCATTGTGCCACCCCGCTTTTCCTACCTTACTGCAGGAGTCCGGCCATCTGCAGGAAGGCATGAATTTTAACTAGAGGCTGCTGCATAACGTCAGCAGGCTCTAGTAATGGTTTGTGGTATAGTTTGATTCTTAGGTCGGTGAGGGCCTCACATTCACAGAGAACGTGACCGGGAGTTTCCTCCCATTTGCCACACCCCCTACAGGTGGGTAACTCGGCTATACCCATCCTGTGTAAGTGTTTTCTTAAGCTGTGGCCCGTAATGGCCTCAGCGACATGTTTTAGTTGTATTCTAGAGAGCGTCAGTGCTTCCCTCCTCTGCTTTGTTCCTAGCCTGGCCTTCATAAAAGCCTTGGCGTAATTGTTGACCGTCTGTTTCCTTCCACCTTTTATTACTGACCTGCTCTAGCCACAAGTCGATGTCAAGCCTCCAGAGGCTCGATGGAGCTCCAACATCGGTCTCCTCATCGGGAGGCGCCATACTCGCTGCCTCCTTGGCTAGCTGGTCAGCTCTTTCATTGCCTGCTATACCTGCGTGGCCAGGCACCCACGAAATGGTTACCTTGTTATTGCCACCGAGCTCGTTTAGAACGCTCTTACAGCTTTCAACGAGAATAGATTTAGTTCGTGGATTTTTGAGAGCCTTTATTGCAGCTTGACTATCAGTGAAGATATTAATGGGTTTACCTTCATAGTTCCTTGCAATATTGGCTAATGCACATTGTTTAATGGCAAGCACTTCAGCTTGAAATACTGAGGCGTGCTTACCCAGACTGATGCGAATTTCCTCCCTGGGTCTGAGGCCATACACCCCGGATCCGACCCCTTCTGAGGACTTTGAGCCGTCTGTGTACCACTCAAGCCCCCTGGTGCTAGGTTTGAACTGACCCCTCTCCGGTATTTCAAACCCAACCTCATCGACTTCGAGGCTGTTATTTATACCTTTAGACGTTAATTTAATTTGCTTAATAGGTCGGTGTCATTGTGTACGGGACTGAGGAAGGTAGGGAGTGCGTGCGGACCGTCTTCCACGCTACGCATCTGTTCTGCGAGAATTCCGCTATGCTACATATTGATGACATCATTCCCTTCGCTTCCCTCAATCAATTACCGGCCAACGGCGAGTCACCTTATCTGACCGGACCTGATGGGAACATTCTCCAAATGCAGGTCGTTATACAACCTATTGACGCCTTTGCAGACTTGGCAACTTTCGAAGCTTTGAACCTTCCAAATTTTACGCCGGGGGTAGTACAAGCACCTTAGGTGACATGGCCTCTCTCCAGAGACATTTTTTCCTTAAAAGTTTCGAACTGAACATATTCTTGTTGGGAGTGTTAACTAAAACAGAATTTAACTACTGAGTGCATTTTCAAATGGAAAAATTGACAACATGCGGTCGATTGGTAAATCCTAATTTTGTAATTAGCCAGTTTGTGATGCTAAAGAGAATAAAGGGTGCGTCAATGGTCGCACTTGACTTTCTCACATATTTGCGCTACTGAGAAACGAAAAATATGATTTTTTCGTGTAATTAATTTTTTTGGTCACAATTATAATTTTACCACGAAGATATTTTGCACAACCCCAGAGAGTAATTTTTTGTATTGATTTGTCCAAAATCAAGGCTGAGGTGCATTTAATATTTCCATGGTCAAAATTGCTGCCGCTGTTTTTGGTTAGTCGGACAAGCGCCGGTACAATTTTCAATCTATAACATTGAAAATTGGTACGTGTGTTGGCAAATGGATGTTTCGAGATGCAACAAATATCGAATTAGTTCAAAATTACGGCCGTTTTGGCCCGTAGTTGAATCCATTCGCCGACATTCACGGTGCATTTTTGTAAAACTACGTAAATATCTACCTGCAGCTCTATTGTGGATCTTGGTCGCTATCTCGGTCGTTAAGCTTCTAATCCTAAAATATAGGTAAAACTACACCACTTCGTCGTTATCAAAGTCGTTAACTTGGCGATAACAGATCCGTAATAGACCTGCAGAGAATGGGAGAAAGCTGTAAAGTGTAGTGTACTGTTCTTACCTAATGTATTGTCTGTGAGTCTGTGTCCTGCCTCATTGTTTTTGTCCCGCAACTCTCGATACCGGTCCGACCTGGTCGTAGATGCGGATGATGTAGTGGACAAACGGCGTAAGCGATTGCTTGGCTTCACGTCGACTTCTTCTTCCTCAAAGTATTCGTTCGTCCCAATCATCAACCTCATAAATCTCATTGCATCGCTTTGGCCTTTGCTGCTTGCCCTCAGTTTTAATCCGCTCAGCTATCGATGCGTCCATATCTTGCAAGTTAATTGTGGAAGTTCAAGGCGTTTTCAGGATTAGCATTTTTGGAATCTTCTTCTCGTTGCCAGATCCCGCTGTTAGTTCTCGAGGAATAGCTATAGGGATGCTTCCTTCATAGTTCTGTCCTTCTACTTAAATAGCTGTGTAGCTGGCCTTGTTCATGGTGGTGTTTGAGCTCTGCGTCCACGACGGCGACGACTGCAGCGTCTTCTCTGGAGGTGGCGTATGAAGGGAACGAGAGGTGATCCGCCTTGCAATGGTGACCTCTGCAATACATTGGATTATTTATGGATCGACTACGAACTTGAGATAGGTGACAAGGGCGAGGTCAATCTTCTACCCTATACAGGTGAGTCATCGATTTAGTTTTTCCGACTGATAATTTCATATTGAATCAATAACACAATGTGATATCTGAGGCTTTAGGTCCTCGTAAGACTTTTAATAAGAGTAAAATAAGTAACCTTTGTTCTTCTTACTGAATGTGGCAATCCGTAATGCCTACCAGCAGATTTTTCAGCACTCCTCAGTGCATTAGAAAGCGTTATCGCACAAGCTACACGCTACACTTACATCAGAAACGGTGTAGTCGATGAGGTCACGACCGTCTATTTCAGAGAGGTCTGGGGAGTCAAAGAGGAGCTCAGAGTCCGTTCGAAGTAGGTCCGGATCCTCTTTTTGTTGAACCTCTCATTGCCAGCCACGTCTTCGCATTCCATCTTGACATAGTCATGGCGCATGGGGACCACTTCCATGGGGGCCGTCACCACCTTCACCTCTTCCATTGTTTTGAACGGATCCTACAACGGTATGATTCATACCTGTCTACCTGCATAGGGGCAAAGTTCGAGATGTAGAGGTCTATAAGAAAATTTCACTGATTCGGCTAGTTAACAATCTATTGCCAATAAATCTTCATACAGCATAGAGTAGATTACACCTGAGAGAAAAGTGTAAAAAAATAGAATTGCTATGTACATTTTAAAAAATAAGGCCCGGAAGTGAGAAAATTAAAAAATATTAAGGTTGATCTGGTTTTCCCATAATGCCCGGAAGCGAGAAAATAAAAAAATATTAAGGCTGATCTGGTTTTCCCATAAGGTACTGATAGACGTAAGCGAAGTCTTTCCTTCCATCACCCATGAGCGTAATGAGCCTGTAGAACTGATGCGCCGATGCTCCTAGAGGAATGGGGCATTTTAGACGCGTTGAAATGTCTTGAGCCAGTCCCAAGTCCTTGCACATGAGCTGAGTCTGGAAACCTCCCTGAAAAATAAAAAAGAGTCCAATAAGTTAGTACATATTAAGAGGAACGAATAAGGCAAGTTAGACGATTTTTTAAAAGGCATAATATTCGAACGTTTCTCTGGCCAATATGTATTGATGTAATTTTAGTCGGGTAGCCGGACAACATCCCCATATTGCCACAAAATAAAATATTAATACATTATAAGAGCGTTAATTGTGCCTCTCAGTGGCCGAGTGGTGGAAGGGTCCGCTTTGTGTCCTGAGAGGTCCGGGTTCGAATCCCGTTGGAACGGAACAATTTTCCGCTCCGACATGGATATATTGGCTTAGGCCCACTCATATTCGGCTTCGGCTTAGGCCAAAAACATAAAACAAACCAACTCATCGGCGAATGTGTTCTCTGAACGTCGCGCGGTAAAAAAAAAGAGCGTTAATTGGGTGTTTAGTACGTACATCGTAGTTGTTGGCAGAAGGAACACCCTCCATAACTCCAGGAACGGGGTTGTATTTTTCTGAAGACCAGCAGCGTCCCGTGCTAGAGTTGATTATCCCGGTCAACAGTTTGGGGTCCAATCCAAGCCTGAAGGAACAAAAATAAAAATTACTAAATGGAGGCCGCCGATATCTTTTTATTCACTTGCACTCAGTTAACACGCACCTAGTGTCCATCTCGAAAATGCAAAACCCGTTGGATGCAATGTACCGTTGAGCTGGGGCAACAGACTGAATGCGCTATTACGTTTTTTTTTAAAAACTTTATCAAGAGGGGGTGCTTGTGTAACATTTAGAAAATGTTTTTTGGTTAAATATTCAGCGTAAGTTAAATATGGGTTTGATTTTTCAATTTTATAAAAAAAAAAAAAAAAAAATCGTTAGGGACCACCTAACACATTCCATACCATGCTGCATTCCGTTCCATTCTGAAAACTAGACATTTGAACTGTGCTGTTTGCCTGAGGAATATCTTGAGGTTTTTCGAAATTTAAGGCCAAGGACAAGAACAGATAATAAAAGGATGAAAGTATCTGAAGCCACTCAACCTCCAGCAGTTCCTTATTCAAGGTGAGAGGGTTAATGGTGATATCGCTGTTCCTTTATTTCAAGGTAGGTGCCAAGTGGCTCTGCTGTCGATTTTGGGCTATAATCCTGTGCTTTTCCTGGCGGATCCAGTCCCCGGAATTTAGAATTGTCCCAGGGCTCCAGTCAAAATTCCTTCGTGAGCGTATGGACATCAGAATTTGTCCAAGATGATGACTTAGAGCAGTAGGAGGTGAGCTATCTTTATTCGACATGTGAGAGCCCGGATTTTCCTAAGAGGGTGGAGCCACCCTTTCTAGTAGCAGTACTGACATCATGTAGTAGATTTAATTATTGTGAATATTAGCACCGATGAGGGTGGGTAGTGTTTCTGTACCTTGGTTGTGGTTTCGATGTCTTCCTGTGGACCACAGATTTTATAGGTTGTATTATTTACTTTAAAGAAAGGCTGTCTAAATTTCCATATTTTTTTGTAAGAGTTTCATTATCAATCCAGGGTAACTTGTGTATAATAAATTTAAGAGGATGACTGCCGAAATTTACTTGTGTACTTTATTGGAATGTATTTACTAGTGAGTGTTACAGGGTATCTATTCTCTGATTTTAATGTCGCTGTGAGTAGTGGTAGTTATGTGACTAATGTGCTGTGTATTATATTGTCATTCTGATAAAACCAGAAACATTTTCCATCTACATCCCCCAAAGCAGCCTTAACCTTAGCTACATTGCACTACCCACGACAAACTCTACCAAATTGACCGGGTATACTGTTACACTGGCGCTAGTATCATAAACATACTCATAGTTCATATAAATTCTACATAAGAGGTGTGTGCAGAAGTAGCCCTGCGTCCATTAATAATTCCAATGACAGAGAGCTCATAGCAATTTAAATTTTCCCTTGAAAGGCCACAACGTTCTCGGAGGTTAACTAAGGATTTTTTTCCAAAATATGTTCAAACTACTTGACGAAATACCTAGTGCCTGTGACCTGGTATTTTAAGTTTTCTCCAATGTCTCAAACCCAAATGAGAATTGTCAGACGATTGCCAGAAGTATCTCCTCCACAACAGTCTCTTTAAAATAATATGCAGTCTAGTGGAGGACGAAAGTATGAATTACTTACTGGCGCCCCATGTTAAGAGCTTCACTAACACCAAGCATGGTTATGCCCAGTAACATATTGTTGCATATCTTAGCGGCTTGTCCACTTCCGACTTTGCCGCAGTAGACTAGGTTCGAGCCCATGGCCTGCAGAACAGGTTTCACAGAATGGTACGAGGCTTCACTACCCCCAACCATAAACGTCAGGGTACCATCTTGAGCTCCAATGGTGCCTGAAAAAAGTACAACAAAAGGACATGGGTTACTGCGTTTTTTGTTTGCCTACATTCTGAGTACACTACATGAGGTCGGTGCCTATGGTACGGCATTATTTAGAAACAGTGCCAATAAATTTAGTGCGATGCACCGGTAAACCAGTGAAGCAAACAGAAGGCAGGAACATTTTTGGAATTGGAAACAGGAAAAGGGTTCCTTCAGTTTTGGAAGTTTTGAATAAATGTTCCACAAAAGACAGGATTTTATGGGAATGGCGAAGTTGTATAAGCTAGTATTACAACTCTTCTCTGCATTTATTCCCATGTTACCTTATCACTTATCACTCTATGCGCAACCTTAGATATTTACTTGAACTTATTGTTGATTCAATAATAGGGAAAGCTTCGTGTTACATAACGAAGTTAGCAAGAGATGTAAATAAAAGATAAAACGAGGAAGGTGACCTTATACCTACGATAACCAACTGTTTTTCCCAAAAGATGTGCTCGAAGTATTTAGTGGGCTCTACGGGCGGTGGGGAAAGAGGATGTTAGGATATTTTTAGGTGGCATTTTTTAAGCACCCCCCCCCCCCCCCCTCCCCTGCTAATCATTCAGCTAACGCCTACGCTAACGCTGCCTCGTTAATTAAAATGAATTATACCTACAGAAGTGAACTTTTAAAATATTTTGACTGACCTCCTGACACAGGAGCGTCCAGGAAGGATACACCTGTCTTTTCTGCGGCAGCGCTCACAGTCTGCGCTATTGCTGGATCCACAGTGGAGCTGTCCACAAGAATCGTAGGCTTCTTCACACCTCTGAAAACACGAAAATTATATCATAAAGGAGTAGGATATTTTTTTTAAAGAAGTATCCAACTCCGATGACTGATCTAATCGTAGGAAAATAACCCTCGAGGCCAGTGTACCAGCCAGTGTACCTGCACATTTTTCTGATTTTCCTTTTTTTAACTTAGACAGTTACGGGAAGCAGGATTTTTAAAATAGAAACTTAAAAATGCGCAAACAAGTATGAGTAAACTTAGTTTTGTTTGGCGTTAACCCTAGTCAGGGGTGAGTTAGAAGTTTCTAGTTTTCTAGTTCGCTTGATTCGAGGTTAATGTAAATCACATACGAAAGTCTTGGGATTATATTTTTCTTCACAACACATACTTGAGGATGCCAGCGGGACCAGTATAACAGCTGAGGACTTCTTGGTTAGTGGGCAACATGGTCACCACAAACTCGACTTTTGAAGCTAGATCAGCTGGGTCCTTGGCGGTCCGAGCTCCGAAATGTTTCATCTCCTCCATTGATTCATCCAGGACGTCAAACACAACCACAGGGAATTTCTGAAACATACAATTCTTTATTTATGTTGCCTTAAATGACGTGCCAGCCACAGCACGACTGCAGAACAAACTCCTACACAATAATAGTTAGCAAGGGAACTTAAAATTTAGTTGACTGAAGACTTAAGCGAGATTGGTGAAAATGGCCTTTAGTTTTACAGGTCAAAGAACTACTCACTGACTAAAGAACCTAACCCTTGAAACATGGAGAAGAAGCGCGATAACACTAGCTCCATCTTACAGTTCTGAAGAGGTACGCATCCCTGGCCACTATTCAAAACTATAAAATGCAAGAGCGTGGTGTTACTTTCCTATGATTTAGGGGCCAAGATTCGTTAGATAGGTAGTAGACCTTACTACCAGATCTTCCCACGTCTGGTGGCAGAGAGACTCCGTATAAATTATCTCCAGTGCCCAGTGTCCGGGGTTATTTTTACAAATATGTACATAAAATATAAATATAACATTGCAGCAGAGTTACTATAAGTATAGGCAAATACAAGGTCCTCAGCTATCAAGTAACCCAGCGCCAGGGATCTGAAATTTTAAGTGGTTTCCGACTAGGTATACCTACCTGTACCTTTCACATGGAGGGAGGATCAGAAATATTTTGATGGAGAAAAGGGATCGACCCCCATATCGAGGCAGCTTATAGGGGCCAGTGTAACAATAAGTATCCATCCCTTTCAGAAAGTTTCGTAAAAGCTCAAGATTCCGCTTAGCCGAAAAATTTCTTCAGCGTGAGACGAAAGGTTTTTGACCTCTGCACTATGGCAAATGGACCCAGGTTATTGAAGAATATCCCACCGAGTACCCACCTACCTGAGTTGATAAAATCAAGTCAACGCTTTCAAGGTTAACAACTAAACCTCGCGTGTTATGTAACACTGCCTCGCAGAGGTGCGCTATATCTCTCCTTCAGGTATTCAAAATATATGCAGGGAATTGCTGTTACCTATCTAAAAATTTTGGCGTAGCAAAAGATAACTTGAAGTTTTTTGCCATTCGCCATTTTAGAAAAATGGGTATCACTTACATTTTTTAGAAGATTTTTCGCCATAGGTTTCCCCATGTTTCCCAAGCCTATGATCCCCACAGTGTTGCCGTTCGTTGAAGACATCAAGCGGGTCCCTAAAAACAAAATTATGTACCCAATAGTACGGATACCTTAAAATCCCCAAGGTAAGTATTGGGGCTACGGTTACGGTTGGTTGATTCAGAGTAAGTATGAAGACGGTGTTATCTCCTATCATTAACCACTATGAGGCCGCGAGCGGAAGCCCAGCTGTGTCGATAACCTTTGCCCCTTATTGAATACAGTAACAGAGGTTTGCCAATCTCACATACATAACCTACCTTCGAATTAGGGTTGAAGTAGGTAGGCAATTAGGTTAGGTAGGTACCTGGTAGAAGCCACGTAAATTAAGACAGGTAATTTTGGCACAACTTGGTAGGTACTTTGACGTATTAAGAAAGAAAATAATTAGTTAGTTCAGATGATTACCGGTTCCCAAACCTTCTTCTGAGTAAATAGTTATCTCCTGAACGCGTAAACCGTCATAACTTTCGATGTCATGTTGTGGGGTACACAGGTTGTACCTATCGAGGTATGCAACAAAAAAATTTAAAATAAGCAGCAAATAGATGCTTAAAAAATAATAATAGACACTTACCAACAGGGCCCTTCAGGAAACGAATCAAATTCAGTGACACAGCCATTACAAAAGAATGTGATCACGAGTAAAATACAAAAATTCAACCTCCGAACTCCTCCACCGTTGAATGTTGATGGAAGAATGATGGCGGATGATGCCGATGCTCGGTACAGTACTTCATAATTTTGTTGTATGAAATAAGTGATTTTTATTCTTACCTTTAGCAAAAAGGTAAAATTGAATCTACAACAATAGCTTTTTCCGGTAAACTCGTATTTGTTGTTTTTGTTAGAGTAGTTAGATGCCTGAATCAGATTAACCAATGAGGAATTACCTACTACCTACATTCACGTCAACTATGAAATTTCTAGTGTGTACCTATACTTACCTAACTGGTATTTTTTTCCCTATAGATTTACCTACATTTTTTTTAGACTTTCAAAACGAATGGTGGGTCGGTACATACCTAAATACTACTACGTACCTACAGCTGGGTTTCTATACCTAAATGGTATCTACCTATCATCGCACCTGAAATTGTGTTTGTATATTGAACAAGAGAGTGTTGCATTGGATTGTTGTATACATTGATTGTTATAAGTCTTGCCCTGCACATGGTAGCTACCATCTTTCCCTTGCGTTTCTTTAAGATGACTACCTACTATAATGGTGGTTCACGTACCTACCTACTAGGTCCTACTTACCTATCTAGAAAAAAAGTTTCTATCTCTTTTTAGCAGAAATATTTTCTCATAATAGCCTAACCTCAAAAAGTTTAAAGAAATTTTCAAGTAGAGAAAGAATATAGGTAACTTACGTGCATTACCCCCCCCCCCCCCAAAAAAAAAAAAAAAAAAAAAAAAAAAATAGGTAACTTACACGTAGAACGAAGAACGCTCTGATTGGTCGGTATCTTAACTCGTCTATAGGTGCACGTTGGCATCCTGTTTTATTTACCGCCATTACCGCTTTTGCAAATTGCTTGTCAATAGTAAACAACTACTTATATCATGCAATCGTGATAACACCGTGTCAGATCTTCCATGCCCTACATGTATTTCAGTCTATATGTTTTTCAGTGCCGGAATAAAGATTGATATAGGCTGATTAGAGGCGGTTGTTTCTATGACATCGTACAGCAAACAGGTGAGATTTTAACCCTATTTGGTCACTGTATTATTGTTCTCAAATCCATAAAAAAATGGAACTGTTATCTTAAATAAACTAAATCTTATTATTGTAGGAAAATTAGATTTTTATTTCTGTTTGGTATAAGCGTTTAAGTTCTCCTTCACCTGCTGATGCATTTCTTTCACTCATAAGATTGTTAACACTGCGAGCGTATTTTTAATTTTTAACCGCACCATAAAACCAACCATAAAGTCTTCACCATCAAGGTATTAGAGAGTCAGTCACTGATAGCCCTTAAGTAGTTAAGACTGGTAAATATCTACCTATATTGACAAAGGTTTCGCATAGCTGGATATGGAAATAGGTACCTACTTAAGTACACAGATTTCAGATGAGCTCCGTTTTTGGTCAGTAAAGGTCTGATATATCGTGCAGACCAAATTACCGAACCCGCAACAGTACTTAACTGTTTTACTGGTGCAAAGAAATCCGATAGACTACCTGTTTTTCGTATTTAAATGACTGTGTAGGTGCAATATTGTTATCATCTTTCTGTGATGAACATAATGCTGCCCGTTTAGGAAATTTCACTCGTACTTCTTATTTGTTAGTAGATAGGTAATACCTGTTCCTTTCTCAACTCTCCGACGAGCTATACCTAGTGTGTAGCTTGATGGGATTAGCTCGCTTGTCCTTCATGGTGGTTTCAACGGCAGTGTTGTCGAGGGCATCCTCCAGGCTTTCATAGCCAGACTCAACTCGAAACTGACGGACTATTGCTGGCAGAAATATTCTCATAGCTGTCCACGCGTACCGCATGCCTAAAATCATACCAGAACTTTTTTCCAGAATTATTCTCAAAGCTGTGAAGGAGCTAAGATCAAGTGGCAGTTAAAAATTTCTATCTATTGATGTGCTTTTTCCTATATTATTATTTTGATTCAGTTGGTGATTGAAGAGATAGCGACTCTTCCCTACAGGGACTTGATATACTTACCAGGACATATTCTAGGACCGGCACTGAAGGGGCTGAAGACATATGGGGGAATGTTAGCCTTGTTGTCTGGCAGGAATCTGTCTGGATCGAACGTGAGGGGATTGGGGAAGATCTCAGGATTGTGCTGCATGTGAATCGAGAGAGTTATCACAGGAACTCCTTTTGGAACGAGATGTTTGCCTGAAAACGAAGGAATAAAAAAAAGATTCGTCTGTAGATTGAAGCACAAGGTACCTAGGTACCTACCTAAGATCCTTTAAAGAAAGCTGTGTTGTTAACTACCTAATTGTTGTTTTAATTATTTATGCAATAATGAGTTATGCTTATTTTGAGCGCCCGATCGGGCATAACACCGCAGGAGTTTGGCCGAAGCCAAATAGGAGAGGTCCGAAGCCAGGTTAGGACTGGGTCCAAACCCACACATCCATGCCGTAAGCGGAAAATATTGCTTACGCCGGGATTCAAACGGTTTTTGGGAGGTAGTAGTTCAGCATCTTACCGAAATATGTGTCCTCTTCCAAATTTCGACCCAGTATTGGTGCTACGGGGAACAGCCTGAGAGTCTCTTTGATGACCCTCTCGAGGTAGACGTATTGGTTGAGGTCATCCACTTGCAGCTCCCTACCTGCCAGCAGCCTCTGAACCTGTTGGTCCTCTTGGTAAACCTTTTCTTGTACTTCGGGAAATAGGCCCAGCATATTCAGAGTGAAACCCATAGTCACAGCCACTGTATCCAGGCCCTGTCAAAAAATTCAAAAACATCATCAGAAACCGTACTGGACTTCGAACGTCGTGTCTGATATTTCGACCTCTACACCAACAAGAAACGTCCCAAGTTTCGTTAGGTCTATCTGCTGCGAGCTTAGATAACGTTTTTACGTTAATACTTACAGCAGTACTCAAAGTGTGGAGCTCTTGCGTGAAGAAATCATCAGATAGATGGCCATAGGCTTCCATCATGCGGAATATGTATAAATTCGGGACGCTTTCTCCATTCGATTTCATTTCTGAAATTATGTTTTTAAAATAATAATTGAGTGTATTCGGACTGAGGGAGCAGTAATTTATGTGTAACTCGGCTACTGAACGAGAATGTTCGTTTCCCAGTTCAGAAAATATTTTCGCCAGTACTAAAGGCTTGACAGATTTAGCCTACAGTTCGGTGTATAGGCACTTATTCTAAGCAGCCGTACCCTAAAAGACTTTTCTGGTGAGAGCTTACTCAGAAACTCGGCTCTCTTTTTCAGTATGGTTTTCCGCATGAAGTTCTGCAGGCACTTGGACTTTTCGTTAAAGCTTCGGCCTTCAGGCAAGAAATTGAATGTGAGATCATAATGGTAGAGTGGGGAGTAAATTCGTAAGAATGAAACGCGAAAAAGGAGTTCCTGAGCTTCCATCACCTGCTCTTTGTCCTCTTCTGGAATCTTCTCACCTACTGCGTTCACTAGAAAAATATACAAATACCTCTCTTCAGAACACATTACACGAGTGCGGTGTAACTTAGGCAGGGCACTGCATTGCCCTTTCGTAAATAAAACAGTCTTTCATGCTCCGAGGAGCTATACAGTGCTCGTACCGACGTTGTACCAGGCTCATCATTATGGATTCATTTTCGTCAAAAAGAGTATAAACTTACAGAAAATAGTATCAGCAGTGCAGTAAATCAATATCTTTGCACACGGAAAAAATGCTCCATCGACCTTTTTTCGCAATTCATTCACTAATGATTTGGATTGATTCAAAAAATTGTTTTTAAAAGTTTCCATTGGGGTGTTGCTGAAGTTTCCCAAGAAGATTTTTCGTAGGTTTTTCCACTGCTCACCTGAAAATTGAAAATGGTTTGTCACAGCTCTTACAGGTAAGCTGGTTTACCCAATATCCTACAGATTTCACTGGAACCTGGATACCATCTCAGTGGGAATAATGGGTGCTGAGAAAAGGTGCATAATAAATGTGACAGTGAGTCCACCAGGACCCCTGTTTCCTGTATCCCTACAACTATAGTTTGACGGAAATTATTTTTAGCTCGATTAATAAAAATAAAAAACTTGTAAAAACAAAAAAGAACTCACCACTTTTGACGAAAACGCCATCTCCCACCGCATCTTTGAAGAAACTGTACTGTTCAGAGCGCGCGAGCAAGGCAGGGCTCGTGAAGAAAGCCCTTAAATATTCTTTATTCGTGATCATTACTATAGGTTTGTGGAAAAACCAAATTCTGAAGAGTCCGCCGTCATAAAGCTTAGCATATGTACTTAGTGTTTTCAGTATATCTGCAAAATAAATAAAGAGTTAAGGAAGGGTCATGCTTCAGGGATGGGCACATATGTATAAATTTTAGAAAAATCCTAACTGTCACTGTCGTTGGAAGTGCAAAAATTCAAATAAATGGTGGGTAAAGGTTTTTATGTTACGTTATTTTTTTCGCTTGTTTGTGCGTTGAGGGACTTGGGCTGAAAATGCTGAAAAAACTCGGCTGTTTTGGAATGATATCAACAATGTTACTTATTAGTCTTATTACGAACCACCGTTAAACTGGGTGAGCAAATGGAAGTGACCGAAGATGGGGTGGCTCTGAGGGCCTGGTAGTTTGTTGATTTTGATCGCCCATTGACGCCTCTTGTGCCAAACAGCCAACAGGAGGCCGATTAGGACCGCGAAGAGGACCTTCGTCCACAGGGCTACTGGAATTGCCCACATCAACACCTTAACATAAAAATATTTTTATCATTGGTCTGCATGAGAGCTGATGATCCATAACTGCCATCCGACAAATTAACATTGCAGACGGCGAATTATTTTTAATTTTTATTTGCTAAGGGTTCGTTAAACGTTAAACTTCAGTTAAATTTCAATTATTGCACGGTAAAACCCGAATTTAACTGGAGATTAACCGTTAACCGAGTATGGTGGGACGCACCCTAAATCACCCTCTAAGAAGTTGTCCAAGATAAATTCAACTATCTTCAACGCCAGGCTTACAGGATAGTTAAGATGTACTTACTTTTACGAAATTCTGCACAATCGAACCGGACTATGTTTTTGTGAACTTGAACTGAGTTGGTCTCCAGACGGTACCCAATTCATATATAAGGACACGGTCATAATTATAGGGTTTTTAAATATGTTCCTTCTTTAAAATAAGTATAGTGTGTGACCCCTTCCTCAACTTGTTCTTTGTTAGATCCACGCAGAAATTAAAAATATAAACGAGGTACCTATCACGCAGACACGGCACATCATTTTTGTGTTGTAATGAGCAGTTATTCTCATTGGAACGTTCAAATTTTACTTTAATGAGCTTGTACACGCATGCTGTTATAATAACGAGACATTTTGTCACGTGTTTTGGGTAATTCCGAGAGAGATAGACCACCGAGACTGTATAATCAAGCCATTTTTGGCTGGCAGATTACTTATGTTCGTAAAATTTCAGAATTTGCACCGACTCCCTCACCGGGAGTACCTATCGATTGAGCCAGAACCGAAGTCACTCTGCACTACACAATGCAGCGCCGCCGCAACAGCAACAGCTTTTTTGGAATCGCTGCAGCCTACAAGAATATGGGTCATTGCACCGCAGTCTCTCCCCTGACTCAGCAACCCCTGATCCGACTTGCTACCAGCCACATGCACCCCGCTGTGGTCAAGGAATTTACTACCACCAGCGGCAAGACACTCAGCGATTGCTGGGTGAATGGTCCTCACCTGTGTCACACCCTGTATATGGCGCGCCACTTGCCTAGGTACGAACCTTTCAAAAACAATTATTTTTATCCAAAAAGTAGTGCCCGTCTCTCCCAGAATTACCCTATAAGGCACTATACTTATGGAACTCCTATAGTACGTCAATATGAGTCCGAGGCGTGCAAAAAAACCAGGGTAATTATTTTGCTTTTTTTAGCCCTGAGGAATTTTACCTGGTAAAAAAACAAAAGCGTGCAATGAATGAGACTGTAATGTATTCCCCACTTTAAGTCTATCTACATGGGAATTTCGTTGAAATATTTAAGGGATTATTCTTCGAATATTGATTTTAATGGAGTAGGTAGGGACTCCATCACTGGGTCAGTGTAGGCTTCTCTATGCCACATTTGGTTGGCCCATTCGGGCAATTGTTGTGGCATCCCGTAGACGTATGACTCCTGATAGTAGGTCCATCCATAAGAGTAGTAGACAGTAGGGGTGTCTTCTTTTGGCCCCTGTTTTGGCCCTTTCTTGCGATTCATCCAGGCCTTTTTCAGGGTGTCAGTACCGTTGTCATGAGTATACGGACGGGTTGTTTCGGTGGTGGTTGCACTTCTCTTTTGTTGGTCGATAAGTGACCTTCTCTTTTCTTCCAACAAATCCGTCACGTAATCAAATTGCGAAAATGTGTTGATCTGCTTTAGCAACTCTTCTATGACCACTAAGAAGTGCAGGGGGTTTGGAGTTGTAGGTTTTGGACTGCATTTACAGGAGTTGTTGGTGGACCTGGGCTTCTTGGTAGTTGTTGATTTTGTCTTTCTTTTTTTCAGGCTCTGGACTTGGGTAGTTGGGTCATCGGCTTCACGCAAAGTTGTCGGAACTATTACTGTGGTAGTTTGAAGAGACGTCTTCATCTGGCGGTTGAGAAATGCGTCCTGGGTGATGCGAGGTCTGTAGCGTGGATTTGTGATCCATACTCTACCAGGGGCTCCCAGTTTCATGGTGTACTCGTAATCATCATGGGAGTAGGTGGAAGGGCGATGCCCGATGAGCCGACCTGAAAACGAACAGGTACGTTGGTATATAGAGGAAGGGCAATTTTTTTATTTTCCTGCAACCTGCAACTCAGTTGGGTATATGTATTTTTAGCACAGAGAGCAACATAGTTAAGGAGAAAAAAAACTTCATATTTCATCATACATAGTTTTGGCCTTCTCCCGGGTACAATTATCCAAGGAGTTCTATCTGTCCCTCAAAAGAAGACATAGGTACGCAAGTAAAAATGTACCTATAACAATATAACAACAGTGGACAGTCCCCTCGGATGTATATTTTATAATTTCTTATCGTAGAAAGTGACTCGAACTATCCCTTTTTTGCTCCAGTATGGTTTTCGATTGATAAAACATTCTATGAATCCCAACTAGGTATCTACTACGTCACCACACAAAGGTACGATAAATGACCGTCGCCACTTCAATACTGCACGTCTAAAAACATGTCCTATACGTTCCTACCTACCCAGATTGCACGCGAACATCATATGAAGGCACCCGTAAGTACATAATAAAGCATTAGCTACCGATTTGTACATAGACTTAAGTAATTTTTTGCAGCCACGTTTCATATGCTTGCATGGTTTCCAGGAATCATTTGAATAGCGTGTGACAACCATTGTGTTGGACTCACGCAAAGTGTAGTTAGAGCAACAATTTAAACTTACCTGCAGTAAGCACCGTCAGTAGCAGGGCGAAAAATACGTTTTTCACTGGCATCATAAATTGAAACGTGTGCCTTCTATGTGGACTCATGGAATGGCGAAATAGCTTCTGCTAGTTTGCTATCGCAGTGCTCGTAGAAAATCTATTGGTCGAAAAGTCATAAAAAATAGCGATAAGGTAAATAGGCATGAAAGTAGTGCAACTGCTGCCAATAGTACCAGGTTGAAATAACCGCGAATTGGTATCGATTTCAAACCTGATTCCTATATTACGCTACTTACATTTTGTAGGAAAAAAAAAAAAAAAAAATCCAAAAATGCCCTACCCTCCCTACTATGCAGTGAAACTTCACTTTCGTAGCCAGCGCAGGTTTGGTCTCATAGGTTACAGTAAAGATGGTTAAAACCTAACCCTCAATTACAACTAGCCGTCTCTCAGTGTCCGAGTGTTCTGACAGGCTGACTCGTTTCCTGTGAAGTCAGGGTTCGAATCCCTACGTAAGCAAGCTTTTTGCGCTTATAATGTCAAAACATAAACATAGTGTTATTCGGCGATCAACTGATTTTTTATTTACATTCAGTCTATCACGAAATCACAGCCTTTTTACTTACATTTTGTACCTACTGGTGTTAAAAATGACATATTATATTTTTGAACAGAACGTTTAAATACCCAGTGCTCTGCTTATCTCAAACCCCGTCGAATAGTAATGTTGCTGTAGTCAAGCTTCTTCCTTTTCCGTAGGGAAACACATACATCGCTTTCAGTGCAGTCGACGATATTGTGAGCACAGCGGACAGATTATTTGCTGAAAATAAAATAAAACGCTATTTTGGTCCAACGATAGCTTACTTGTGGTTAAGCCTGTCTACAGATTAACTAACTGACATTTGAATCCACTCGTTAAAAATTGTCAGCGCGGTACGTCGGAAAATTGAGGCGTAAGGCTTCTTGGGTATTAAATTTTGGAATCACGTGGCACAACAGCTGCAGAGTAATTGAAATTCTACTTCAGTTGATAATGCATTTCTGCCTATCATAAGATTAACATTGCGTTAGTGGGAAAACTCAGACGACTGAGGTCCAGCAGGTGTATTCCCTTTCTCGAACGCCAGAAAACCCACTCAGCTAACACCTTTAAAAATAATTGTAAGAAGAACTGTTCTCCATGTATTGCATCATGGCGTGCCTTATCTTCTTACAATTATTTTTGTAGGTGTTAGTTGAGTGGGTTTTCTGGCGTTCGAGAAAGGGAATACACCTGCTGGGTTCTCATCCCGGTATACCAGCAATTTTCTAAGAGATACCACACCATTTGGCTTCGGCCAATGAAAAGATTCTTTGATTAATATTTTTGCCTTCGGGCCAACGGGATGAGCTGTGAGCCCTTAACTTCTTAAAATTTTCCCGTTGGTTGAAAAAACTCCCAGACCAATGCCATATCAGCTTCGACAAAAGGGCCAAATGTAAATTAATCTACCTAACTGGAGGTTTATTTTTATTGCAGTTTCGGATTACCAGGGTAACTGACATCTACATAAATATCGCCAAACCCACTGTTTACTGGATTACCAGGGTAACTGACATCTACATAAATATCGCCAAACCCACTGTTGTGTCAGTAAAAATCTCACCTTCCTGCGGTTAAGGGGTAAGAACTTCCTGCAGATGTTGTGCAACCAGTGGCTGCACCACAGACGGTGCGCACGAGGACTGGAATTCGTGTACGGGTTCAGTGGGTTCATGTGGCAGTGTACGCAGACAGTGGCTTCATAACGCCTGGACCAAAAGACCAGAGTACGTTCTACTGTTTTTGCTCCATTTTCACATACTGGACCTAATTCAAAACAATCAGTTAGTTTTAACCATATTAAATGTGAATTAACTCACTCCAACGTTTCGATCTGCTCAGCTCTCCCTATAAGTGCATCTTCTCCTACATACCTGCGTGTATAGGTACATATGTATACCAGACACATATTTCTTGTACAGTTGGCAAAAAATATTTTGATCCCTGATCGGCGCCGTTTCACAACGATTAACTTAATATAGAGAATATATGCATTCCTACATTCAGGCTGCGTCCCACCATGCCCAGTTAAGAGAATCTTAGGAATTAAAAATGGTAAAGATGCAGATGCAGATGGAACGGGGGCCTATAAGTGTGATAACTAGGTCAGAAGTGCCTACCGTTTTTGGGCCCGACAACATCACCAACGCCAACAAAAGTCTTTTGGGGAAGAATCCCATGGTGAGGTCCACGCTTAGCATGATTCCCCTTTTTCGCTTTTTGTTCTTGACCATGAGAATTTTTGTGGGGAAACGGTAACAAGTACGGACGGTTTTCGGGCTTCCAGATGTCATCAACTCCTGGAAAACTTTTTTGGGGAAGAATCCCGTGGCGAGGTCCACGCTTAGCTTGATTCCACTTGTTTCCTTCCTCTACTTGACCCCGAGTACCTTCGAAGGGAAAAGGTAACAGATATGGACGATTTCTGGGCATGAAGACACCACCATGAGCTCCATGCGAAGCATTTTGGGGAAAAAATCCTTGGACAGTTATTCCATTCTTGGGTTGATTTACCATCCTGGCTTCCTGTACTTGACGCTGAGTGACTTCGAAGGGAAAAGGTAACAAGTAAGGACGGTTTCTGGGCTTGGAGACAATACCAACTCCAAGAGAAGCATTTTGGGGAAGAATCTCAGGTTGATTTCCCTTTTTGGTTTGTTGTTTAGTCATACTGAGGGCTAAACTGGAGCTGCTGGCAGAGTCGGATGTGTGTTTTTTTTGTTTACCAACATCGAATTCATTAGAAGTCAGTAATTCCACCACGGAATCTTCACTTTGATTTTCTCGTTCTTTGTCTTGTATAGACTGTTCATGGTCTGAGCTGACGTCAGTAACAGGGTGTAGGACATTCCCTCCATGAGTACCCAGTAATTCCGTTGCCATCCCAAAGAAATCCCTGTTCAGTAAATTGGGTGAAATTTGATCCTCAGGGTCTTCGAGGGGAAGTGTCGCTACTCTTGAAACTAGCAAGGCCATTTCTATTTCCAAATAGTGGACCTTCGATGTTTCCTCCGGCTTAAACTGGGTATTCTTATCGTCAAGTGTTCGAAAACTCAAAGCCTCTCTGTATGGCATTGGAAGAAATGTTATTTGCTGGTTCAGTTGACTCCCTTCACCCTTCTCACAGTCATTAGCAGTTGATTCACCCATACACTGGAGGATATCAGGATATCGCTGGTATGGTCCATTGAAGGGTGATTTGTACTCAGCTTGCCTCAGTTTAGCCAGCAATTCCCACTTTGAGTAAATCATATTTGGTGGGGAGGAAGGTGGTATCTGGCTTCTGATCCAAGTTTGGCTTGGACCCGGTTGACTAACATACCGCAGGTTTGGGCCATTTACAGACCTGGGGTTCAAGTCTTGAGTTCCGTTGTTTTTACAGTCTTCAGTTCCGATGTTTCCTTTATATGGCATTGGCTGGTACTTCCTGATAGTCCCTGGGACAGGAGGAACATAGTCATTTCCTTCCAATGCCAACACATCTCTCGGGCCGTCCTCTCTACGAAGAATGATCTTTGGCTCCTGCTTGTTTGAAATGGGTAGATTGGTTTCAGGTTCTGGCGAAGCTGTACTTTTCCGCATGGTTTCTGACTTTCTGAAACGAAAATAACCAGATAACGTTCCTACCTGTTATTGAATAACAGATTGCCTCAAAATAATTCAAAGATCACTTTGTTCCTAAGTTAATCACCCTATTTTATTCAAGTTTTCTTCACCATACTATTGTTATGTTCTAGACGATGAGAATTTTACCTGGGATGTTCCCAGTCGACGCCAAGACCGTTGAACTTGTATTCTCTTAGAAAGTCGATGGGTTCATAGACCAACTGGTACTGGAAGTGAGTTCTTTAAAGGTGGTTGATCCGAACGCCCAGCCTCCGATCGCAAGAATGATCTGAATAAGTAGCAAAGTTTGAGATTAGTAAATATAAGAGCGGAAAAAATGAGACTTATGAAGGTGCATGACAAGAATTTTAAATCTCTGATTGTTAAATATTATTGTCTATTTTTGTTTAGGGAAGGGATGCCACTTCTCAATCAGGCCGATGAAGATGTTCGGTACCTTGACAACTGAGAAAGATCTGGAAGAGGAATCGAAGATGTCAAAGGAGGTAAAAAATTTTAAATTATGATTTGAGCTTAGTTAGTTTTTTATTTTGTTATATTTCAAACCCGACTTCATGACCCCGATACATATCGACCTAGGCCAAAAGTTTAAGGCACTAGTTCAAGCTAAACGACCTGTTGGGCTTAAGGGAACTGAAGAAAATTAGGGAAATTATGAGAAAGAAGGAAAGGTATGAGAAGAGCTATTTTATTTTGATTTTTTTTCATATACTATTCTGGTAAAGAATAATATGTTCTTATCTATCTACAGTATTATAGAAGGGTCTGGACGAGGGGGTAACCACTCCAGAGATTCCTTGAGATTCCACTGAGATTCCGTAAAGATTTCCAAAGATTCCCAACGATATTCATATAAAGATTAACCCCAAAGGGGTAACCACTCCTAAAAATTCCAAGAATCCCTGAGATTTCATAAAGATTTCCAATGATTCCCAACGAGTGGTTAACCCCTCGGGTCTGGGCCTGGTGGGATGCAGAGTATACATTCCTTCGTATGAGAGTCATTTTGTTTTCCATGGCACGTTGACAGTTCCCTCTTATTCAGTTTATTACGAGTAATACCTATTGTCGTTTCTTTATTATTCAGTTTTCCATGTGAGGTTTCAAGGGTACTTGTTGGAACTAGGTTCGTCAAAACAATGGTATAATGCTTGGAACGCTAACCAGACCAAAAATTCCAACCCTAGGCTCCCCCTACCACTTCTCCAAAGCCAAGATGAGACGCTTTACTGCTCCTACAGCCAAGGATGGACATGTTTTTACTCTGGAGGACAGTAACAGGTCTCGCCCTGGCTTTGGGGAAGTGGTAGGGGGAGCCCAGGGTTCCGATTTTTCGTCTGGTTACCGTTCCGAGCACAATAACTTGTTATCACATTCTTTCATCTGTGGTAAAGGTTCTATATAGCAGTATGAAATTCAGTCAATTCGGTGCAGAACCGACAAATGTCAGGTCAACAAATGTTTTCCCGAGAGCACTTACCAGCGTACAATAAAAATACAATACTTACATTTCTATAGTGAAATATGCCAGCCTGGAAACCCTTTCTTACTTTTTTACTTACTGTTCTAGCTATTTTCCAACCTTGTTCCCATGTCCTCTCCCATGTGCATTATGACAGTCCACACCTCGCTATGTTTTTCTGAATTCCGTTACGTTCCTTCGCTTTAAAATTCTGGACAAACAACAAACGTAAACCCAATGAATTAAAAATGAAATTACCTCAGTAACTACGTCGATATGGTTCATTTATTTCGAAATAAAAACGATACACTGAATCAACCTAACAAGAAGCTGAAACAGGGCGGAACTCAGTACAGTTATCTTCACAACACGCGGCCGCAAGAAGCATAGCCGCTGGATGAGTCACCAGCGAGAAGGCGAAGAGTCATTCCTGTTTATGTGTCAGCATTGAGATCAGCTTACAGTGGGCCTGCTAATTCAGGCTAACACAAAAAAAATTGTCTTCGAACGATACTAAATCTAAGGGGCAGACCCTACAAACTGGGTAGAACTGAAGATAATCCTAAACATTTACACATATCTTTTTACTTTCTCGCAAGCGCAGAAAGTATTGTTTTGAGATTGTGAAATTGAGATTTTAGGTTCCCCATAATCCTGAGGGTCCCCTGAGGCGAAAAAAGTGGTTTGTGGCAAAAGTCTGTCCCGCCGTCAGTCCGTCCGTCCGTTCCCTGCTCCAGAGCCTATACCTTTCATCCGATTTTGATGAAATTTGATATGGAACTGTCTAAAATCACGGCTGAGGGACACTTTGAAGGATTTTTTGACTGGCCAAAAATTGCGGCCGTTAATGCCAAAAAATCGCAGAAATAATTAAAAATGCGTGTTTGTGATAAGTTGGACAAGCGCCAACTGTACAGTTTTCAATCTATAACCTGTGGTCAAGGTTTGAGGTGCTGCATGGAAGCTGGGCAGTTTTACTTCAGCGCCCTCTAACGGCTATAGTCGTCTACTACTCTGGAAGCCTACAGAGATTAGGTTATGTACTCCGTTGGGCATTAGCATCCGTGAGGCTGTTGAGTAGATCCCAACAAAACTATAGGTAGGTAGGTTATATAAGTAGAGCATAATATATTAGGTATTTATACCTACCTACTTACCTACTTATTACCTATGTACTTAAAAGAAAATTGAATAGGTATTCTGGATACCCTTTTATATCTTCAGCTATTAGCATAGAAGTTGATACCTACCTATATGCTACCTATAGGTATGTTGATGCCTATATTCCAAGAGACTTTATACTCTATGATCACACCTATAAGTACCTACCTTACCCGCTCCGTGTAAAGGGGGGTGATGGCTTCCATAAGCTAACTAGACAAACAGCCCTCCAGCGGAAATGCGGCCAAGATTTGGCGGTTTTGCGATTTTCGGAAATGCGGCTGCCGTAGTCGCGGATATGCGCGCGGGCGGCGGTTGCTCCCCGCTGCGTGTAAAGGGCTCCATAAGGTAGCATTGGGAGCAGATCGCTCGAGCGTTTTCCTGTCAAGATTTTTGAGTGAGTTATTACCCAACACGCGGTTGCGCGGCTGGCAACCGCTCCGTCTAAAGGCGCCCTAAGGGACTCAGCCATGCAGTTTCTGATGAGAGCAAAATCATGACTATAGGTACCTACCTACATTCGTATAAATCTTCAATAGGGTCGGCAGAACACAATATCTTTTGGCACATAGCCGTATCCACGGGGGGGGGGGGGGGGTTTAGGGGGTTAAACCCCCCCCCCCCCCCCCCATGAGCGGAAAATTAACATGGTAATGCCAACGTGAAGCAAAAAAATATAGGCGAAACCCCCCCCCCCCATGACCCTAAACCCCCCCCCCCATGACCGCTTTCTGGATACGGGCCTGCTTTGGCAGCACTTGGATAATAAAACATATAAGATAAATTAGCTGTGCCGACCTATGGCATGGAACATGGAACTGTCATGCGCTCTAGCGAGAGAGGGGACGGCGGTCATCGATTTATTTAGTTGGGAGTGAAAAGTGGCTGGGGTTGGTTTGTTCTGTTGAAGCAGCTCAATCTCCTGCCTCACTCCCAGTGAAGTGTTGAAAACAGTGTCAAAAGGTAAGATATTTACATTCTTGCACTTTTTACCACATAATGTTCATTACAGTCACTGCCCATATCATATGCCAAGGACAGGGGTGATATCGCCGCCGTCCAGCTTTAAGGTAGGTAAGTACCTACCTACCTACCCATAGCTGGGGTTCCGAACTTTTCCTCCTCAAATCAAAGGAAATGTGTGGTAAGTTGTCTTGTTGGATGTCAAACAATGGAATCACAGCAGGAAAATGAAGCAGGATAAACTTCGCCCGGATGCAGGGACGCAGGGCCTGTATCGATCCGTCTGGCTGCTCCTCCCTGTCGCCACCCGGACTCTTTCCGCGTCTTAGGTCGCCATTCTCCTGTTGCTATATCCACTTTGCTTGTTACCTCGTCATATTTTGAAGTTTCCCCTGTGTGACTTGTGCCTAAAACCTATCACCTGCTGTTGGAGTTCTTTATACTCTCTCAGCTTTAAGGTATACCCTCGCATTACCCTCCACCCTCTCTGAAGCTCTGTAGGGGTATGATGCAAGGGCAGCCAACAATATCATTGCCTATCTGACTCGGGCCGACCTAATGGCTAACATATAAGTAGGTACCTTACCGTACACCTAGGTACATCCTGTGGGTGTGTACCTATCTACCTAACCTAACCTAACAACGGGCATATATTTTGAAGTTAGCTTTATGTTACGAGGCAAACTTAAGTCGAATAAACCAACCCGAAAGCTTTGGTACGCCCAATTCGGAGGGGAGAAATCGCCACCACCTTCTTCCTGTAAGCTGACATGCTGTGGCCCCCTCTCCAGTTCTGGGTTTTGATTGGTTTCAAATTATTGTTCTGGTTGGCAGGGGTAACATGGACTCTATTGATATCATGGATATGGCAACCCCATCCACATCAACAGATTCCGAACAAGTGGGTGAGTATAGTACACTATGTCGTGTAAGAGAGGAAGTAATAAATTTTATTTCATTGGGTTGGGAAGTGCTCAGAAAACGTGTGTTGACTTCATCATTATAAGATAATAGGTATACATCTTGATAAAATAATATTTACAGTTGTTCCTGACACTAATGACACTATCTATAACAAAATACTTTGAATAACGAGCGATTGTTACGGTCCCTTGTCAATCCCTGGCCCTCTCTATAACGAGCCAATTTCCACTGTCCCTTAACAGTTCCTGTACCTGAGAGCAGTGAGAGCTGTACCTGGGAGAACGTAATTACATTTTAATGATAATTACTTCAAATTTAATATCAAAATATGAGCATGTAGGTACGTAGTGCCTCTCAGTGGCCGAGTGGTCAAGGGGTCCGCTTTGTGTCCTGAGAGGTCCGGGTTCGAATCCCGGCGGAATGGAAAAATTTTCCGCTGCCGACATGGATGTATTGGCTTCGGCCCACTCCTAAACTGACTTTGGCCCACTCATATTCAGCTCCGGTGGCCAGAAACATCAAACAAACGAACCCATCGGCGCATAAAAAAATGATAATATATATATAAATATATAATTGGGTCAAATATAAAATAAATATGCCAACATACTTAATTCTACCATGCCACAATTCAAGAAAGACAAAAAATAAAGTACCTATACTAAAATGATTCAGTTATTACCTACTACTTAGGTACCTACTTATAAGGAACAAGGCAAAATGAAATGAAAAGTAAAAAGTCAGGTGAGGGTCGCCACTGGAGTAAGAATGTTCTTTTTTTTTTTTGGCGGGGTTAATCCGAATTTACTTTTGTTTTCTTTTCCTCAGAATGTAAAGTGTCGAAGGAGGCTTATGTCCTAAAAACTGCAGATGACTTTTGCGTCCTCTGCGGCACCACAGGATTTGATGATGTCAAACTGGGGCCGAAATACAAAAGGGCCGACCTTGTCTATCATTACTTATGCATAGTAAGTTCTATTATTTTTTACATGCCAGAATCTTTACTAGATTTGTTTATGCAATAACAATAATCGTACTATACCGAAAATCGTCACCTACTGATATTAAACGCACATGCAGCTTCCTGCAGTGGGCCAGGCTCCTGCAGTAAGGTAGGTATAGGTTATGCGGGAAGGCTCAATGGGTTACCGCCAGCATAAGTGTTCAGAGGAGACTCGGGGATCCCCCAACTGCTTGATAATGAAGTAAAGAAGCAAGAAATTTAGGTACGTTTAGAGAGGGGACGAGGCAATTTTCAAAAATCTCTGAAAACTCATCCGGAATTTTTGGTGATTACGCACGTGTTTTTCCTCTTGCGGCGTGAAGAAATTTCTAGAAAAAAAAGTCCAACTTCTACATATTAACGCACATCCAATTTCTCTGTGTATTTATGAATTATTGAGATCTTTACTTTTGTCTCTTTATTTCAGCTCTACTCTGTAGATTGCGGAAAAGATGTGACCAGAAGGGGCATTTCTGACGACGATTTCTACGCAGTTGTTGATCACGCTCGTACTGTTAATGAACTCAATGCATGTCATTACTGTCATCAGCGTGGTGCAACCATAAAATGTTTTCTATGTAATATCAGATTCCATCTTCCCTGTGGTCAGATGACCAACTGCTTAACAGTATTCTGGCCTCCTTACTTTTCATACTGTGATGAGGAACATATGATGAAGCAGATAATCCCCGAACAAATCATGACCAGCTTGCTTGTACTAGAAAAAAGATGCCCTTTCTGCAGGGATATCGTAGAAAGATCAGATCACCCCCTGAAAACGCTTTGGGCTCCATGCTGTAGAACTACCTTCTACCACCGAGATTGCGTTGAGGTTTGTATGTTGCATATTTCCCTCCAATTTTTTCTAGCAATGTAGGTAGGTATTTTAAAACCTTAGAAATCTCTTGAATATATATTTCCTCTTTTCATATATAACGGGTTTCAGGGAGAGAAATTACGGTTTTTGTTGCTTGTTTTCTGTGGCAATTTTCATTGGAACCATATAGAATTACTAAAATATTATGAATTACAACAACTTTTTACTCCCCTGTTATTTATAACAAAATTTTATACTGAAAATATAGAAAATGGATTTATAATCGTAATAGCTCGCAGAGGAGGGAAGCCAAGATATCTATTCTACTCCATATTCCTATACCATCACAAACCGTGGTGCGGCTAGGTGGACGGAATATTTTTAGTCCGCCCCACTCTTAAATGAGAATAACGTGAGTAATATCCAGGGGTCGAGAGACCTGAGCCGGATTAACCTTCAATGGAGCCCTAAGCAAGATTCGATTTCTAGGTCCTTTTATTTTGTCATTTAGTGCCAAGCGAAGCAGAATGTGGGGGAAAAGACAAAAAATGGAACCTATTTTCGAGTGAGCAAAGCGAGCGAGCAGAAAATTTACTAATCTCCGTAAAATCTCCATATTTTCTATAATTGTTTCCTACGTTGGGGCCTACATTTGTAGCCCCTTCAGAGCGTAGGCCCCAAGCTATAGGTTATTTAGCTTAGGCTGAATTTCACCACTTTCCGATAGTGTCTATAACGAGAGGATTTAACGAACGGATTTACGTTATCGTATGTTTAGCTTACGACAAGTGCGATCGCAGAGAAACAAGTGCAAGCGCAACGCATTTGTCGTAAGCTAAACATACGATAACTTAAATCCGTTCATTAAATCCTCTCGTTAAAAGACACTATCGGAAAGTGGTGAAATTCAGCCTTAATGATTAATCCAGAGTTTCGAAACTCTTTCAGATCATTCTTATTCCTTCTTAAGTCTAAATCTTGTTCCGAAGAAAATATTATGTTAGAAACCCCATTTACAATGGGTGTCGTTACTGTAACGTCGCGGGAGTGCTTACCTATGTGTTTATTTTTTATATTTTCAGTCAATGGCGTTGATGGAAGGCGAATCCTTGAGATGTGCTGTTTGCAATGAGGGCGATAAATTTAAACACTATGTGATGAGATACGGCGTATATGTGCCAGACAGGTTAGTATTTTGATTTTAAGCCTATAGAGCCTACTATACTAGTAGGTATAAAGTGATGGTTCTGGACCAGCGGCGATGGGGGACTGGACCACCCTAGCCCCTGCCCGGCAGCCCGATGACACTTTGACCGTACTTCGACAGGCGGGTTCTAACTGAAACCATGCACGAGCACGACATCACATACTAAGTGTTACTTCGACATCCCGAACTATTCCAAGTCAACTGGCGTACAATCCCAGTGAATGGTAGGTACATATTCAATCAAGGTGTAACTAAACATGAGACAGTAAGCTGTAGTGTTTTCAGGGAAATCAGCATTTTTATCAATAATAAGTCTAATATCCACGGATCCCATTTTGACAACTTCATTTTGATGGGGGCAATCAATTACCCATACGGGGTAAGAGTCCAAAAAGTGTTTAGGAGTAATAAGTGGAGCATGAGTGTTCTCATCATGATAATAGTGTTTTCGAAAGTTGGCAAAGTTCTCATGAAGAGTTGCAATTTTGTGCCTTCCAGAATTGACCTGCAGAGGTGTATAAGGATAACTCTCAGAACCAATGTGGGCCCGAACACTTCGAATATTACATTTATCAAATTTGCTTGCATCCATATTAATAACATCAGTACCAGCACTTTGAAACGCTACCACAATAAAGCGGGGCCGCTCCGTGGCAGAAGCCATTCGTACGGGCCACGTCACAGAAGTGCTGTCAGAGGGAAGATTAGGATATTCATACAACTGCCACGTTCGAAAGCCAATTTGAATATAGGTACATCTTGCTATAAAATATTAAGGAAATGAAGACGATGAGCATATTGAGCATCATTGACAGTGATGAAGGGCACTTGCTAATGTACCGTACCATAGCCGTAGGTATCCACGGGGGGGGGGGGGTTAGGGGGTTAACCCCCCCCCCCCCCCCCGTGGGTTAGGGGGTTAACCCCCCCCCCCCCACCCCATGAACGGAAAATTAACATGGTAACGCCAACGTGAAGCAAAAAAATATAAGCGAACCCCCCCATGACCCTAACCCCCCCATGACCGCACGAGTTCATGCTTTACATTAAGCAGGACCTTCTTATAGTCCTCAGCAAAACCCAGCAGAAATTTAGAAGAACACAAAAGTTGAAGTTTAGAAAATTAAGATGTTCATCCACGAGTCCTGGGCTGTTGGGCAGATAATTCCTGTCAAGCTCGGAGAATGACACAAGACCCTTTAGTAACCCAATGAAGCCATGTTTTCTGTAGCAATCAATCATCATTCCATTCAGTTGCGTGGCGTACAGTCAGCAAGTTCTTCAGTAGTAACAACCAAATCAGCTACAGCCTTACATCCTTACATTGGTCTTCTTTCACTAGGTAGTTGGAGCACATCTTGTTGATAAATAGGTACTTATACGTATTTCGTCATTGTTTCCAAGACTGAATGGGCAATATCGAGTAATACTTTAGACTTTCATGGAAAATAAAGGACGCGATGTCAGTGAAAGTTACAAAATTAAGACCATAACTCAACCTACCAAATTTTGGCCACATATCAAATCAATATACATAAATAAAAGAGTCAAATACAAGACCAGTGGTAGGAACTTGAGTTAGAACCCGCCTGTCGAAGTACGGTCGAAGTGTCATCATTAAGATTTATATTTTGCTGTATGAGTCACAGGCTATTTAGTGTGAGAAGGCCTTCAGATCACTGCGTATGGATCATCGTAAAACTATGTATGTAGGTACAGCAGGGTCGATGATTGGTCACAGGCAATCCCCCAGCCGAGGCCATCAGGGTCACCACATTTCACCAGGAAAAAGTTTCTTATGTCGGGACTAAATCCTGATCCTGAGCCTGAATCCTGTTACTCAGTGGCATTGCAGAAAGCAAATTCGGCGGACCTACTGTCATACGGATTTCTTGAAATTTCAGGGGCCTATCTCAGTCGCCACGACGTCGTCGCCGTCCTCTTCGCCGTCGTGCTTGCCGTCGTGCTACCCCTGCACGTCCTCCTCCCCGCACCCTCCCGCACCCTCCCCCTCCTCCTTCTGTCCCGACACCTCCCCCTCCCCCTGCTGTCCTGACATCTCCCCCTCCCCCTGCTGTCCCGATACCTCCCCCTCCCCCTGCTGTCCCGATACCTCCCCCTCCCCCTGCTGTCCCAACACCTCCCCCTCCCCCTGCTGTCCCAACACCTCCCCCTCCCCCAGCTGTCCCGACACCTACCCCTCCACCTGCTGTATCGACCCCTCCCCCTCCCCCTCCCCCCCCTGCTCTGTTTTTTTCTCCTCTAGTTTTTGCCAACCCTAAATATGCTGGGCCCAGTTCGACAATGAGGCAAAGTTCTCGACGTGCTGCCGATCGTGATAAAGGTGCGAATACATTAAACAAGCCACGTAAAATAAAAAAATAATAATAAATAGAAAGAAAATAGTGCCGAGTGGTGAAGGGGTCCGTTTTGTGCCCTGAAAGGTCCGGGTTCGAATCTCGGCGGAACGGAAGAATGTTCCGCTTCCGACCTGGATGTACTGGTTTCGGCCCACTATTAAACTGACTTTTGCCACAAAATCTAACAAACCAACTCATTGGCGCATAAGTTCTCTGAACGTCGCGCGTTAAAAAAAATTCCTTTCGGCAGCCCCGAAAGGCGTAAGTAGATTTCGAAGATTACTTCCATCCACTAAAAGCAGTCTAAAATCATTTAGAAAGACGGTTAAGAAGATTTTCAGTTGACCCAAATGCATTCTCTACATTCTCTACAATAACAACGGAGGAATTGAGTTTTGAAATTTCACCCCCACCCTAACAAGAAAATGAAAGTGATTTTACAAACTTTTTCAGCCAAAAATGGAAGATATTGTTAATAGAAACTCACAGCAAAAAGAATAAAATCGATATCTCACCAAATAAGTGAGTTATGACGTTTTGAAAATTCAACCCCCCACCCCCTGCCTAAACGGTAGGTCGAAAAAAAAACGTTTTCAGACAAAAGTTTTAGGTAATATTGAGGCAAATGCATTACAAAACTAAAAAACTCGATAGCACCCCTACTAGTTATGAATTGTTTTGTGCGCCAAACCCTTTTTTTCCACCCTTTTTCAACCATTAAGGGTGGGATCAAAAAACCTTACAAACAAAAGTTGTAAATAGTACTGTTAGACGACCCTCAGACAAAACCACGTTTCATTGTTCAATATTAAAGGAGTTATGGCGAAAAAACCAGATTTCAAAAAGGTCCCCCCATTCCCCCCCCCCCCCCCCTTCGCCCGATTTCCCCTATTAACGAACTCGACTAAGATTTTAGTCCCTTATGTTTTATTAAATAGTCAAAACCAATTATTTTTCAAAAATACGGCTCCTAGCGTGTTCACAAGAAAGTGAAAATGATATCCTACATAATAGATATATATATAGACGGTGGTTTTGGGATCCAGGGGTCATAAAAAGAAGGACTGTGAAGAAATTTGTCAAAAGTGAGACTACTGGTACGACTACCATAGGTAGATTTTTCTTCGAAATCAACCTAAAACGAAATGACTTTGACTGGAATATCGTAATAAATGAATCATACATCACAAAATGAATTTTTTTACTATTAAAATATCAAATTTGTCAAAAAATCGTATGTCTTAAACTTGGGAGCATTTGCTCTATTACCCCCAGAGTAGACAATGTCATATAGTGGATAAACAATAATGGATTCCTCTCGTCCACTTGAGAAGTTCCTAACTGAGACTCCTAAGTGACCCGACTAAAATTAACTTTCTTGCTGTGGTTCCAGGTGAACGTCGTCTACGTACTACCCCTGGACCACCTCCTCCCCCTGCCCTCCCGACACCTCCCCCTGCCCTCCCGACACCTCCCCCTGCCCTCCCGACACCTCCCCCTGCCCTCCCGACACCTCCCCCTGCCCTCCCGACACCTCCCCCTGCCCTCCCGACACCTCCCCCTCCCCATACCCTCCCGACATCTCCCCCTCTCCCCCCTTTTCTGCTTCCTTCCCCCTGTCCCTCCCATATGCGAGAAACCCGCAGGTGTAGAACCCCTGGCGATGACGAAGACTGTGTGATCGTCTTTGAAACCCCCCGGACCTCCCATGAGCGAGGACCTTCCGCCAACCGTGACCCGTCTCCACCTCGTGGAATAACTCGTAACCAAAATTCCGTCCCGCCCAATAAGCGGAGGTATCTGGAGGTAAGGATAACCTATGTGCTTGTTGAAGGACCAGCCGCGATAGAGAACTTTTGTAGTCTTCAATATAGCGAATTGAAAATTTTTATTTCCCGGTTTCATGGTTGAGACAGTAGAGTAGCTGTGTCCTTGTCAGACGTTGATATATCGGTATCTTTTGTTGATGTTTCCTACAGCTTAGAGTGAGGTAGGTAGCAGAAGATGCAGTGCTGAGCAGAAGTAGCCAAAGCTTACGTCACTTTCGTTATTTTCCTGAGGTACTACATATTTTTCCCATTTAAGGTTCCATTTTGGATTAAGGGTGGATTTCGCCAGTCCAATGTAGCCTACTTCTCTTACCAGAGAAGCCGCCCCAGCAAATAATTATTTTTGTGTGAGTTTTTTGAGGAGTTTGGCCGAAGCCGAAGCGGTGGTAGAAAAGTTGGCTTGCGCAGAAATTGTAACCCTCACCTTTTCGGCCACTAGTCGGACCCCTGATCGTACTAAGAGGCATGTTTTTCGTTTTAGGAGTTAGAGAATGATGATTTGGAGCCTTGGTTAGAGGGTGGTGTTGCGGAGAGGCGGCCTTCCTCGCAGAATCTGTCGCAGACGCCGTTTGTGATGCAGTGGGAATCGGCTCAGTTTAACGCATCAAGGGATATACCTTATTCGCTATCATGGTCCTACCTAACTCCGAGGCATATGAGGACACGGAGTCCGGCTCCACCTCGTGGAATAACTCGTAACCAAAATTCCGTCCCGCCCAATAAGCGGAGGTATCTGGAGGTAAGGATAACCAATGTGCTTGTTGAAGGACCAGCCGCGATAGAGAACTTTTGTAGTCTTCAATATAGCGAATTGAAAATTTTTATTTCCCGGTTTCATGGTTGAGACAGTAGAGTAGCTGTGTCCTTGTCAGACGTTGATATATTGGTATCTTTTGTTGATGTTTCCTACAGCTTAGAGTGAGGTAGGTAGCAGAAGATGCGGTGCTGAGCAGAAGTAGCCAAAGCTTACGTCACTTTCGTTATTTTCCTGAGGTACTACATATTTTTCCCATTTAAGGTTCCATTTTGGATTAAGGGTGGATTTCGCCAGTCCAATGTAGCCTACTTCTCTTACCAGAGAAGCCGCCCCAGCAAATAATTATTTTTGTGTGAGTTTTTTGAGGAGTTTGGCCGAAGCCGAAGCGGTGGTAGAAAAGTTGGCTTGCGCAGAAATTGTAACCCTCACCTTTTCGGCCACTAGTCGGACCCCTGATCGTACTAAGAGGCATGTTTTTCGTTTTAGGAGTTAGAGAATGATGATTTGGAGCCTTGGTTAGAGGGTGGTGTTGCGGAGATGCCGCTGAGATCCCCGCAGAATCTGTCGTAGACGCCGTTGTATCTGCAATTTATGTACCCGCTGATGTGGTATGATTCGGCTCAGTATAACGCATATAGGGATTAAGCGTATATTTTTCTCCAATCGAATTTTTGAAAACAATGTGTGAAGTTACGGTCATCCAAGATGCGCGTGGAGTAAACAATGTATCGTATTCTGTAGTAATCTGTGTAATCTGTAGGCGTGGGGGGGAATTTTGTTCCGAACTTACAGGGTATTATTTCTATTTAAGTTGGACTGACTTTACTGCCTGAGTGTGGTTTGCATAAGGCCGTACATACATTCGCTATTTGGCATACGTTTTTCCTGCACACTTTATGAATAAGCTATTGGATATTTAATTGTTCTGAAATATAATATGTCTCTTTAACGACCGAAATGAACAGGCTGTGTGGTGATTTTTTTGTCGACATTAACCGATCGTAAAATCACAACACAGACTGATAATTTCAGCCGTTAAAAAGACATGTTATTTTATTTCAGGACATTTAAAATATGCAACAGTAGGCTCAAAATATGGTCGGAAACCCGTTTACAAATAGCAAATGTGTATTCCGCCTTAACCCCAAGATAAAATCTCACTGTGCGAAATAACTGCCCTTCGATAACTATAACTGATGGTTATAATTTGATGGGTGACTAGATTTAAGAACGTGCCATTGTCTAAAGCTGATAACATAAAATTTCATTAAAATCGGGTGAACGGTATAGGCTCTAGAGCACTGCACGGACGGACTGACGGACTGACGTACGGACAGACTTTTTCCAGAAACCACTTTTTTGGACTCAGGGGACCCCCAGGATCACAGGAAATCCAAAATCTCAATTTCGAAATTTTGCACGAAGACAATACTTCCTCGCCATATATGGCTAGCAAGAAAGTAAATAGCACCTTCAGTGCTCCAACTTCAGAACAATCTCAATAGCCATGTGTTCTATCTATGGCAGTGGTTCCCAACCGGTGGTTCGTAATAGCCTTCGAAGAGGTCCGTGAGAATATTGCCAAAACATTTATTAATATAGATTGGTGAAATTAGTCGGCCCATTTGTATATTTAAGCTTATTTTCTTACCAAAAGTTCGAACATAACATTTTTTATGTATTTCCTTGCGGCTTGTACTTGGTATGTATTTTATTTGCTGTATAAGTAAAGTGTGTAAAGTTGACAGTAGAGTCAGATGTTTTCTGCAGAGTTCCAGTTTCAGATGAGCACGGTCCGCAGACATTCGTGAGTTGGGAACCACTCATCTATAGAAACTGAGAGCTGGCTCAAAGTGGTTCGGACTTTATCATTTTAAACGAATAATTTTTATATTCTTTGGTGTTTTTCAGGGAAAGTAGAACCTAAGAATAAATGTGCTGTGTCGCTATCGGACGAAATCAACCTTCGTGTTCGTCTTTTCTGATTGCGTTCTTCCTATCTTCACACGCGGAGTTCTACTGTGTCTAGCATTTACTGTGTGTATATATACTGATAACTTTCGAGATAATTTTTAAAATGAGTCTAGTGTCTAGTAGGTAGGAAAAAGTAGTTTTAGTTATTTTTTACCTTGAGGACATTGACAGCAATTTTTTTAAATCTGTATTTTAAATGATAATCCTGAGCTAAATACGACTACCTACTTAAAGGTTTGTCGAAGCATCGAAGCATCGTGGCAGAAATTGAAAATCACTTTTTTTTTTATTGATCGAGACGGATTTTGCAGAACAAGTCTGTGGCCCTTCAATCTTTGATATGTAATGTTTATTTTTTACTTAAATTATACTTTTACGTGCTATAACATTGAAAATTGGTGTGTTGACATATAGATGCTCAAGGGTCATTTGGAACAGATTTTCAATTAGTTGTAAATTATGGCCGTTTTGGACCAACAACGTTCGATCTCTTCGGCGCCATTTACATTTGATTGACTGATTCTCATGGTACATTTATGTAAATCTATGATACTGAAACATCTCCTGAATATAATTTCGTTATTTTGAAAACTACGGCCTGTTTTGTCAAAATGAGAAACCAAGTTTTTGAACAGGTAGTCGGAACGCATTTGGGGCTACAGTAATAAAATAATCATGAGATTGGGTATGAGTGAGCTCAGATAGATGCTCTTTGGTCTTTTTCAGCGGATTTTGGATTGCGGAAAAATTACACCTGTAAAAAATTGCAAAAAAAAACGAAAATTTCATACGAGGCGAGAAAGTCAAGTGTGACTATTGTCGGACCCTTTATTCCAAGGCAGTATTTGTTTACATTTTATAATAACTGTAAACCGGAGTCAACAGTTTGGAATCTGGAGCAGCCTGTGACTGTGAATCATAAATAATTCGTCAGCGAGGTATGTAGGTGACGCCGATCATTTTCTTTCGCTTCTGGCATGGAATGTAGATCGTTCTTGGCAGGCGTCGGACCACTCCTTGACAGGCTGCGCCTGACTCTTCCTCGGCTTCGGCCAAAAAACTCCCACCGGGAGTTCTACCCTAAAAGAAAGTGTCCTATATGCTGAGGTCGCAACACTCGCAGAACGGTGGTAGGTTTTCAGTTCCAGTCTCCAGGCTTTGTGAAGGTGCATACCAGTCCCAGAAGTGGACAATACCTAGGTAGGTATGTACAGTTTAAAATGCACATAGGTACCAATAAAAGAGTGGATATGGCTAGTTGCCATAAATGGAAATAAACGTCCTATAACAAGAACTGCAGTTCGTACAGTTGTAGTTCATCTACCACCATGAACTGCAAGTACTTTCTTCTTGTGTGCCTTCTTCAGCTGAAGAATTGCCTGTCTGAGGACAATAATACTGAAGAGGTAGGTTTATTTTATAAATTTTATTTTATTTTTATTTCGACATAGAAGTTCCTCCAACGCGTCGTAAAGGTGATCATTATGACAGATACCTAGCTTTTTTCTCAATATCACAGAAAAAAATTGAAATGCTTTCTTGCTTTCACCTTTATCGGGTCTCTAGTTATTTTACGAGGGTCAGTGAACAACTGATGATCGGGTTGCAAAGTTGAAATAGAATGAAATAGAGTCAAGTTGAATGATCCTGAGTTTTCCAGCCCATCCGCCCATATGCGGGACGCTGGCCCCATAGAGCGGCTAGCAAACTTTTCCGACTTACAAACTGTCTTTATAATTTTCAGTTGCCTACGGAGTACATGGGGAAAGGATTCTTGGACTACTTCATGGGAAATAGACCAAAATTTTGCAATTGTGGTGAGTGTCGACGATACTAGGCACATTTAATGTGGACTTGCGACCTGCTGACAAAAAATGAGCCTCAGTGCAACCTTTGTGAGGGATACCAATAGATCGTGGCCAGGCAAATAAAGAACTGCTTTTATTGGTTTACATCACTCTATACCGTCTGGCCAGCCATTGATGGATTTCTCACTTCCTGTGTATTTAAGTAGGTAATAGGCGTAGCAAGGGGGGGGGGGGCTGGAGGCTTATAGCCCACCAGGTTTTTGGTCCTGCTATACCCCCATGATTTAAGTACCCCCTAAAAAGCGTTTGGACCCCATTTTAAGGCTTGCATTGCAACTTCGATACTCGTAAGTCGCCGCACCTTCAGCATTTTTGTTCAATGTTACAGAGTGTGGGAAAGCCGTCTACCCTGCAGGGACTAGTTCAGGACGGATTTTGGGAGGCCTCACCGTCGGCGATCACGAATATCCGTGGCTTGTCATAGTAAATATACAGGGGATCACAACGTCTACTGGGACTCTTCTGAACGAAAGATACGTCATCACATCAGCCAGCCAGATGCTTGGGTAAGTCAGGCACTTGTGATTTTTTGGTTCTTCAAGTCCATGACGAAGAGGAAAAAAGAGGATAACATTCCACTTAACTGATTAAGACTCTGGGCTCCTTGTTTACTTTTAAGGCCAGACCTTATAGACACCACGCCACACGCCATAAAGCGAGAGCTTTTACTGCGAAACCGTATATATGCTTTCTTCTATAGAGTATCTACCGTTAGGGTTGTGTCAGCAACAAGGTTATACTGGGTAGCATCTGTGTACCGTAGCAGACCACACCTCAAGGAAATCATTAAAGCGATGATAGATGAAATATATAATGCATGTTACTAAACCTTGACGTTCGTTTGCATTAATTTGTGTATTATTTCCAGGCTTACCCCATACGACGTAAAAGTGACCGTAGGAGCGTACGACCGATGCTTTCCCGACAAGACGTCATCCAACCACAGTGTCGACTCTATCATCATTCACCCCAATTATGATCCTCTGACCAGGGCCAATGACCTCGCGCTTTTGAGGATCAGTAACATCATTGTCACTGATAGATGGACCTCACCAATTTGCCTTCCTAGACCAGGTGTGTTTTTTCAATCTAAGATTATTGTCCACTGTACCCATGTGGGACCGTTCTAGGACTCTTAGGAACATTCCGAACGACCGTAAAGGCTGTACTTCGAAAACTGGGTTGAATCGACTACTCGGTACCCAGCCCTTGGGTGCTATCCCTAAGGCGGATGCAGGGACTCCACCCTATTCTGGAGAAAGTCATGTTAAGGGTCCGCTATACCTGATGGTGCATTTTTTGCCGCCCATAAGATTAACATTGCGAGCGGCGATTCATTTTCAAGGTTTACCCTTGGTTGGAAAGACACAAAATTTTGCCTGTACCTAGCCCTAACAATGTTCTAGGGAGTGTTCGAAGGAGATTTCCCATTTTTTTACTGGTTTTCGAGATACAGCACTTTTCTTGAGGTATGCGATGCTAGCATTTGCAAAACAGTTGCAATAAAAGAAACCAGTGAGAAATTGGGAAATCTGCTTTGAACACGACCTAGAACATTGTTAGGGCTAGGTACAGGCAAAATTTTATGTCTTTCCAACCAAGGGTAAACCTTGAAAATGAATCGCCGCTCGCAATGTTAATCTTATGGGCGGCAAAAAATGCATCGTCAGGTATAGCGTCCTCTTAATGGCTTCTGTAAGAAGCTGTCATCCTGTTTTCCTAAATTTAGAAACCTTTCTTTTACGATCATTCTTGAAATTCGCAGTCTAGGTTCACTAACCTACTGGGTGCACTAGGACAATTAACGATAATCGTATTCTACTAAACTGAAAGTAAAGTTGATTTTGATCATTATTTCAGGATCAAAATACGAAGCGCAAGTAGTACAAATGGTGGGTTGGGGGTCAGGGCCAACGGCTGAGGGAACCACGGTGTCTAGCTGCCGCCCTCGCCGAGTCGGTCTGGCTGTCCTCAGTGCCAGGGACTGCTTGTACCTAGTGGGAGACGTGAGCAGGGTTACGGAGGACAAAGCGTGTACTGGAACTGGAGGCACTGAGACTGTCATTTGTTCGGTGAGTAGGCTGGTTAAGCATCTTAGAAGAATAGGTCACCAACATAGGAAAACAGTCCACGGTGCTGTTGTTGACCCTACGTTAAATCACTCTCCAATCTCTATGTTGCTGTTGTTGACGCTATGTCAAACCTGCCAACTCAGAGTTACGTGTTTGTAACAGTAAACGGTACTCCTCACCTACTATATTTCCCGCCAAAATCTGACGGGGTTGTAGAAATATAGCGTGCACGTGAGGTCATCTTACAACTGAAAAATGAACTAGAAATTTTTGTTGGTTTGTCCCAACCATGATTTTCCAACCTTCTTTCCCGTATCGCTGTATAATACAGTTACAGTAATCTTCGCAAACCGAAAACAGCAATTGTGGCCTGTTTTTCTGAACCTGTTTTGCATTAAGTACAACTCGGAGAGTTAGGGCCTGGAGCTAGATTGAGAATTCTCAGGTTGTACTGACTGGGCCGAGCCTTGTGTGTGCGAACCAAAGTAGAAGCTCACTGAAATTTGTTTTGTTTCACAGACGGATGCTGGAGGCCCCGTCCAGCACTTAGCCCAAGATGGCTATTTTGAGCTTGTGGGTGAGTATCTTTAATATGAACCTACCTAAGGAACCTGAAATAATTAAAGTCTCGTGCAAATTAAGTTTGGTTAGTATTTCGCGATCAAGCTGTGAGGTGGCACTGCACACATAAGATAAGATAAGATATAAGATATAATACAATACAATACGATAATACGAAACAATACAATACGATATTACGAATACATGGTGCATACATGGTGGGATAATTTTGAGTAGCGCCAAATTTTCTGCCAAAACCTGACAGGGCAAAATCTGGTCAGAGCCGCCTCGCATCATCACACTATTGAAAAGTGAACTAGAATGCGTTCTTAACTTCTCATCGGTTTACGCTAGTGATATCATCACCTTCCCTCAGGTATCGCTTAAATATCTTACGACTGGACTTTCGTATTTTATCTTTTTCAGGAGTCCTTTCTGACACAAACGTGTGTTCCACTAGTGGGTCCAGCGTGACTGTGTTTACAAGACTCAATCTCCATTTCAGCTGGCTTTTCCAGAATACAAGAGATAGCTGTTACTGCACCAAACTGTAAAGGAGAATATTTTTTAACTTATTGGCTTCCGAATTTGTTTCAAACGTTCTTATTCCAGAAAATATATTCGGCTGTTTTCTGAGTCCCCTATAGATCGAAATCGGCAAAAATGCCAAATATACCTTCTTGAGACAGCTGATATTGCAGCAAATAGGTAGGTACATACATTAAACGCAGATCCGATGGTCCTAATCCGATCCGATCGATTGTAATAAAATACTTGGGACAAACAAGTCTATAATAGTACTCACTAACTACGCTTACAAAAAGGTTAAAATATTACTTACTCGTACAAAAATGCAGACAACGTATTCACTAATTTGCTCTTATCGTTTTCAAACCGTTTTCTATATCCCTTCGTCAGGAATAGCAATGCTTAGTATTCTCCGATCGATCAATTTAAATATCTCCAAAATATTAAAGGAACATGTACCTACTTATGAAAGTGTACACACTTCCAAATCGTCGAGTCAACGACAAAAACAATGTTTCGTTCTTAAAATAGTATTTACTATCAGAATAACTATTGTAAGTATTTCTTGCTACGATTAAAGTCATTAGTTAATATTTAATGGAAGGGCCCAAAAAGATTCAGTAGCGCAGCTATTCAGTGGACAATGACCAAATTCAATACCAAAAGTGAAAGCATACTGCTGAAATTATGCAATAACTATGGAAAATGCAACAGTTCAACTTATATTAACCGAGATTACGTATCAATTGAGCGGCCTTATTAGTCTTATTACCACCTTATTAAATCGCCTATTAATCCGAATACAAGGCAATATTTAGGTTATGTTGATAGGTACTTAACAAGCTAATCGATTGTAAATTAAATGTGGAAATTCCATTTTCCGCCAAAAGTTGAGAATTGCCAATGAAACTTTCTTTTACCCTTTAGGTACAACTACATTTTCTTGGCTATTCCCAAATTCTAAAACTCAACTATCTCGACGACACAAGGATTGCTTTTTAAGATAAAGGATAAATAAAAACGCCTAAGGGTGCGTCCCACCATGCCCAGTTAAAATTAAACTGAGATTTACCATGTTAAATTTAACTGAAAAGTTAAATTTAACATGGTAAACATAGGACAAAATCCCCAGTTTAATACAATGAATGTGGAATTCTTCAATGATGAGGAACTAATTAAAAAACAATCCAGAGCAAACGTTACATTTTCAGGCTTCAGTAAAATATTTACATCATGGCACAATGGTAGGTGTTGCCACCTCTGGCCAGTATGTATTCCCCGACCAGAAAGTACACAAAATCATTTGCAAAACTGCGACAGTTGTGCCATATTACACGGTAACTTCCTCTTTTATACTTATCGCGTTTCAGACCCTCGATGTGATTTCTTACTTCCGCGACACTCCGTGTAGTTCTTCCCATGGAGTTGGAATGATGGGGTTTGGTAGCCTCTTCGTCGGAGGATAGGCCAGATGACAAAATCGTCCCTCTTGAATAAAAGGATAGTTGTTCCAGTGGCGGGTCGGGGCGGTCTCTGCTCCAGGGTGTTTTTTGAATTCCTTTAGGATTGAAGGAGTATTCATCACCGTAGACTACCACAGACGTGTGGGAATAGGGCCAGGTACAGTCATACCAGCAGAGGAGTACTTCACTATCTTCCATCATCTCAATCTGAAAAGTAGTTTTTATAGGACAGGTACACGAAGGAATCGAGTTACTTGTTCGAAAAGTTCGGGCCGCTGATTTTTACCTCATATCTCGCTGAATCGGGAAATCTATGTAAAACGCCCTCCCAGCAGCTCAATTTCAGAACTTTTACTAGAAACCGTGATAATTCAGGTATCACAAGAATTAAGAGCTTTCCCGATCTTCCCATGGCCGCCAGAGAGTCTACCACTGCAACTTCGTAACAAAACCTCTTGCTGTCACTGTCCGCACTGTGCTATCACTTTCTGGATGCACTATACAGTCTTAATGCGTTCAAACAGATTTCGAGGGGTCGGGGTTGAATGGAGGTTGGTCACCTTCAGCAGATTTACTACTTGGTTTTTCCTTTGTAGGTAAACAAAATTTCAGACGTCACTGATGAAGCCAAAGTAGGTACTTGTTCATTAATTAATTATTTATTGTGTGGAATATATTGACTTGATACTTTGCGAGGGAACTAAGTACTAAGGCTACGGGTAAAGGAAAGTACGCGCCGGTATTGTTTATTTTATGGGTGGCAGAAATACATAATCATACAAGCCCACTATGTAAAGTTAGTAGGTAGGTTGCAGTTGTGACCTCAGCGTGAATGTACTTACCACTGAACTGAACTGAACACGTCGACCTGCAGTTACTGGGAATTATTTAATGTGAAAATTGTTTATCCTCCTTGATTGTGATAGCAGACAAAACTATGATCTTGTTTAAATAATAGAAAGATATTCGTATCCGTTCAACGTCTAATCGACAATCCGTATCTGGAAAAGAAAAAAATCGGGTTGAATACGACAGAACAGTACTTTACCGAAACATTTGGAGAAACCTGCCACAACAGAGGATATTTCATATTTATTCATGTTTTATAGCTTGGAAAAATATCAGGTACCCTTTAAACAATGACAATCACTTAACTTTAACTACTCCTACCAACTACATCCTTGGGATACGTGTATTAACCAGATTATTAATACATCTTCACCTTTTCGTCCCACCCGTTGGTCCCACCAGAAGTTAAAAAGTACAGTTTGGAGCTGGATGTATACAAGAATCCATAAACAACAAAAAAAAAAAAAATCACTTAACTTACATTTCCTCGGTATAATCCAGAAAATAAACAACAATAATTGTGAAATAAACTAAAATTGGAATACATTGATTGTCACGACGCCATTTTTGTTAGATACAAAATACAAATCCTGTCAGTCGTGGCACCGACTGACGTGGCACCAGATCATGAACTCGAGGTTACAGAAAGTGCGCCAGTATTCAGTATTGCTGCATTTTTCACGGGTTCGTGTCTTCGGACTCTTTCCTTCATCTCACAGATTTTCTTTCAGTTTTTTATTTTTCTCCGTGACAATTTTCTGAGGAATATTTCATAGGTACCTCCCTACCTCAAACAGTTTCTTCTGTTTCATAGGTTTTAGGTTCTACCAGAATGACACAGTTCCTCTGGTTCAAACTACAATGATCGATGGAATAAAAACAAAAATACCAGAAAAAATCTAGTCTACCTTATAATAGAAGTCTATAATATAGTCTACTTAGGTGGATACCTACGAATACCTACGCTAGTGGGTGCACCACTTATCTACCGATTACCTACTCATAATTTCTTGCAAATCTAGGGCTGATCAAAACTTCTTCTGATCAGGGAAATATCTGCTCAGGGTCGGATTGGCATTTTTAGCGTATGGTAGGATATGGAACCCAAATCCGGATCGGCGTCAACTGAAAATCTTCAAGAAATTATGAATAATCGGTATGCTCCCAGCCTGACTTGGACTATACCTCCTAGGTAGGTAGGTACCTATATCTATTTTTACAATGTAGCTACCTACCTATAGGTAATGGAAGCAGTGTAGTAGGCACTAAAAAATCTGGTAATGATTTCTGACTATACATGTAATTTCTTATCATTTCTGCGAATAGATAATCGAACATTTGTGATTTTGTCTCCATTAGTCATTCGTGAATGTCAATACGACTCATGACACAGGCAAGGTCACACTAGAAAAATTATGTCCGTACCTAGTACCTACCTACTAACAATATTTTTGTATAGCAATAAAAAATTGAACTGAAGATAGACTGAAATTTCTACACCGGAACTTAGGCAGATAGGTAGGTACAATACATAGGTTTAATGGTTTACACCGAACCTACACACCTATTACTTATTCAAATCACGTGTCTAATGACATTAAAAGACAATAATTTTTCATTCAGTATACTTTTTTCGTACCTTTTAGTTGAATTTTGTGGGGAGCCCTACTTAGAAACAGGTGAATAACTAGGTAGGTCTAGAGTGATTTTCTAGATCTTACAGTAAACAAGCTAATAAAAAAACAACAAAGAAAACGAAGTACCTTAATACCTACCTACTGACCTATGTAGGTAAATAACTCCAAATGACAGTGTTTTGTCAGGGAAGTCTGAGACATAACAGTGTGAAATCCAAGTCAAGAGATAACTAAAATATGCTACTCTCATAAAAGCACCTGTACATAGCACTCTGTCTGGTATTACTTATTCTTCATTATTCACATCATACCTAGGTAGTGTGAGCTGTGAGCAATGTACCTATGTTATAGAGAAGTGCAGCATGAAGATTCTGTTGAAAAGCTTCAAACTGTTGGGTAGCGTTCCCATTCAGTAACACGAAAAAAAACATCATCACCATGACATCATTCAACATTATTATCTAGTAATTTCACAATGAGTTTCCACCGCGAAGGGTCTCTCAGAACTTCATTTCATCAAACATTTACATACAATAAAAAGTACAGGGTAGCTACCTATCGTATGGGTAGATTTCATAGGGGTACAAGTAGATGACTTTTTACAAAACGTAAAGATACTTCAATAAAACATATTTACAAACAATCATTTCCTTTTTCTGTGACGTTAACGAATAATAATAAATTGGTAACAGCAATGAGACATTATTACATCAACTACAAAATAAACAACAACAGTTTTGTACTTAAAATTATTCCCTTTCACGGAAAACGGTAAATAGAGGTGGGGGGCTCAACAAACATTTTTTTTGAAGGTGCGACATGCCAAGCAACCAAGATTTACAATAGGTAATATCTTGATTTAGGACCTTAAAAAGGTGCAACAGTTCACTGACTGACAGGTCACTTTTCTGCCTTCTTGCACCTTGTATCTCTGGGCTCAGGGCCTCGATGTTTCCAGGTTTGTTTTTACTTTCAGGGGTAGGCTAATAAGTATACCGCACCTTAAAAAAATTAAAACGGAAGGTTTAAGGATGCTCCTAAAAAAATGTAAAAAGGTATTGCTTTGCTTTGTTTAAACTCTTTTTTTCTATGCATCTCTAAACGAAAACAGACAGAACTTAAAATCCATTCAAATAAGAAAACAGCCCAAATGGTGCATAGATAATAATCGTTTTGGTACATAAAATAAAACGAATTTGTAACTCTACGTTACATTTATGTGCTATTCAGTTGAGAAACTACACGTAGGTATCAAACTAATTAGCTTTAACTACATTAATGAGAAGCTAGAATGTATTTTTTCGCACCAAGCCTAGTTTTTACTATGCACAACAAATAGAACTACGTAGTATATTACACCCAATACTAAGCAGTTACATACTAGCTTCTCAGTATGTCCGACTCCTTTCCTTAAACTATTCTCTTCGATACCTTGTCACTGATACGCTTAAAGCCCCGATTATACAAGAAGATATATGAAATAAAACCAAACTGTAATAGAAAAGCAAAAATTTGACTGTTTTATTTTATTATTATTTTTTTTATGAGATGGAAATTCACAACGCTGCCCTTCAACCATAGCTGCCATGTAAGAGTTTTGTACTAATTGAATGGCCTGCGTTCCACCAGCCGCGCACTCAGTGCGGGCTTGGATCCATCCTGAGTGCGGGGCTGGGCAATGATGCTGAGACCATTTCTGCCTTGGTGGCATTCTTGGGTGCCGCGGGGTTATAGCCAAAAAAAAAAAAAAAAAAAAAAAAGTACGAGTTTTACTCATGCCATATGACTGAATGCTTTTTTGATACTTCTGATTTTATTTCAATTCAAAATTTGCTATATAATCAGGTCTTTAGGTACGTTCAAGCCAAATGTCAAAATGCTGTTCCAGAAGTTTCAGAAGAAATAAAAGAAGTGTCGCCAGAAAAATATGTAATATAATCTAACATATACACTAATAGATAACTCAATCTGAAAATTTATAGTTATTGTCAATTTTGAGTTTTCCGTTTAATAATTTTCTGACATAGGGACCATTTAGGAAAATTAAAATGCATTTGGCAATGAACGTAACCTGAGCGTTTCAGTAATAGGTCCGCAACTTAACGGACATCAAAACACAGACTTACACGAAGAAAAGCAGAGGTACTAATACCTATAATAATAAGTAAGTAGGTAGGTGAAGTGTGGGTGGATTGATCAACGTAAATTACCTACTGTGAAAGTGATAAAAGGAGGAAAAACTTAAATACACATGATTTGCAGCATTTTAAAGTATTTTTGGGGTTGAATTTAGGGTTCTTCGCGTAAGTTTAGAAACTAATCCTAGATTTCTACAAAATGAAATTAAAGCTTTTCAATCAACTAATTTCAGATTCTGCATGTTTCTATACCTCCCTAGATTTATCTGATTCTTCATAAGGGTTCGAACACCGTTCTTCAGGATCTGAGTCGTACGCGCCTTGCATTTGTTCCCCACGTGCTTCCTCGTGCTCGTTGGAAACGTCATTTTCGTGCCCAAGTCGTCCAGTCTCAACTTTGCATCCCTCATCCTTGATATGAATTGGTGTGTGCCTGAACCATTTAAAGAACCAATAGAAAGGGTGGGTGATAGGGTAAGACGTCGGGTAACTCTTAGAAGCATAAGATTCGAATCCAAGGCGCTGAGAGCCCCTATATATTTCTTTCTGTCTCTTGGTACTGGGCAGGGTTCTAGCTTATATCAGTAGCGGCCACTAAAAAAAACGCGAACAGCTTTATCGCTTTATGAACGCGACAGCAGGTTCCACCTCCAAACTTATTATTATTATTTTTTTTTGTTATGATTTACGCGCGACGCTCAGGGAGCATAGGCGCTTGTTATTATAACTTTTTATTATAAACAGAATAAAAAGGCACTCACCGGTACTCAGAAGCATGAATATTCGACATCGACTCTTTCGGCATTGAACAATCTTCAGAGCAGTGGATCTCATTTTCATGGTAGCCCCCCTGGGAACAGTGCAGTTTATTATATTTACAGAAGATACCGACTTACTTAAGAGGACGCTATACCTGACGATGCATTTTTTGCCACCCATAAAATTAACATTGCGAGCGGCGATTCATTTTCAAGGTTTACCCTTGGTTGGAAAGACACAAAATTTTGTCTGTACCTAGCCCTAACAATGTTCTAGAGGTCGTGTTCGAACAGATTTCCCAATTTCTCACTGGTTTCTTTTATTGCAACTGTTTTGCAAATGTAGCATCGCATACCTCAAGAAAAGTGCTGTATCTCGAAAACCAGTAAAAAAATGGGAAATCTGCTTCGAACATTGTTAGGGCTAGGTACAGGCAAAATTTTATGTCTTTCCAACCAAGGGTAAACCTTGAAAATGAATCGCCGCTCGCAATTTTAATTTAATCTTATGGGTGGCAAAAAAAGCATCGTCAGGTGTAGCGGACCCTTAATAGGAAAAGTTACGATACAACATGATTTATAACTTTGGTCCGTTAAGAAAATCAGCGGTCGATAAACTCGAGGCGAAATGCAATTGCCGTCAATCTGAGACACAAAATAAACTGAAGGCCGTACCTGTGATCCTGAATTGAGTTTATCGGTGTAGTTGATAGGACTGTGTCTCAAGCCTGACCCATTCAGCCCGTTGCTCCCCACGTTATTCTTCGACTGAATCCCACTGGTGACAGAGGACATAAATCTGAATTAAGAGCGTAATTAGTTAGAACAGGGAATATGAAAGTATCATTCTATACGCAGGAATTGATAATTTTTACCGCTGTAGTGAAGAATTCCAAGTTATTATAAATACCCACTAAAAACAAATGCTTGTCCAATATACAGGGTGTTTCAGACCACCCGTGCCACTAGTTTTTCAGCGAAACCGGACAAGATAGAGGGATGAAATAAAAATTTTGCAATCTATGTTGAGGGCTATCTATTTCTGGAAATTAGTGGCGTTGACCATAGGCGCCCGTATGGGGGAGTTTCAGGGGGGTCATGGGTGAGATCTCGGAATTTTCAAATGTAAAGACATATCATGTGACACATCAAAAGAAATGTCTTGGGAAGCCTAACTTACGTCACTTGTCAGATTTCACTTAGCTCCCATAGTTTCAAAATGGCGACCTCTCCCTAAGAGCGTCGCCATTGGGTCGTAAGCAGGTAGGTATCTCATCGTATTCCGACGAACGATCTGTAATCTACTTATCAGCCAAGTTACAACTCTCGGGTAGGTTACTTGTTTAGCTGAATTGATACCAGTTAACCTGGGGTATGTTGATTAACTACACATTCCCCAAATGTAAAGGAAATTATTAACTTCTTCATTTAAACAGGTAGGTACCTAACCGGGTTTTGTTAAAAAGCCTTTAGGATGGGAAATATAAGGGTAGGTACTACTGTACGAACTATGACTGCAAAGAATAAAAATATTGAGAAAGGTACTGCCAGTTCATCGCTATAACCATTCACGGCCGCGGTTTCCGAAAAAGATTGCAGGAAAATTTGGAAATAGCTGAATCAAAATTTTCAACAATAAACTGACAGATATAGTCTACGAAATTTAGATTAAATTGGAGGAAAAATGTAATAAAACACAAAAAGCTGAATACAGCTCAAGTACCTACAAACTTACCTGTTCGGTATTATATCGCTTAAAATCAACATGAAAATCTTAGTTTTGTTCATTCGGACAATACATGCTTTCAATTAAGAAACGAATAAATCCGTTGAATATTTCAGAAGCTGACTTTTTAGTGATTTTAGTATATTTTGGGTGTCACATAGTTCGCATGCAACCGGCAGAAAGTTCCCATCAGATTTTTAAATGAAGAAGAAAGAGACGAAAACGTAAAAAAATTACTTTATGAAGGAACAGTTAGAAATGGATTTAAATAGTTCTTATATGTAATTTTTTTTTTTTTTTTTTTGACGTCTTTCTCGAGCTTGAAAAATCGGTACAAGTGCCTATACAATAAACGTAGTAGGTACTGCTATGAAGCAGGCGTTAAGGTAAGTAGGGTACAAACCAAACCTGCTTCATAAGCAGTTAGATTTTCAACATTCTGCCGGTAAGGGATGTCAAGTCTGCTTACTGCGTATTTGTGTTGGGGGTAGGAGACGGAGAAGGGTCATACTTTCGAGGTCTTCCGCGGGAAAGGTGACGCCTTTTGACGAACTCTGCGTCGTCCACCATCCAAAATGAGCCGAAATCATCTTCGTATCGCACAAAACATTTGTGCAATGACAAATTCGTGCGGATCGCGTTCTGTTCAGGCAAACCATCAAGTAGAATAGTAAAATATGTAAAGAATTAGCGCAAAATGTTATATAAAAAGAGAGAGTAAAGAGAGACATAAAAATATAATCTAAAGAGAGAGTAAATAATGCGGTACAATCTTTTTTCCTGACAACGCATGAAAATCGGAGGGTTACCTTCTATGCGCAGATCTGCATCCAGGCCAGGCTAACACACGGTGTTCCTATTCATTCAAATTTTTGAAGTTCTACTGAGTCAAGGTGCATTGAGATTTTTTTTTTTTTTTTTTTTTTTTTTTTAAATCAAATTTTAGTGTAATATTTTAACCTTATGACCTTATGATACCACTCAGATTTCAGCTGGCACCCAAATAAAATTAGACAAATCTTTCTTAAAAAAAAAAAAAAAAAAAAAAAAAACAGAATTTATTGAAAATCTTTTTTCACTTTTTACAGCTTCTTATAGTGTGTAAACTGTTTAAAATACTTACATACCCTTAGAAGTAAGTAACAGTAAGTAACATCCTCCATAAGTCAACGTGATTGCTTTTACTCACCGAAGACATGTGTTGGTATAAGATTAAAAAATTAAGACTGAGAAATTGAAACCCACTTGTATAGGTAATAGCAATTAACTTTAAAAATAGCGGGTTAATTTTCTCTGGTCTTTTTGCGGAGAAAATTTAATTTTCCAATTTAATTCTGTTTCAAACACTCACCACAGCGTGGCTAGTTGAACTTGTAAAATTTTTATAAAATTTTTGGCACTATTAAATTCAGCTCCGACTTGTTTATAAATAAGAGCCAGTTGAGATTTTATATAATAATTATTATAACTATGTATGTACTTACCGAGTCCCGTGAAAAGCTAAAACTTTAACTAGAGTAAAAAAAAAATGAAAGTAATTATTGACGAAATTTTCCTCAACTGACCCTTTTATTTAAGATTGAAAAGGAAGGCAGAAGAAACGGGGTTTACGTTCCATTTTCTTAATCCAAATACTATATCTACATCTAGTACGGACCAACCATCGGTGGTCTAGTAAGTGATCCAATGCCACTGAGGCACTCTCTCAGTATACTAAGTAGGTACTTCTTCACCTAGAAGCACCTTACTACTCTTCAAAATACCTGATCAAATCTAGAGGATGTTTAAGGGCTGTCATAAAAAAAAATCAATTAACCAATTCTGTGTCAGACAGACTGTTAAATAATTGTGCAAAAATCGAAAAATATAAAGGCGTCGATTTCTACACAATCTCAGAGAATTTTTAAAGTACCTCAATCCTGAAGGAGTGTTCCAACCTAAATATCGTCAGTTCATCCTCTAAATTTTTTCATTGCCGTTTCTTCAGCCTTTAATAATGTGAAAATAGAAGAAAAAAATATTAAAAAAGATTTAAAAAATATATGAAAACTCCGACAAACAGCGCTGCAGGAAAAAATTTGGTTTGGTACCGCAGTAAAATAGGGGGCCACCCCACATACCCAGATGAACTTCGTTGGGGACGCCTCTTACAAAATTCAGCTTCGTCCACTGTCCAAACTGCCCCTTTCACGTTTTCCACCCTCATGAAACATTTGTGTAGGGAGAGGTTGTGACGCACCGCGTTCTATATCACAAATAACAATACCAAGTCTTACTTAACTTGCCTAGATTATTATTTAATGGCCAAACTGGTTCACTGTAAAAATATATTAGACGTGTTACTCTGAGACTGTTTGGGTAACGTAATTTTTTTTTTTGGTGTTGCGTTAAAAAAAATGTCCAGCCCACCCAAACAGTCACTTACAATATCCAAGAAACGTGTTTTATTAGAAAATAAAACAATCATGCGTTTATCCCTGTTACAGTCATTATCTAGAAATCTAGACCTACTATGAATAAAATTCCTTAAATCAGATAAAATTGCAGTAGCATGTTTTATCCTTTTTGGTGGTAAAAAACTGAAGGCTGAATCCCACTAATATCGTTAAGCTTGGAATTTCGACGGGAACAAATCCGATATTCGTTCAACTTTGAACGAATCTGGTGCAACTTGGTGTTGTAGCTGGGTAGTTCTATTTAAAGACCTTAAATTAAAATAGATAACCAGGCTCCTGAATCTCGTTTTCATTTTTGTTAGTTGAGAACGACTCTTCTAACTGCCCACTGTAAGATTAAACTTAAGCAAATCGCTTACCTTCCATGTTGCTGCATTGCGGCGGAAGTAGCAGAATGTATTTTGAAACCAGTTATAGATTTCATTGAGCGTGAGTTGTTTTTCTGGAGATTCGATTATTGCCTGGACAGGAAACAATTTAAAAATTTACTTTCTGAGTGAATGAAAACTTGCTGAACCATTTTCGCTGCAGTTTTTTATTAACTCAAACTTTTACCCTGCTGCCTTCTAGGTTTGCCTCTTATTTCTTTTTACAAGAATTCAGTGGGTTCAAGTACACTTTCCTTTTTTTCTTCTCCTCGAATTTCTGTATAATAACTTACTTGTCGGATGAGGGAAGCGTACGTAAAGGGAGGTCTCACGTCCGCGTTCTTATAGAATTCTTGATTCCTCTGGATTTCTGAAAACAAAACTGACCGGTTATAAAGGGGTCACCATATATCGGTTCGGTTCCAATCAATGTCAAAAATTTTAAGAAATGTTTCTCCCCGAAAAGGCAAAACCCCCGTCATAAAGCAAAGAAAATTACAATTCGGTAAAACAAAATATAGCTATGATAGAAAAACTCAAAAATAAAAATAAACATACCTTGTTGTACATCCAATCCTGCTCTCTCCAACATGTATGGTAGACCTGAGAACATACCTAACTCAGTATTTACAACAGCTCAGTAATCTTATCCAAAGAAGTAGGTAAATAAATTTCCTTTATGCTGAAATTTGGGAAAGCGAATCTCCCTACTCAAGAGAAAAAAGAATGTGAAAATAGATATTAAATCAACGAAGTTAAGAAATTTCACTTAAGTATTAAAACTTTAAAATATTAAGGGTGCGTCCCACCATGCCCAGTTAAAATTAAACTGGAGATTTTGTCCTATGTTTACCATGTTAAATTTAACTTTTAAGTTAAATTTAACATGGTAAATCTCCAGTTTAATTTTAACTGGGCATGGTGGAACGCACCCTAAGCAGATAGTTCAGGAATCTTCCAAGTTTCTTTCATCTAAATGGCAAGGTAATATTCTTTGAGGTTTAGGATCTAAGGGTGCGTCCCACCATGCCCAGTTAAAATTAAACTGGAGATTTTGTCCTACGTTTAACCTACATTTAACTTAAGTTAAATTTAACATGGTAAATCTCCAGTTTAATTTTAACTGGACATGGTGGGACCGTGGGACGCACCCTTAGGCAGGTAACTTAACTGTTGTTAAATTTGGATTATATCATACCTCCAACCAAAGCGGAAGAATTCTTCTCACTGATTTTTCGCCGAACAGTGGGGCTGATATTTGAAGACAATGGTTGAAGAACTGAAGAACGAACTTCAGCCATCATTTTCGTAAAAGCCATGTGGTCTAACGGCTTTTCATCAGTTACTAACCCCGGAGATATGTTTACCTTCACGTCCTGCAGGAAAAAAATTAATTTTACAATTTCTAAAAGTTTTGATGACAATCTGAGGAACAGTAAACAAATATTAATATTAATATATTAATCTACTTTCACGACCACCATTCCATTTTTTATACCATGCAACTGACCTGTTCGGGTTTACTCTGCTCTACTGCCTGTTTGGCCATATGCAGGTGCGTCATCATCGCGTGCAAGCGATCCCTTTCCTTCTGTAGCTGCAGTTCTAGTTGAGAGACTACCTGCATCTGTACACGAGCTTGGGCTGTCGCTCTATCATCCAAGCTGTGGTCTGCATTCAAGTGCCTGAAAAAAAAAAGACACATGACTCATCCTGGCTCTGGAAAGCAATAGCTGGCACAGTGGCACAGGGAGCCGAGGGGTGAAATGTTTTATCACAATAGCGTTCCAGGTTTTTTGCCACCTGAATAGATTGTGGAAGTCGTTCTTACTTATTGAAGGCTTGAAAGTCATCGCAATCAGAGTCGCATCCAGGCCATTTACAAACTCCGTGGCCGTACAAGGGATTTAGTTTTTCGGCAAATTCTTCCAAAAGTTCTTCAGGAAGATTCGAAAGTCCACTGAAGCCTTCCCATCGAAGGAGATCTAGTGGAGTCAACATACCTGAAAGAGTATACCATGATTTTTGATCATATTGCATTCGAACTTTCGTGTGTTGTTCATATTATTTCTTGCATATCAGCGTTTATTAGTACCTAGTTACAAATCTTACAGATGTTTCAGGTCCTAATTCGAAGTGTCATGTTTGCAACTTCTCTATGGTTAGGTCAGAAGGCAAGAGAAGTCCTATAAAAAGGAATTTTTGCTTTTTGGTACATACTATTCGGTGGGTGTAGATTCTTGAATGGATTTTGAGAGGTGTCGTAAGTGTCCCTTAAGTGCTCTTTCCACGGACTTGGTATTTCTCCAGGATTCATCCCTATAATCAAAGTTAACTTAGAAGTACCAACAAAGCTTAGGTAAATATAGGCAGGTACCAACCTCGAGTCAGGTATCACTGGAATCATATAGATCGCGGTTGACTAAAAATCTCGGCTCCGCCGAAATTAAATTTACTGCGCAGTTATATAAATCTGCCGCTTTTTATAAATACCTAATGCATCTCACCTCTATGCAGGAGATATTTCCTCTGAGTGAACTGCCACTGTTGCATTAACTGCTGCTGTTCTTGCCTAAGGGCTAGCAGCTGCGATTGGGCTAATTCGCTGCCCTTTTTATCCCCCGATTCCAGAAGATGTGATTGTTGAATGAAGTTGCTCTGAAGTCGCTCCTGAATCTGGTGCATGACTTGCTCCAGCTGTCTCCTCTCCAGACCATTCCTTTGCTGAAAAAATGTAAATTTAACTAAATAAATAATAAGTAAATAAGCAGGCATTTAAACTGTACCTATTATAAAACCAAATGCCATACCTACGACAACTGCATGGGATATTTGGGATAAATTAACAACTTAGAAGGTACTGGCACAAAGGTATAATTAGCTTGATTATGAGGTAGTTACCAGGAATTAATTTAGAGACGAAATACAAGCACTACAGGCTTTTTTGTGATTAAATCCACTTTATCATAGTGGACTTTGTTTGTTTACATTTTGATAACATCGCCATATTGTCGGACATCGAATGCGTGGTCACGTGACTTTTGGCGCTCTTTTTCAGAGTTTGAAAGTTTTGAAACTTTTAAAATCCTAAAGATTTTTTTTTTTTAACTTAAATAAAATATTTAGAACATGATAATTATGAACCTGTTTGTGGTGGTTTTGTTGGTCTTGAATAAATATTGAATGTTGCTTGAGCAGAATTTGAAGTTGGGCGCGGCTAAGAATTTGATTTTGAAACTCTCCTGACTTGTATTTCTGTCCATACTTTTGGTAGTCTTCAAGAGAGTTGCTGTAGCTGACTTGAGAACTAGGCCTGCTGTTGCCGTTTTCCTCAGATACGTCATCGCGTGACAAACCGTTGTGGCCATTCTGATCCTTTGTGGGAGTGACCAAATCTTCATCCAAGAACGGCTTCTTAGGTGGCGATTCCTAAAAACAGTAGCTCACACCGTTTTTTTCCTACCCTAGTTTTTAACAAATTTCTTGTGGTTTTGCGACAATCAAGGAAAGGACAGTGTTAGGAGAAGGTGAGGTTTTCCAGTGCTGAAAATAGAATATTATGTTGGTTCAAATGCTTCACTGATGAGCATCGACACGACAATTATTTTTTAAGTGAATTTCTTTTCTGGTGGATTGTTTCTTGTTCAGGTACCCAGGTACCAGGTTCAGTGACTTCAGTGAGGATCCTTCTTTCGTATCCGGTTCTTCCTTCGAAGTGGTGACGAACGGATCATGTCCTCATCCTTATTCCCGCACCTAAAAATAAGCGATTCGTATTTCGCATAATAAAATAAAGTCTAAGGGGCTGGTACGTCCACGAGAGATAGGGAGCCACTTTTTGCGGTTCCTCAAATTTCCCAAAGTAACGCGATATTTATTTATTATTCTGTTGTCCTATCCAGAAGTCTCAAGATAAATTGAAAAGAAGTAGGTACCTAACAAACGATTGAGAAATCTTCCAGTAGCCTTCCTTGTCTTCTATAAATTATTACCAAGGGGCGATTCAAGAAAGAAACTATAATGCCAAAGGGAAAATCTTTTGCTTCAGTAGCTATAGCCCCAACCTATGCCTTAACTATACATAGGTATAAGTACCTAGGTATAAAAAACTAATGTACCTACCCAACTTCCTCACCTGTAGGTGGGTAATTAAATTATAGAACCAGGGTAGGTACTTACCTATACTTATATACATACCTACACAGTTTTCATAACATATCTTGCCAGGAAGGTATAAGTAATCTGCCTACCCATGGTTCGATGATTTAATTAGAAAATAATCATAAATACTGCCAAAAATGCTTAAAGCAATCGTAACTAATGTATCTACCTGAGTAACGAAAAAATAGGTACATAAAAAATGGCCGCCGAGGGGGCATTGATTGAATATTTTACAAGTCAGCAAAGTCAACGAAACATTTTTGCAATTCTTGTATCAATCTGAAACGTTAGAAAATACAAAACACACGTTTTTTAAAGCAAATTACAATAAAAGAAAATGATTTGGATCCAAAGCAGGAACAAAATAAAATGTTTATAACTTCCGTGTAATAAGGAGACGCCCTGTTGGTATCAGTATACACCCTAACAACTAAATAAAAGCATCCACAAGAAGGCGCTCAAACGAGCTTCAAATAAATAATAAAAAGCATAAATATCTAAGGAAAATATAATAAACAACTCACCCAATCACGGGAGACATAACTTGAACACTTAAATTTGTACTATAGTCGCGTAAATATTGTTCAAAAAACAACACAGTTTAGAATAAATAAGGTGTAAATTGAATGCCGTTCTGCTGAACAACGGAGCGAAAGCACTGGTGGCATTCTCATTGATTGGACTTGCGCATTTGCCTCAGTTTGAGTTGAAGCGTGCGCAGATCAGCCGTTTCAACCCCCCAGCATCTGGGATTCTGTTTTGTAAATGTATTGAGGCACATGTGCAGGGGTTCGGGGGGTTATTTGAGCCCCTTGCCCCCGGCCCTCCCCTGTTTTCCAGGGGTTCAACCGGGACCTGGTCCACCTCTTTCCACTCTATAACCCAGCACGAAAATAACATTATAGACGTAAGGTATCCTCAGGCGTATGAACAGTACACTCCTATACATGTACCTACTGTTGAATGTCGCTGCCTACCTATAGATATATTAAGACCTGTCGGATACCTAGGTTTATACTAAGTATTCAGCAGGTGGGCCCTACAAAGCTAGGTACCCACCTACTTTGGTTTGGTACTTGCATACCTACCCGCAGCTCCCTCGCAGTGATAACAGAAACTCGTTTTTTATTCACTAAAAATGGGCCACTATCGTAATAGGTTTAACTTCGAAGTTGTTGGATTGCGATGTTTGATTTCTTCGTGTTTGAAAGTTGAATGGTTATGAAAAATCGGGTAAACTTTGGTAGATACCTACACTAAAGAGTTAATTATCGCAAAGTTTTGGACTACCATTTTAACCCCAGTTTTTGTTCAACCTCTGTTATACCTACCTTGTCGATCGTTTGAAAACAAGTACCCATGGGTAGGTACGCCCATATACGCCTAAAGGCGCCACACTCTATACCTATAAACTTGCTTGCTAACCCACAAGGGCAGACGCCTGTACAAAGTGCTTACCGTCGATCTGGTGATAATGGAATCACTGAATAAATTGAAATTGGTACCTATAGGTAGGTTCCAAAAACTAAAAACGTTTCAGAGCCTAGCAGTCTAGGTAGGTTTAGGTAGGTATATCGTGGCACACTATTCTTGGCACACTATATAGCATTAAATAATGTGTTTGAGTTGTCTTTGATTCTAAAACGAAAGATCTCAGACAAAAGCTAAAACTTAAATAGTAGAAGAAATAATTTTTACCTACTGAAAGTACCTAAGCTAAATCATTCTAAAAATAGTCTGTCAACTTATATAACAACGCAAAAGTAGGTACCTACACTATCGAGCTACCCCGAAAGTGAGAAATTGAAAATCTCAACAATAAGTCGCTTCTAAATGTATATGGGATACAGCCAAATATCAGGGCGAGGTAAATACAGTTGAAAGCGGAAGAGAGAAGGGGAAAGGTGGGGAAAAGGGGACCGGCGCGATCCTGTAATGTCACGAATTTTTGTAGTGTTTAGCTTATCAGTTCTAAACATTCGCGATTCAAGTTGTTGAAGCTATAACGCTCCTTATTGATCCAAAAAGTAAACAAATACACATCAAGGCGAGGGGATGGAGGGAGGGGGATCCGTAGCAACCAAACTCAGCTTTCCTTTTTCACCCATCTCTCTCCCCCACTCACTTTCTCTCTCCGATTTCTCTCAGCCTCAGAGGACAAAAGTAAACTCAATTCTTGAACGCCTGTTACCAATAACTGCTTACTTAAGTCGAAGTTCAGCCCCTGACGAAGGGGATTAAACAAAAGATGTGCAGGCTATCACCATCAGCTTACATGCCATTGTTTTTTCTTCAAAATAGGTAGATATAGGTATAAATCACATTGTAGTCGAAATTCAGCATAGGTCTTTGTACCCACTTTTCAAAACCACCACCCTGGTTTCGATCAGTTCTTAGGTACAATACTGCCTAGTGCCTATAATGCCTCTCAGTGTGTCAAGGGATCCGAGTCCGATTTTTGTTCTGAGAGGTTTTGGGTTCGAATCCTGGCGTAAGCAATATTTGGGTTTCGGCCCACACCTTACCCCTAGGTATTCAGTTTCGGCCAAATCCTCTTTGGTTTCGGCTAAACTCCTGTGGTACCTATGTCATAAGTACATGTTGGTATCTTAGTTTTGATCGATGAATGAATGACCCAAACATTGGGTAAATAAGACCCGCCTGGGAACTGTGACATTATGAGATGACGGACGTCTAAATCCCATCCAGCCACGATGTAGGAAGGTGTGTACCTACTCGTATCTCGTATAGGTTCACATTTGTGCCAAATAGGAGTAGTACCGTTGAAGAAGCCGGTGCAAGAGGTTGTAGGTATCGTACCTGCCACTGGTATCCTTCTTCTCGCCCGACCGGTCGGACATCTAAAATATCTAAAACGTAACCCTCAATGTAACGTTACCTTCAGGTCGGTAAGTTTTCTTAGAATATTAAGTACCTTTTGATAGAACTGTTTACGTGTTTTGGTTACTTTATTTAAGTGCATTCAGCAATAATGTCAGGTACGTGTCGTACCGAATTTATTTGTTAGGTTCCCGTGCATGAGATTAATTTCCTATAGGTATAGATACATATGCTAGAACCCTCTGAAACCATCTGAAAATGGAATAGGTTGGTATCCAGGTAGGTACTTTATTACGTGTTAAGTAGATAAACACCTAAAGGAAAATCTAATTCCCTATTCCTGGAAACTTTTCACAGAGATTTTCTCGTCTTGAAACCTATATCTGTTCAAGAGACTAGAAACTATGAACAAGAACAGTTTAGTATAAGCACAAACTTTCCCGAATGGGCCATGCAGCGCACAAAAAATAAATAATAGGTAATTAAATCTTCCGAATTCGAGTTTTTTCAAAAATACTGATTACCACAAGAAGTACCAATATAGACGTTATAGGAGGTGAAATGAAAAACGAGGGGATTTTGAGAAACCGTGATTTTTACTTTCTCGCCCGTATGTAATACATGGGCTGAGAAAGTTATGTTATCGTGCAAAATTTCAATTTCTAGATTTTCATTGCAAAAGGCGTTCCCAAATAGATGCTACAGGATCGTTTTTATTATTTTTGAGATAATTTGGCCCTGCAATATTGGTATTATCGTAGGAAAAATTTTCCAAAAATGGAAATCTCGTTTTTGATTGGTTAGGTCACATTTGCAACAACACTGATCGACGGATTTTCTTGAAAATTGGTAAAAGTGGTCTCAGATAGATGCTTCAAGGGCATCTTCAATAGATTTTCATTTATTTAAAAATTAAGACCGTGACATGCAAAATAGAAAACATATAGGTAGGTACTTTGCGCGTCGAACGACACTTCACTGTTTGACGGATATGTTTGAAATTCGGTATGCAGGTGCCTAAAAGTATCGTCCAGTGTGTGGCAAAATACTTTTTAGAAAAAGTTAAAATTCTGGCAAAAAAAAATTATTCACTTAAAAAAAATCAAATTTTCGATAAAAATTGCGAGAAAGTCAAGTGCGACCACCATTGTCAGACCCTTCATTTTTTTCAATTTCTGAAACTGTACCTAGTAGCCTAATACGCACTTAACTCTGCATTATGGGTGTCTGACTGATGTAAATTAAATATACCTAAAGGGTGTGAAATCTGGGTCAAGTTCATTTTAAACTCAAAACCGATTTGAGATAGGCTAAATAATTGGGGCAATATTGGCAACAACAAAAGTAGTTCACATAGTTCTAAAGTTCATAAAAAGACAGTTTTCTTTAAATTTTAATTGTAGTTTAAAAATTTACATAACTTGAAATTTGTTTCCAATATTGCCAATATTCATGAAAAATGACCGAAACGGGGATTCATATTTATATTTGGATTGGTCGCATGCACATTCAGAGCAGAGGACTCCATTAGTTGATGGATAAACTTGAAATTTGGGGAAAGTGGATGAGTTCGATGCTTCAGGGGTCACTCATCAGTTCAGCCGATTCTGAACGAAATAAACCCGTTTACGCAAAAAATATTGAGACAAGTTATTATCGTGTCCATGCTACCCATCTAAATACATCTAGTGTGCTACTGTACATGACTGATTTCTACATACCTAATTATTTACAATACGAATTTCTTTTCGACAAAATAAAAATAGTCCACAAAAATAAAAATTCTTAACTAAAAGGTAAAAACGAAAGGTTTATTTTTCTTTGAAGTGGTTTGAAAGGACAATACGAAACCTAGGTAGTTTGGTGGTAGCTATGTCTACCAACTTAGCCCACAGTAACGTTATTTTGGTATTTTCAGGCATGACCTCGAAAATGTCTATTTTCTTCTTTTTCGTTGGCGAATGTTGGAATGAGGTATCCGCGATGGCCTTAGACAATGACCAGCGTAGCCGTCAGGTGCCGCCATACCAGAACCAATTGCCATTGAACGCTCTACAGATTCGCCATTCTACTATCACTTCTTCACCCAAATTTCCACAAATCTGGAGCGACGACCATCCTATTCTTAGTAAGTGCCTGATTTAATTGGGTACCTGGGCATGTATAGGTTGAGGATTCCGAACAAGCCCAATAGCTGTACCATTTATGAAGCTCATTATGCTCAGCTTGTAGCACTTTCACTGCACGATGGGGACCTACAGTTTAAGACCTCATCTACCGATTTTAATTTTTCTTATTTCTTTTTTCAGGTTTACTGACTGGACTACTGTCCGGGGCACAAGATGTTGGTGAAGGCCGCCGCTTGCCTTTCATGGTACCAGTTATGTACAACCTTGGAGTCATAACCACCCTATTGGTACTTCTAACATTTCTGATGTTCAAAGGACTCACTCTTGGAATCATTATGCTCATCCTCAACCTGAAAGGTACTTGCAATTTATTGAACCAGACCTATAGGTATGTACCTAGCTACCGGCCACCAAAGTCACCAGTACCAAAATAGTTTATGATTGTTTTTAAAAGTTATTCGCCTACTTTTTTCCCTATATGTACGTAATAAAAACATTTTGTTGTCTTCAGGCAAAGGTTTAAAGTATCAGCCTCCTGTGCATCCACTCCGACCTGTGCACATTCATGTTCACGGTGATTACAAACGGCCCCCGCCACATAAGTACTATTACTACCCAGGTAAGTAAACAACTGCTATTTTTCAATACGAACTAAGTTGTAAAAGTGAGAAAAGTGTTAAGGCTGAGCAATTATAATTTTGCGTTTAAAAAAGATTTTTTTCTATTTTTTCTGTTTTTTTTTTTTTTTTAATCTGAACGAAATTTTGACAAAAATAATTTACTTTAAAAATTCAAATATTTTAAAATTATTGAACACTAAGCAGGGTGCGTCCCACCATGCCCAGTTAAAATTAAACTGAAGATTTTGTCCTATGGTTACCATGTTAAATTTAACTTTTAAGTTAAATTTAACGTGGTAGGTAAATCTCCAGTTTAATTTTAACTGGGCATGGTGGGACGCACCCTTATTCACAGAAAAAAGAGTACTCGTGCACAGCGCTGGTATGTTCTTGCTCAGTAACGGAGGTATGAATCAGAAAAAACATGAGATTCAAGTCCCGCCAATTCATTTGCTTGATTTCAGATCAGTGGGATCGACTAGATGAAGAAGAATACAGCAAAACGACGCTAGATCAAATTTTCCATCCCCGTTCCTTCAGAAGATAGCTACTAGCCTACGAATCATCTAACAACCCAACCTTAAGGTTGGGCATCAGCTGATGATGCAATTCTGCAACCCATAACATTCATTGTGAGGCGAATTAATGTTCAGAAAGATTCAGAATTTCGTCAATACACAAGCTCATCAGTGACGGTCCCGCAAAGTATGCCAGTTAAATACAAAATCACAGAGAAATTGGGGAAACTCAGTACTTTGCAAGGCGAAATTAGGAGTTTATGTAACAAAGGAAATGCATCATCAGCTGAAGCAGAACCTTAATCTTGTTACCGTCCACATACCTCAGAATAATCGGATGTTTGTGGGTATATAACTCCGTGCAGTAGCGCCTAGGTAGGTACCAACTTGAAAATAATAGGTAGCATATAGCAGGTAATAAATTAAAAATAATAGATCATTAAATGCCAATTAAAAATGGAGAAGTTCCAATCGAAAGATCGGTACGTACCTAAACTGGATGTCAACCTGTCATGTCAAGAGTATAGGCACCTACAACTGAAACTATAGGTAGCTGCTGATTCAGCGTGAACGGATATTATAATAATTAGATCACTTTCAATCTGCACAGTTTCTAGTTAAGTGGTTACACTGCGGTACATATAGGCCTCTTTTTAAACAACACAATAGATCCCTTATCACTGTTAGCTATCATCTGATACGGTACAACATCACATAAAACAAAATTTCACTTCAGAATGACAACAAATTATAGGTACCCATGTAAGTTCGAACTTTCGGGTAGCAAGTAAAATTTTATATGTTTGTGTCTCACTCACATGTATCGTTATGGTTCTAGACAGTTACGCTCCTAAAAAGAAATAATATACCTAAAAGTACGGAAATTTTTATCAAGTACAATGGCTAGGCTAAGGAAGGAACCTATAAAACGGGATTTGAAAGTCGCTGAGGTAGGATAGCCACACTTTAGCCATTCCTCTCAATACCTAATCAATATAATTTATAATATTGATAGTAGCAAGAACGGCACCGACTTTCTAACTCCCTAAAGGCTGAATATACATTCGCTATTTCTTTCCGTTCGGACTTCAAACTTTGTGAGAAAACTATTGGATATTTGAATATTCTGAAATATAATATGTCTTTTTAAGGTCATTACTCATGAGGCTATGTTGTGATTTCACGATCGGTTAATTTTGGACGATTTTTTTTGGTGACAAAAGTCACTCGATCGTAAAATCACAACATGGCCTCATGAGTAATGACGTTAAAAAGACATATTATATTTCAGAATATTTAAATACCCAATAGTTCTCTCACAAAGTTTGAAGTCCAAACGTGAAAAAATAGCGAATGTATGGTGGCCCTTAACGGATAAATTTAGTGCTCAGACAGTTTTGGTGTCAAAATACACTTTAAAGATCATTAACATTTGCGAAATGACCTAGAAATTCTGGAGAGGATTCTGTTAAAATCAACTCCGTAAAAATTCATTTACGTAGAATAAGCATTTACGTAGGTACGTAATTTATCATATCATCACACCTGGCAGTCTAACCGTTCAGGTAAAGTGTTTTTAACACATTAAAAAAAACACTGGAAAATACCTATCTAAATGAAAGTGGGTTCCTACATGAGCTACATTGCTCTTAAAACTACAATGTTAAGTTAAGTTATGTTAAGTCTGTTTAAAATTTCACTTTCGAGGCTTGGGATAAACTCAACTTCACACTGAATATATTACTCTTCCAAATAGTACACGCAAATAAAAGAACACAAGTTTTCACTGACAATTAAAATAACTTAAATACAATGCATTAAATCTGAATAAATTAATTAACTGAAGAATTCCCGAGAGAAACTTTTCTTAATATTAACGAACTAAATAATAAGTACTAGATGGTACATTAACTAAAATTAATGATAGTAAGTAAGTATATGCCTGAGATAGTTTGGCAAAGAAATTCACCAATCAGTGAATATCCTTAACTTTCGTGATGTAAAGACGGTTTTAAGTATCATTATTTCAAGGGAGCCAAGCCGTGAGCATTCTGCGTTATTAACAATGGTTTTGGCAGTGTAATAAGGGATAAGTAACACTACTGTTAATAACAGAGAACGCTCCCGGAATCTAGGGGTAGAACTCATATAGCAGTATTAGAGGTGACTGAGAAAAAATTTCCAGAAAAATTCGATATGAGCGCATAGGAGAAAGTGTTCTCCAGGCTTCATCTCCAGGCTACCACAGGGGTCAACGGGAGTTTGATGGCATCACAACACAAGTTCAAAATGTTGAACCTTCATTAAACTTGAAACTTCATTAACTCAACTATGTCACGGCCTGGGACAGTACGCGTAGGCACACTGAAATATTTCTGCACGGCGTCTATGTGAAATATCAACATCAAAATCGGGAGCACTAACCGAAAATGAGGTGGAGTCTAATAAATATTTCTTAATTCGTTTCCTTTTCAATAGATACCGCAAAAAATAATAACAATAAGACCTTCGTTTTTCATTAATAAAAAATAATATACGAAATAATCATAAAATAATAATAACAATAATTTAATACAAAAAACGAAGGAATTTTCTCTTTACATCACTACTTAACTTACTACGCTTAGTCTATAACTTTTTTCCTTTTGATCCACGTAACAGTTGTTCTGGCAACCAAATATTTTTGAGTTCACAAAAATAAGATAATAAGAAAATAAGAAACGTCGTTTTCACCTTCTAGGCGTTCTCCCCTCTTTCGAACATAATAATATAATAATAATTCATAGGGCCCCTTTAACGAATATATAAACGCCAACAATCTACCTTATTAATATGAAATCGAAAATAGAAAAAATAGCATAGGTAGCTCGCCGGGCTTTTGCCAATGACCCATTTCAACCGGTTAAGATTTTCATTGGGAATAGCGAATTCATTCCTTTAGTTGAAGAGACTCCGGATTTCGCGTAGCCGTAGTCTCAGCAATGTCTTAGAAAAATAACGACCCAGACCCCCTAATTTCCCAGTCGATTTTTAGATACTCTTTTTGTTCCTCTTTAAAAATGGAATTCAAGGCGTGTTATCACTTTTAAGGCAGTTAAAATCGAAAATATCCCATGGAGATCGATGAAAATTTGCCAGTGTTTTTTTAAGAAATTACTAAGGGTAGTCTGTGGGTTGTCAGTGTTTTGTTAAGAAATTACTAAGGGTAGTCTAGGCGAAAGCTGAAGTCTCTCCCACTAAAGAGGGAAGAAAATTTCCAATCAGCAATCTTTTTGGCAGCAGAATGCATCATCAGCAAAAGCCCAACCTTAACTGAAAATCCGTTGTATGAAGGATGTCAAAAGGCGTGTGAACACTGCGCCGGTTTACTCGTTGTTGCCCGCTTTTGAGGTGCTGCCACGTCGGTTGCTTTCAGATTTCTTGGCGTTTCGGGCGATTTGCTAAAAAGAATTTGTTTGTTATTAGTTGGCTTTATCTTTGATTATCTCTGAATATCTAAACTGTAAGATATTTAATTTTTCGGGTTATGGCGTTATTGGTAGATTACCACCCAATTTAATGGAATTTCAGACCTTCCAATGGAGAATTCTGGCACTTCCCGTTCATTCTGCTAGTCATTTTCGGCCTACATTTTAAAGGCGAGCGTTGCGAGTGTTGCCATTACAGAATTCTATGTTATGAAATATTTTGAGGCCTGCTAGGATGTCTATCTTACTGGCTTCTTTCAAAAATAATTTTTTATTACTTACCCCAGGCTTGCCCTGGTCCACTATCTTTGGTGGCTTCGAAGATTTGTGGTGTGAGCTATGGGAACTTCCATCTTTCTTCTTTGATACCTTGGACTCCTCTTTAAAATTTGCAATTACATCCTTCTTAATTTTTATCTTCAAACTTCCTTCCATAGGAGCCGGCTTTGGCGCTTCAATGTCTCCAGGTTTCAAGCGGTCCTTGGCGATTTTTATCTTCAATCCAGTACCTTCAGTAGATGTAAGACTTAACTTATCTTTAGGTATAGTTATCTTGAGGTGACTTTCACCAGTTGAGGAACTTTCAGGCCCATCTTTAGGTCTATCTCGGTGCTTTTCCTTGTCACGGTGGGAGTCCTTCTTCCTTTCTTTATCTTTGTCTTTATGTTTCTTCTTTTCTTTTTTACCATCAGACTTCTTCTTTTCTTTATGACGCTCTCTGTCTTTGTCTTTATCCTTATTCTTTTTCTTTTCTAATTTTCGCTGAAGTTCGGCGTCTTCCACACTTGATGGCTCAGGTTTTTCTTCAACCTTTTTTTCGGGCTCTTTGGGCATCAGAAGAACCTTAGTTTGAGAGATTTCCTGACGGATCGGAGCAACAGGTTTTATCACGGCTGCCATATTAGTTATCGGTGTAATACTAGTGTCCACTAGTTTATCCATGCCGAGAAGATTAACAGTTGAGGCAGGACTGCTGAGAACTAATTGTTCTGAAGTATGGTGCGAAGTGCTGCCACTGGTCCCAGAAAATAAGTGACTCGTTTTTGACTTTTCGGATGGAGGAAAAATGATTGCACCTGCTTCGCTCATGCCAGACTGGCGCACAGGAGCGACAGGAGACCACTTGGGACCACTTGAATGAGAAGATATAGAAGAAGCAGGAAGTCCTGAGTGTAGCAGTGCACCAATACTTCCAATCTGAGGCTCGACTTTCAGCTGATTCGGTGGTTTCTGGTCATGCGACCTATCATCCAGAGAAGGGAGCACCCCCTCAACTTCTGTCCATTTATCTCGATCAGATTTGATAACAGACGTAGGGGCAGCCGTAGGTATAACCAGTTCTCTTTCGCTGCTGCTGCTGCTACTGCCACTTCGGTGCGACAGCAAGGCGGGCATGGAAGGAGGGCTGAACAATGAGGAAGAAGGCTTTTTGGACTGGAGCCCAGAAAAATGGAGATCAGTTTTACGATTATCCTTTTCAAACGAGGATAGAATATTTTTAGGGGAAACATTGTTGTCTGGGCTGAAAATACTTGATGTTTTCGCCGGTTTAGCCAAATGGTCCGCCATCAGGCCCATACTAGGCTTCTTTTGCTCATGATCGAATAATTTCTTCCGTTCCTCAAGGCGAGGAATTTTTGCAGGGCGCTCCATTTTGGTGTCCATGAGTTGAGGCAAATCCATGTCACTCGAGTGGGAGATGTCAAAGAGGCTTTGGTGGGGTTGTTCTTGTGGTTTGAAATGACTCATCAGCCCAGAAGCAGGTTTTATCTTTGGGGGATATTTCGCACCAGGGGGTACTTTATCTTTTTTGTGCATTTCGGTAGGGTGAGACGGCCGTTTCGGATCCATTGCTTTCCGCGTGTAATCATCGGAAGGGAGAAGACTTTCCAGACTGCCACCAGACTGTTCAGGGTACTTTCTAGGTTTCTCCATTACTTTTTCGGTAGGTTTTTTATGCCCTGGAATAGCACTATGAATACCAGGCTGCATCAAATTCATGGGATGCTTCTGTGTACTGTCTTTTTGTGGCATATTGTGCTGACTTTTGAGTTTGGGGTCACGAGGCTTTTGCTGCTGCTGTTGATGCTGCTGCTGCATCATCTGAGCCTTTCCAGGTACATTATACCTGTCCATCGCATGTGCGGTATGCTGGTTCCCAGACTTTCCATGCCAATCGGGATTGGTCATCCCAGAGTCTTCATTCTGCTTTACTACATCCTCTGATTTCTTTCCAAAGTCTTCCCTTTGACCTTTAGAAATGGCAGACGGTTGGGTGGGTCGATTACTTGTGCCATATTTCTCCATACCAGATCTCTGATAAGGGTAATTCGGGTAAGGTCGTTCCTCTCCAGTTTGCCAATGAGCTTTGTTGTCCCTCTGAGTGAAAGACTGCGTGATAATGTCGCGAATCCCCGATGTAGTTAGTTCTTTTGCCTGAGTATGGTGTTCGACTGGATGACTACTGGGGAAGTTGGTGCTACCAGAGGGGTAGTGGTGTCCACTAGGCTTGTGCCTGAAATCCTCAGGATTCCGGGGGTAGTTCTTAGCGTGACTTGGATCCTGCAGGAACTGCTGTTCGGAAGGTTGTCCCCCAGTATCAATTTCGTCATATTTTCGCTTTCCTGGCTCTTTCATTGGAGGCCTCTGTTGCTGAGGGGGGCCTTCTTTAATAGGCAGACCCTGAGGATTGGAGGGGTGCAGTCGCTGCTGGGGGTACATTTTGTGGGGAGGGACCCCCGGCTGAGGTCTCTGAGGGGGTTTTGCTCCCATGTGAGCTTGCGGCAAATTATGCGCCGCAGGGTTCCCCATAAAATTCTCTCTGAAACAGAAAAAAATAAATAAATGCCTCCCCTGAAAAAAGTATTCAAATAAATTCCCTTACCCAGGCTACGTACTTCATTTTCAGACAGAACTGTTAACTATTTTCCTCTGATCCACCTAAATAATCTACGATATCCAAAACAAATGGGGCATATTGTATGTTGCAAGTTTGCTTTTTTACCTGTGCATTCGTTCAGCTTTTTCCCTCTCGATGCGTTCTCGTTCCCTTTTTTCTTTGTATTCTTTGTAGTCAATATGCCTTCCAGGAAGTGGCCCAGGAAGCGGAGCAGGAAGTGGCCCAGGAAGTGGCCCAGGAAGTGGCCCAGGAAGTGGCCCAGGAAGTGGCCCAGGAAGTGGCGTGGGGTTCAGAACACTACCAGCAGTGCTGATATTCGAGCTACTCGAGCTTGTGCTTTTCTCAGCTGCTTTCTGCATCTGTAGAAATCCTTCTGGAGGACGGATGGCCTCGGCACCCATAAGTTTTCGAGGTTCATCCTGTAAAGAAGGTTTGGTGTGCATTAGAGACGATTAGAAAAATTAATATTCCCATGTAGCGGAAGGTAAAGGAAGGCATGTTTCGGTTCACTTAAACTTCATATTGTGCTCCTGTTTGAACATATTATAGCCGGCTATGAACTGATGCATTGGCTGGCTAGGCGATGGAAAGGCATTTCACTGCATGCGGCATGCAGGGTAATACACCACAATCCTCCCCCCGAAGTAAATCACACACATAAACACCTAAGAAATCCCAACCCTTACAGGAATGCCCGCAGTATGTTGAACACGGACTGTGATCATCACAGAACCCAGAACGTGATCTATCTCCAGCCTGACTGGCACCCCCTCCATCTTATACATGATACAATGTTTCATTTATCATTTCAAGAGAATATTTTCGGGACACGATTTGCATCTCCACTCCACCTGGTGAGACGAAGGTAAAGAAGTCCCTTGATTACCTTTTACGACTAAGGCTGAATTTCACCACTTTCTTATAGTATCCGTTAGTGTCTCCTAACGAGAGGATTTAACGAACTGATTTATGTTATCGTATGTTTAGCTTACAAGTGCCTTGCGCTTGTTTCTCTGCGATCGCACTTGTCGTAAGCTAAACATACGATAACCTAAATCCGTTCGTTAAATCCTCTCGTTATGAGACACTATCGGATACTATAAGAAAGTGGTGAAATTCAGCCTAAATCTGGGGCGATTTTGTGCTGTTACGATACATAACCTCTCTCCATCATCACCCCTCAGAAGGAAATTACGAACGACTGCAGCTGGATGAACAGGGAACTACAAATAAAAATAAAAACATACGAAGTGGTAGCTTTCCGTGGATCCGCAAGCAGGCCCAAAGTTAACGGGAGGATTGTTCTGATTCATGGACATCATTTTCCTCTTCAGCTTCGTAGGGCACTTGTCAAAAATTACGAGGAACTCGCTGGTTAACTGCTCAAGAAGGTCCAAAGTTACAGCCTGGTTAACGTACCAAAACCAGTCCTTGCCTTCACTGGACTGAGGAATCTGCACAAAATACACATTAATTTTAATGAAAGATGCGGGGCGACGACGTACGGTTTCCAGCATTTCCAGGGCTATCCTCAGTATTTCCATTTCAGCAATTACGTAAACCAATCAATGAGGTATGGCTGACCCGATGTTAAATAGATCAGCAAACAGGCAGATCCTGGGTCATCGAAAAAAATGATACACTCGAAAGGTCAGTCGATTTTTACTTATTTAAATTAGGCTGGATTCCACCCAACTTGAAAGCTGAACCTTGGTTTTTCTGAATTTAATAACGTACAGATTCGAACTTCCGAGGAAATACCAGGTAGTGTTTAATTAGGTTGATTTGCAACCACAAAAAAGCACCTTTTCTTATTATATCATTTCTTACCTCCCAGTTCGACCATTTGCAGGCAAGATGAATGCAAAAGCAGGCCACAACAGTAGGTTTATACTGAAGACACATTGTCGTCAAATGAAGACTGTTCGAGGCCATGAAGTACGAAGTCTGTGCAAGATCTTTGCTCGCTATAACAGAACGCAAAATTAACACTGATTCAGCAGAAATAACGATACCAGAAATTTTCTGTTGGTTGTCACACCAAATATTAACTTGGCTTCGGCGAAAAATCAGTTTAACTAAAATCTGTACCTAGCTATGAGCTATGTTCCTATGTATAGGAACAAAAATATTTCAAGAAAACTGTAGGTACCTAGGTACTTACCTTTCACAAGCTGGCAACATCGAACAACGTGAGTATGCGGGTGATCGATTGCCACATCAAACCCCAAAGTTTGCAGAAGAATACTTTCATTTATCACCAAATCATTTGACTGTTCTTGATAGAGCTGAAAATAAACGGCGGAGTGTCATCGAGGTTTCGTTATTTTTTCACCACTCTTTATTTTCCCCCTTTCATTTCTCACTTAAAAAGTATTTAATACATATTCTGTTTTTTCATCGATTGCTTTAATTACACAAGAGACGTATACTCTTTCTCTTAAAGTCCAGTTATCATCCATTTGACCAATAAGTGGCGCGGGCAAATGCGACTGGAAGTTGGTGTGCTATCAGGAATCGCCCCCAGAGGTTCTTCAAACTAATACCTATTATCATTATTAAACCTATCATCAAAAAGGCCAAGGGTGGTTTTCATAAGTCCCCAAAGTCAACAAGTGTTTCCTAAAAGGTCACGATATCCACGCCACGCCACAGTCAACTTTTACGGGGAGACTATAGAAGACTTTAGCTTCTTGTGAAATCCACTCTTAAACCTAAATGTACAAACCTCAGATTTAGTATCCAAGTTGGTGGGATTTTCCCTGTGCAGACACATATGAGCCACTTTGAGGACATGCTCGACTTTGCGCGGCTGTTCTTCCACCTTCGCTGCCAAGAACAGGGCAGCAGTAGCAATAGCATTTCGATGAAACTGAACCAGTGAGTGAAAGACGTAGAAGCGATGCATATAAACTATAGCGGTGTTTATACATAACTGTGATCTGAGTCACGGGATTAAGGAATTAATACTTATCAGAATTCGTTACTTGATCTAGTTGAGTCATTAATATGTGTCACAATATGTGACCTTATTTGGTAAAGTGGTCAGGACACCGGTATCTCACCAAGAAGGCCCTTGGTGGCAACCCGGTACCAGCGAATTTTCGACTGGCACAATTTCGGCTTTGAACCCATCAATACCTGAGTATTGCGCCATAAGAAAAGTCTACCCTAAAAATTGACAGTCAAAGATACGAAAGGCTTGCGTGAGTGGATAGGGGTCAAAGTCTACTACTCTGGTTCCATAAATGGTTAAATAAGCAAAATGTTGATAGTTGAAAGTGAGAGAACACGAAAGACCGAGAAAATCGAGGGAAGGCGCCCTTGCGGAGACTTAAAGGAGACTAATAAACCGATGATCGTCAAGAGTGATGAATGAAAGGGCTACAAGAGGTGCACCAGGTCCGGGTGACTAGAAAAGCAATATTATTGACTGTAAAGGAGTAAATGCACGCAAAGAAAAACGCCGTGATGCGTCTCTGTATAAAATTTCACTCATAATCACGGTTGCGGGGGTCTTCAGCTATGGCGTAATTGATATACTTTTAGGTTATCCCGATTATGAATCACTCAAAAATAAGATTTTCGATTATAAATAATAACCCCCGACAGAAGCAACATTTTTAAACGCGCAACTTTTAACTAAAAATACAGTACATTATTTAAAGGATACACTTGTAGCTTTTGGCCCATATCTTGGATGAAATTGGCGGCCTGTTGTCTGCATGATAATTCCTTGTCGGCGTCAAACCCATGCCTCCTGCTGGGCGTGTCGTTCAGCCGATCCTTGGAAAAATACCACCGGTCGTCAGGATCACCCATTTGGAAAAGTTATAATAAATACATGATCAATGCCAAAATCAATCTTGTTGTGATCGATTATGTCGAGTTGTGTAAATATGGCCGCTTGGCCGACTTCTCGTCTGAAGGCCCTAAACAAAAATGGCAAGTTTATATTTTTCAGGGCCCTCAGATTCTATTAGGAGGTGGGTGTGTAAGAGAACGACAGGGAATTAATAAAATTGTGTGAATATTTTTCATGTTGAGCTTATGAAGTTTCGTAAGATTTTTTATTTAAGCTTCGATGATACCAACTTTAAAAAATAATAACAACAATCATGGCTGCCCATCTCACTGCTGGTAAATTCAAAATGAATTTATTGGAAGCCAGTGCCCGAAAATCCTTGCTTTCTTTGATAGAAGAGCTTGAAGGAACAAAGGTAAGCTATATTTTTATTTTTCAAACATTGGGTTGTGTCCATTGGTCGTGGGACGCAAGTTCCTGAAGTAAAAATGTTAGTGGGGTGGTGTATGGTTACTACTTTATACCTACAGATAAAAGGTAATGATAGATGGGTTGTTGTGCTTGTTCATTCTTCAGATTTCAGAGTGGCTATGAATTTCATTTTAAGTGTGGAGAATAGGCACCTAGGGTAGAAGTTTTCCAAGCCATTACAGAAACTAATTTTTTATATCCACTGTAGTCCTGTAGACTGTCCTCTTATTCACAGACTATAATATGGGACCATGAGCTGGTTGGACCCGCCACCCTATTGACGTCGCAGCGTCGATTGAAAGAGATAGGAGTGAACCAGATGCTGCCCCTGGTAGTCGAAAATATGCCCACCGTTACTGGCCATCATGTGGTGTTCGTTGTGAGACCTGGAGAGTCTAAAATGGACTCGGTTGCTGAATATGTTCATGCGTTAGTACCTATATCACTATTTTATACTAACTTTATGAGGAAGAGAAAAGAACGTGTTGCTCTTCGATTTTTTAGCCATAAGCTGTACACAGTACCATTAAGGCCATTAGAATAATGCAGGGGTTGTTCTAATCTTGCGATTATTCTCAGCATAAGAACAATAACGTGTTGACAACCAATTACAGGAAAGAATAGCTCCTTAATTGTTGACTTGTTCAGCTTACCCGGGCTTTGTATCTAGTGGAATTAAAGCATTTTTTTGAAGATCGGCGAGTGTCCGTTGTCCCCAGTAATATTCCCACTATTCACTGTGTATTGTTATTTCAGAGTATCGCGTGAAAATCGTGAACGTCTTCCTCGGAGAGATTTTCGCATTATTTTTATTCCCAGGGCGTCTCAGGTGAGTGATATTTGTAATAATATCAACAATTAGCTTCCCCTGTGTTTGCCACCGGATTCTAGATCATAGGCCTATTACCTGTTACCACGTTTGGAAAGGTAGTCTGGTTGCACGGTAATTGTCAATATGATACATCTTTTTCGATACCAGAAGTTGAGTATTGATAAAATTGCTTTTTTCATAACTGAACTGGACCATGACGTAGTCATAATTTTGATGTTGCATTTCTGTCACTCATAAGGTTAACATTGTGAGCGGCATTCTTTTCCTGTGTTGGAAATACTGTAACTTTTCCCCAGACGCAGGCTTAGTAAGTACATTATATATCCCCACATAGCGCTTGTCTGTTGCTATTGCAGATGTGTGAACGTCGTCTGCAAGTCCGGGGAGTGTTGGGAAGCGTCGAAATCAAGTCAGTCAACTTTCATTTGTTTCCTTTTGATTCTGATCTCATGTCAATGGAACTGGAACACACCTTTCGGGTAAGAATCTAGTTGATCTCATCTTATAGAAGTTACTCAAAAACTGATTCGACCTACAGTTTAAGCTTGCTAGCGAAAAAATAAAGAAAACATAGTGTCTTATAAGCTCTGGTTTGGTCAAACTGAATGGGTGAGTCAGTTTAACTGATAGTTGGTACGAAATGGTACAAACTGGTATGAAGTACCAGCTGCCCTTTATTTTGTTTCGCTTTCCTACTCACTGTATTCGGTTTTTTAGGAGTTCGTGGTGGAAAGAGACCCATCCAAATTAATGGATGTAGCGCTGGCTTTGCGGGACCTAAATGCTGAGTATGGCCCCTTCCCACACATTTTAGGGAGAGGACCAGCTGCCAAGGTTGTTGCTGACAACTTTATGCAGGTATTTATAAACAAATCATTCGTTGTTCCATATTCCAATGTACTCGCAAGCCCAACAGCTAGATCTTTTAATATAATCGATGTACATTGGGGTCAGCTACCAAACGGATTACCAGCTTCCCAGCCGTGTGACATGGGGACCAGATAGGTGGGTTCCGAGCCACTATTTCCTCAGTATATATTACCCACTGTGCACGTGATCACAAAAACTTTGGGGAGATCTGGGATAGAACTAGTGGCTAGATTCTTGGCATTCTTCCAAAGACAACCTCACTCGACTATCCAGGCTGATAATGTGACACCCTTGAGTGCCACAACGTTACCAGGACTCCTGTTTGATACAGCTAAACGACTCAATTTTTGAACTTGTAATGTTTCAGATGCAGCGGTTGAGCAAAAAAGAGAAAGTGAGCTCAACCCCTTCTGTGCACCACGTGATACTCCTTGATAGACAGCTTGATGTTATAACTCCCCTTGCCACTCAGCTCACGTATGAGGGACTCATTGATGAAATGTTTGGCTTGAATAATAGTGAGTATTTCAAGATTCAAGTGGCTATCATGAATTACGCCTCCTTTCATAGAGTCTTTTAGCCGTAAACTTAAATCGTATTAACCTCAGAATTGAATATTATAACTTTTAGTTCTTCCCCAACAGCTACTGCAAGTTTCCCACCGGACCGGTTTTTGCGAGAAGATGAAAATGAAGTTATGGCACCTGCTGCCAAGAAAGTCGTGTACCTGAATTCTTCTGATGATCTGTATGCCGAATTAAGGGACCGCAATTTCAATGGAATCGGCCCAGCCTTACGCCGGAAGGCACAGACTGTCGCACAGCAACTGGAAAAAAGACATGACAAAACTATGGAGAATATGAAAAAGTTCGTTAGCCAACTACCTCAGCTTCAAGCTGCGAAAAAAGCCCTTGGCTTGCGTAAGTTTATTAATTTTATTATTATTTTGTATATTGCCTCACAATTTTTTCTTCACGAAAGTGTGAGGTACTTAGGGTGCGTCCCACCATGCCCAGATAAAATTAAACTGGAGATTTACCATGTTAAATTTAACTAAAAAGTCAAATTTAACAATGTAAACATAGGACAAAATCTCCAGTTTAATTTTAACTGGGCATGGTGGGACGCACTCTTAATTTGTTACTATTAAAACTTTCAGATACAACAATTGCGGAACTCATCAAAGAAAAAACAGACAACTCCGAATTTTTGGACGGCTTACAGGCCCAGCAAGAACTTCTATGTGGGCTCGATACTGATAAAATTTTAACCTCCGTGGAAGACGCGATCTCAAAGAAAACGCCAGTACTGCATGTTCTGAGGCTCATATGCCTTCAGTCTCTAGTCAATGGAGGGTTAAAGACAAGAGTTCTCGAACACTATAAGAGAGAGATCATTCAGACGTATGGCCTTCAGCTTCTTATTCCTCTGTCAAATCTCGAAAAGGTGAGGCAGAGTTACAAAACGACTGTGGCAGAATCTAGTATATCGATATCAATATATCGATAAACTGATGCTTGGCATACCTGTATTGATAGCATACTAAACAACGTTGAACACTAATTTAGTTGGTGATTATTTCTGCAATAGTGCAGTAAGAAAAAACAGCGATAACTATATAATAATAAAAATTATTTAATCTCCGGTGAAAATGATTTGTTTCTTTTCTAGGGTGGTTTCCTGAAAACAATGAGCGGGCCGAGGCATTACGCAGCGTTAAAAAGAACTCTTCGACTGATTATTGAAGATGATAGCGAAATTGATCCAACAGATATCTGTTTCACCCATTCCATATACGCCCCTCTCTCCATCAGACTGGCCCAGAATTTCAAAAATTGGTCCAATCTCAAGGATATCCTAGAAATGGTAGGTTAAGTGAGAGTCATTATTTAGCTCAGTAATTATGTCCGGTGTTTTTTTCTGGATTTGTCAGATTCCTTTCTGGTTAAGTTTCACTTTTTAAACCGGTTGAAGGGGAACAGATGCGAAATTTTCAAAACTACTTTGGTACACACTTTTGGTCAGAGTGTAGTGTTTGTTGCTTGTTTTCTTTCTTAATAGAAATAAAATAACTTTGCACTTGTGTCACACAAAATTTAACAAGTACAAAGTTATTTTATTTCTAGTAACATGTCAAAAGATCACAAAGAAATTAGACTTTTGAAGGTGAAACATTTTAACGACTACGAACTTGAAATAACCATCATTACATCTTCGGTTTCTTATCTTTTAGGTACCCGGACCTACAGTGGAGCATACCTTGGGACGAATACCTAATAAGAAACCTGACGAACGGCACCTTGTTCTGGTATTCTTCATTGGAGGCTGTACCTACTCCGAGGTGTCCGCCCTAAGGTTCTTGATGCAAAAAGACGATTCTCAGGTAGAATTTGTTGTCGCCACTACAAAACTTATCAATGGGAATACTTTTCTGAAGTCTGTAATGATGGCTGAAGACTTTCCAGACTTTAACTTTGAGGAGTAAATTGAAATCATTGGACTTTGCATGTACAGTTATTTAACGATTACGAACTTGATATAACTTTCTTCAAGGTATGAATTGCTACTGGTCCATGATATTAGTATTGTAAGTAATTATTCTAAAGCTCATGTTATGCTCCAATTTATATTTTTTGTTTTATAGGTACAATAGAAATATTTATAATATAATAGGTACCTACTATTTATACTATAATACCAATTTTTTCATAATATAATACCAATAATTATTTTATTGTCAAAAAGGCCAGGTTGACAGAAATAGAATGCCTTCCATCTCCAGAGGATACTAAAGTCTGCCTTACTTGTTCTTATTTTGTTTTATTTGTGGGGCGGTTGCTCCCGCTAGCGGCCTTATCCTAATACGAATGATACGTACCAGTCACTCCCAAAAAAGAAATCCCTCTGGAGTTTTTCCACACCATGGCCATCATCACTTCCGGGGAGAATTATTCAATTCAATCCATGGTATGTGTTTATAGCCATGGGAAGCACTCCCGAGAGGAATTAATGTCTAATGTGTTTAAACTGTTCGTCAAGTCTCACTTGCAGACTTCGAAGAGGACCTACAGTTTAAAGTGGGCTTCAAACCACCAGGTACATACAGCACCATAATTAACTACCTAAGAGTAGTGGAAATCTAAGAGGAAAAGTTTCAGCCCTCCAGAGTTCGAACTCGTGAACTCCTGTCTCTAGTCCGGCATCTAACCGTAATCGTGGATCTCTCCCACAATTCGGGTAAGTACCAACTAAATGATTTTTTTTTTTTGTCGTTTAGATTCGAATTTTATTGTTGAGGGTGGGACCCAGCCTAATAAGTAAGCATGTGTTATTTTCCCACAAGAATAGAAAAGAGCGTTAGAAGATGCCTGAACTTCGTTCAGTACGGTCTGGCTTAGTGCGACCACAATTATGATTTTATCACAAGGATATTTCGCACAACCTAGGTAATAATTTTGGGCACACGCACACCGACTTTCAAGCAAATCAATTTGACTGGCGCGCTTGTTTATTCTGTGAATTTGGAAAATTGAAATTCTATTGAAACTGAGTCTGAAGCATCTACATAGGTATATATCTAAGATCGTTTTCACTAATTTTCAAGATTATCAGTCCGTTAATAGTGGAAATCAGTCTCGACCAATCAAAAATACGAATTCAATTTTTTCCACTTTTTCACTTTATTTTGCTAATATCGGCCGGAATTTCGAATCGATTGAAATGTTCTTGAACGGATCTTGAAATAGTGTTATTAAGCACACGTCTATCGATTTTCCGGTGAATAGGTTTTGAGGAAAATCGGTTAATCGATGTGACCTCCAACCGCACTACCGGCAAACATACGGACGGACGTAAGTACGTCGGACGGACATGATCTAAAAATCTTTTTTTTGGTACCAAGGTCCTCTAAAATGCCTTTTGCAATGAAAATCGAAATTTCGCACGATAACATAACTTTCTCAGCCCATGTATTACATACGGACGAGAAATTAAAAATTAATCCACGCACCGACTACTGATAAAAATATCAGAACCACTGAGCACCCACACGAATGGCCGAGCGCGGTGAAGCCGCACGCTATTTTTAACGTTACCTACTCCTTAATTCCTGTTTTCGTAATGCGTCAGATGCATTCCGAACAATCCGCGGTGAGATGCTAAAAATGTAAATCGTGGTTTCCAATAGTCTGGGTGGGATTCTGGAAGAACCAGTTTCGGGTTGACCAATACCTAACTATACCAGTGCATTGTTTATTTTTAGATCTGGAGGCCTGGTATTGGGTTGGCCAAAAACGTGTTATTGAGCCATTTGACCTCTCCTTTGGACCGTAGACATGCGGATGTAACCTTATGAAAGTCACTTAAAACAATCATTTTTAATTTTTTCCCTTGGTCTGAATTTTACCTATAGACATATAGCTTAGCAATGTCCTAAAAATACATATAGCTTAGCAATGTCCTAAAAATATATCATGCAGATCCCCCATTTTTCCCGTGGTTTTTGGAATCCCCCCCCCCCCCTTTAAACAATTGAGGTTTGCAGAAACAGAACCATAAGTTGTACTTCTAAGTTTCCCCATTAATTCAAATTTGATTCTAGTATTAATATCACACAATAGTATTTTGAATTCAGTGAGACAATGCTGAGTTAAGTTCAGTCAGTTTATCCTGAATCTTGAGCTAAACTTTGGAACCTCTTCGAGTTAAATAACACAAGAGTTGTGCCTCTCAGTGGCCGAGCGGTCAAGGGGTCCGCTTTGTGTCCTGAGAGGTCCGGGTTCGAATCCCGGCGTAACGGAAAAATTTTCCGCTTACGACATGAATGTATTGGCTTCGGCACCATTCCTAAACTGGCTTCGGTCTTCGGCCCACTTCTATTCGGCTTCGGCCTATACTCTTCTTCGGCTTCGGCGAAAACAAATCTCAGAACACAATCATCTGCGTCTATTATGTTCTCAATGAACGTCGAAAAAAAAAGAGAAAAAACACAAGATGATTATTTATGCAAATCAGGTCACTCTGGTCCCCTGGAAATAATTACATATGATTTTTCCATTTGAGATATCTGATAGATATAATACTGGGAGTGGGCTCTCCTAATAGGCACTCCTATTAACTGGGAATCGAAATAGTCCGGGAAGTTGTTTTTATTTTTTAGTTTATTAGCTGCAATAACCTTGTTTGACGTCATCGTGACGTCAGTAGCGTAAAAATGTTATCAACTTTACGTCCATGATAATTTTTGTTATTAATGTTTATTATCTCTCGTATGCGGATAACGAGATTCTTCTTTTGCATAAACTATGAACCGTCTCGGTTGATATACGATATTTTTTTTTTGCATGCAGCTAGGCAATTAAAAGAGCTATGAAGTATAAGTAAAGATACTCGCACTGTGGTAGGTACTAGGATTAAGCGCCTAAAAATGATGTATAGGTCTGGTGTCGTAGGTGGAACCCGTGGTGGAACGAAGTGGAAGATGGTATTAAGGCTCTGCTTCAGGTATTGATGCATTTCTGCCACCTATAATGATTAGTACGAATTATTTTCCATTTTTTATTTTTTTTTTATTTTGGGAAATACTTGAAAGTTTGCCTAGACGTAGTCTCAATAATGTATAATTTACCCATTTACCAATACCCATTTGGGTATTCAATGTAGACAGATAGGTACAACATGAACAAAACAAAATATGAATAATGCAGCTATAAGTAAGAATGCATTCTACTACACTTTCTCTCTCACCCTCATAAAAAACTCTCCCGATTCCCTCAAACCAATTAAATCATTCCTACTGAACCGGTGCATTAAATTCCATAATGCTACCCTTCCTTCCAGCGTCCCCCTCTCTATTACCTCTACACCACTGCAATCGATCAGCATGTGAGCAACTCCCGCCCTTTGCTCAGTGGACACTTCCTCCCCTCCCCACCTCCCTCTGGCTTCACCCCTTGCCATCCCCACCCTCCCAACCTTACCCAAGCTAGAGCTGTCCTCTCCTTCCACCTAACTTGCAGATATTTCTCCCTTCCTTCCCTCTTGACCCCCATTCCTTATTGATTAATTTCCTCCCTTCCCTTCCTCCCTGCATGTGACCTCTTTCAACATTATTTTTGTTTTACCCCCTACTTCGAACCCTCTCTTTCCCACAAGTCCGACAGACCGTATCCTTCCAACTTACTTCTAGCTGCTGGAAAGACTCGAAAATTCGTCTAAACCTAGCCCCAATAATGTTCTAGAGGCACATCGGGAGAGGTTCTCCAATTTCTCTTTGGTTTTCGAGAACTCCAACTCTAGTTAGACCACCACCCCCGGAAGCAGGTACTAGGTACCTACATGCTTTTTACAGAGGCATCAGTATAGGTTGGGGCAAGAACTAAGAACACGAACATCTGCAATTATAGAATTATATCCTGCGGTTTTTAGCCCTGCGTAAACCGCCTTAATTTACTATGCATATTTTTATAGATATCTATCTATAGTTCATGTGTTAATGTCTATAAGTGCTCAGATTAAGTGAGTTAGGATGTTAATTACTTACGGCCATGTGCGTATAAAGGAGGTAGGAGTGATGCTCACCTTTGGAATCAGGAAAGTGCTTATACCCTTTCTGAATAATACGGATTATAAATTGTTATCGGGGAGTGCATTGACCACTCATGGCCTTCAGATTTTAGCTGTTATCGAAGGTTACAAAAAGGTTGCATTGGGTAAATGTACCGGGGTTCGAATTTTTCGAATAATATTTACTGCTTACGGAAAGATATAATGCCTTCGGCCCACTCCTATATAGTTGGCTTCTCAGCGCAGTGGTGTTAAGCCCAACTGAGCCGCCACACACCTAAAATATTTATTTTTTCAAGAATCTGTCTTTCCATTAGAATTCTTCTTTGAAATATTCACCAAGAGTCTCTTTAATAGCCTTGATCTCCTGCGTTATTTCTTAGATCCCCCTCTTCAAGTAATATTCCTTGCGCTCATACACCGTTGAGAGCTGAAAGCTTGTGTTTGTTGAATCGACATACTTAGCTTTTGAAATCGGATACCAAGTAAGCCTTGACAGTGGCCTTTACAGTAGGTACTCGTACCTACTTAGCTGGGGTCTATATTTTGATCTTGAACTTCTCGTACAGTCCTTCGTGACCAGTTGGAGAGATGTCACTTCTTTTGCGCGCCTTTTTTATTTTCTTCGTTTTGCCCGTGTTTTGGGCAGCTCAACATGAATTGCGTAAGTGACGTTTATATTATAAAAATATTCCATTCGTTTAAGTTGCAAGTAAGTGTAGGTAATAACGAGACAAAATATAGAAAAATTACAAACAAAACGCAATCCTATACCTATTACTTACACTTGCTTCTGTTAGATAAATACACGTACCTAGGTACTGCAAGTATACACTCGTAGATATCTACGTAAATACCGACGTATGTGCATGCCTACTTAGAAGGTAGAAGGTGCCCAGTAGGTATACCTGTATACCTGCTTAGGTAAGGGGGTATCACCTATACCAGCCCTACTACCATTTTCCTGTATCAACTAGGTAAATATATAAGTACCTAAACTTTTTTTTTTTTTTTCGCGCAATGTTTAGAGATCATAATAAGCGTGGATGAGTGGGTTTGAGATTTTTCTGGCCGAAGCCGAAGAGGAGTTGGCCGAAACCGAATGTCAGTGCATGGGCCGGAAAATTTTTCGAACCCGGACCTCTCAGGACACAAAGCGAACTGAGAGAGGTTCTCATTTTTGTTGTTACATTAGAATATTATAGTAGGTACAGCTGCATGGGTTGGACGGAGAGGAGTTCCTCCCCGTTCCAGCCCGGGATTTGAATCTTCAACCTATCCATCGTGACAGTCGAGTATCCTGACCTCTATCAACCCGAAGGAGCTATCTCTTCCGACCGAAGGAATTCATTAGCCATGGAAATGATGTGTATTCCCCTTCATTTCCAGTCGCCAGATGTTTTTCCTTCTTAGATGCATTTCAAGGTTACCGATTAGTAGAATACCTAAGAGACCTATAGGTATATCTGAAGAGTACCTAAGTCATCCGACAGGCAGTCCTGTCATCAAGTTTCTAGTTATGTGCCCTTGTTCGGATAAACCTGCATACCTAAATGCCTGTACCATGAATATGTGATATGTGCGTCAAATAAGGAGGTTCCCATTCCCCGTCTGGTGTAGTTAAGTAATGTGGGTGAGCGGAAATTGAAGGGAGCTTGCCGTACTAGAAACCATGACTTGCCCGCGGCGAGGTCTACTACCGATACCTCCCGAAAAAAATAATCAAAGCAGCTCGAGGAGGTGGGGTAGTAATTTATTTTATTAGCTCAATGATTTTAACCTTCATTGAAATACAATTTTTGGACTTAGGGATTAAAATACCTACTGTCATGTAGATATGATTGAGTACTGAAAGGCTATAAGTATATCGAGGATGTGGTGGTTTCAAACCCATCTACAATTGTTAACGAGTTGGTATTTTGCTATACCTACTGCTGCATGGTATTACTTAAAAAAAATAACTAACCTGCTGGTAGGTACTTGGTATACATACCTCCTTATACGTATTGTTGGTTGTATATTTTTATTTAATTTTTTGCAGCAAAAAGCATCAAAAAGTGTTCATGGAAGGACCCAAAGATCAACCAATGTATGAGCAAGGCAGTCACTGCAGCATTCAAGGTTTTCTCAGGTGGGTACCGATAGCTACCTCCTAGATTTTACTTTCTCGATAACCGTAACAGCCATTGAGGGATTCGTTTTCTTGGAAAAATTCGAATTATTTGAGATTTTGTTTTCTATGATTGGTCCGCCGTTGAGTCTGCTCGTAAGTTCTTCAGCTGTGACGTATATTGGGTATAGGTACCTTACCTATATAATGTTATATATACCTATAGGTATATATATCAGTTTGTCAGTCACGTGTTCCAGTTTCAGTTTGGTTGGTTGGACGGAATATTTAATAGGTCAAAAATAGTGAAATTTTTTAAATATGTTTTCAAAGAGATGCTTGATACTTACGTGATAGTTCCAATCGTTTCCGAAAAAACTCCAACCAAAACTAGCTACTTTTAAATCTTTCATTGCTATTCCAGCGGGAGTTCCAGAGTTAGGAGTTCCTGTCCTGGATCCTCTTCACATACCTGAACTGAATATTGAAGAAGGAAACACCAATCGCCCTGTAAATCTTAACCTGCACTTCAAGAATTTGAAACTCTATGGAGTTTCGCAACTAGTCGTTGGAAATTACACGTATGTTACATTAATGCTGGTACCTATAGGGTGCGGCACGTAGGTAGGTACGGAAAGCCAGGGGCAGGGGCAGGTTCAAATTTGGTGTACGGGTATTCCGATTCCCCATTAGTAAAAAATGGGGGGCGTAACCGGTTTTACATTTTTTCTCAAAATTGGCATAAGTACAATTTCGTTCATTTTCTCAGGGGTATAATATTAGTGCATGCGGAGATATGTTTTTTTATGTTCACAAGACAGGTGGGTATTCAAAATACGATAATATCTTTAATACACTGATTCAGAATTTCCCAGTTTCTGTTGTCACCTACCATCCGTATTTCCGACTTTTATGACCTACTTATCTTTTCAGAGCAAACTTGAAGGAAGCAAAACTTATTTCCGATGCTTACTCTCCCAATCTCTGGTTTGAAGGCGATTACACTTCAGACGGAAAAGTTCTTGTTCTACCGCTCCGAGGGAATGGCCGATGCAATATATCAATGGGTAAAGTATACTTTGAAAATGTTTCGAACTTCTTAAAGAAGGAAGCCTGAAACCCAGCCTGCCCCTAACTATACGAGATCATTTGTTTGTTTCAGAAAATATGATAACACATACGGTCGTTTCCTTCAAACCTACGAAAAAAGGTCGTGAAAACTACTGGACAGTTCTGGACTACAAAGTCAACTTCAAACCTCAAAGAGTAACCATGTATTTTGGGAACATTATCAGCAGTAGTGAAAAAGGAATCAGTAAGTCCTGTTAACTTTACCTGCCTTTACCTTAGTAGGTAGAGGAGGTACCTTAGTATTAGCATGAGAAAATGGCAATGAAACAGACCCCTTCAAGGTATCGTTAGGATGACTTCAGGTGGACATCACACGTGGCAGATTGGAACTTCAGCGCAGTCTTAGAAAACTCATGGCTTGCTGTGCGGGGCCTTCATAAAGTACCTTCTCAGAAAACCAGTCCTCATCGCGCTTTTCTGAAACCTTTACAATACCAATAGGTATAGTATAGGGTCCCAAAACCACCATCAGCGCAAAAGTACATATAGGTAGGTTATCTATCTTTATATATAGGTATATACCTGTATAGGTTATATGTATATACGAGTAGGTATACCTATATCACGTAGTGGTTAATGCACCGCATACTGAGTTGCTTACCTTGAAGTGGATATTTTTTTTTTTTAGATGAAGGGCTCAACTCGTTTCTGAATGAAAATTGGCAAATCATCTTCGAAGAACTACGTCCTGCATTCGAGCAAGCATTCGCTCAAATTTTCAAAGAAATGACTCATCGAGTTTTCAGCAAAGTGCCCCTTGATAAAGTTTTTAACATGTCCTAAGATTATTTATTTAAAATAAATCATAATCAATTATATTAGGTACCTACTATTAAAAATTAGGCTATTAGATGTCTTTGGCACCTAACTTACTAAAGAACCGTCCTAACCGCCAGCCGCATTTTGTAAATCCTGACTGGTATTGATGAATGCAGTGAGGGTAGGTATAAAAATGAGATTTCTCTACTTATAGTTGTAGGTATGGTAGGTATGGATTAGGTAAATGGATTATTTAAATTCGATGTAAGTAAGTAAATTAACTTTAATTTTATTGCAATCGAAAAGGTTCAGGGTAGAACACAGTACCTACCTTGGTAAGCGGAGGTAGATAGGTAGGTAGGTACCTACCGATTAGGTATTTTATAACTTTTTTTATTAAAAAAAATGCCGCTGATAAGACTGTGACACCTCTGTATTCAGTTCTGTAGTTTCATTAGTACCTAGGTACCTATATTTCAGTACCGTTATTTAGGGTAGGTACATAATAGGTGGTTATTAAAAAATAACTCACGTAAAAAAAATCCGACCAAAAACACTCCGTGTAAAAAACACAGCCAAGTTTATAACCCTCCAAAAATTAGCCCAACTCAACAGCCCTTAAAAGGGTTTGATATCAAAAATGTTGGCCAAGATTCCCGCTACCACCCGGCCCCCAAAATTAGTGATATCACTTATTACAGGGCCAAGTCCTTGGCGCAAATCACGTAAGCCTCACAGCCGGTCATAGAAACAGACTTTAAGGTTGGATGGGGGCTGCGGTCCGGGGGTATTGGAAAGCCGGTATCCTGCAGAGCAGGCATTTCCATGACAAAATATATCGCCAACATCCTTGTGATTCGCGCCAAGGACTTGGCCCTGTAATAAGTGATATCACTAATTTTGGGGGCCGAGTGGTAGCGGAATGTGGAGAACTTGGCCAACATTTTTTATATCAAACCCTTTTAAGGGTTAGGCTAATTTTTGGAGGGTTTTTATAACCGGAGTGTTTTTGGTCGGATATCATATAATTTTTGTAAGGTGGTACAACAGTTTCTAGTAGGTAAAACATCAATTGGCTGTCGAATGGACTCAAATTTTCTTGCCATACCTGGAAAGTACCTACCAGTACCTGAAAATCAGTTCCCTGTCAACCCTACACAAATTACCAATATCATACCTGAAATACCTGAAAAGTACCTACTCGTACCTGAAAACAAGTTCCCTGTCAATTATTCACAAATTACCTTCTCATACCTGAAATGTACCTACTCGTACCTGAAAACAAGTTGACTGTCGAATGGAGTCAAAATACCTTGCCATACCTGAAAAGTACCTACCTGTACCTGAAAACCAGTTCCCTGTCAAATCTACACAAATTGTTATCCCATACCTGAAATGTACCTACTCGTACCTGAAAATTAGTTGCCTGATGAATCTACACAAATTACCTTTCCATCCCTGAAAGTATAGTACCTACTCGTACCTTGATGCCTGAAAGTAGTACGTAATCGTACCTGACAGGAACAAGGAGACATATACACATTTCACAACATTTGAGGTAAGTAGGTAGGTATTTATTGTTAGGCAAGGAGCAGGAGGCAGTGTTCGTTGTTTTGTAAATATCTGCCATAAGTTAGTATATGGGAACTTTGAATCGAACCTGAATCTATGATACTGAAGGTACTTCGGGTTTGCGATTTGCGATCGACCGACCTAGATAGTCTCTCAGGTCGCGTTTATTTCCTAAAGCATGGTTAAACCCTGGGTTAAATCTTTCCTTTCACCGTGGTCAAGTTGGAAAACACTAGACTCTCACAACTAAGGTCCTGGGTTCGAATACCGATGTACCAGAAATTATCTGATTGTACCATGGATGTCACACCAAATATTCATTTGGCTTCGGCCAAGGCTGTGAGTCTTTGAAAAGTCTCAAAATCATTTTTTTACTTTCTCGCCCGTATGTAATACATGGGCTGAGAAAGTTATGTCTTCGTGCAAAATTTCGATTTTGAGATTTTGGGTTTCCCATGATCCTGGAGGTCCCCCGAGTCCAAAAAAGTGGTTTTTAAAAAATGTCCGTCCGACGTACGTACGTACGTCACTCTGTCGCGCAACTGGACGTCACACCGTTCGTCTGATTTTGCTCAAATTCGGTATGTAGGTACCTAATGTAAATATCTGGATTCATTTTTTGATAAATTTTGATAACTCAAAAATTGCGCCTGCTATGGTCCAAAAAAGGCAAAAAATCGTGTTTTTTGACATTTAAGAAAAGCTGGAAGCTTACGTATATCAAGTTGAAACCTTGAATAGATGCTTTTAGATCATTTTCAATCATTAGGAGTTGGGCCAATAACTTGGCCCAGTTTTGGCCCAAACGCGTCGGTCGTCACTCCGGTAGCACTATTCAATCGATTTCAATAAAAATTGGTAGGGAGGTGTACACCTACTTTGATTTTTTACCGAATAGGTAGGTACCTACCAATAAATAAATAAATAAAAGCACTATAGGCTGGAGACATAGCCGTATCCACGGAAGGGGGGGGGGTTTAGGGGGTTAAACCCCCCCCCCCCCCCATGAGCGGAAAATTAACATGGTAATGCCAACGTGAAGCAAAAAAAATATAGGTGAAACCCACCCCCCCCCCCCATGACCCTAAACCCCCCCCCCCCATGACCGCTTTCTGGATACGGGCCTGGCTGGAGACATAGGAAGCAGCGTTGCAGAATTGAAAGATTAAATAGAGATTTCTTGTTTGCTTCCAGAGAGGGGTGCACGATAGGGAGCTATAAATCAATACATGACAGATAGGGGTAACTCTGGAGAACCAATCAGAGCAGCGCTCTATCCTCCCCTCTGTCTGGACCCCTGTAGTGATTTTGCCCGGGGCATGAGGGTTGTCGAGCGCAGCTGCAAGCTTGCTAGGCCATCTGTGTCCCCTTCAGCCTATACCACAAGACATCGGCTCTGGATGGGCTAGAATTATTTTTCCTATCAAATACACTGACCGACATACCTACTGAACAAGTCAATACTAAGTACTCAACTTCAATCAAGGAATTGTTCTTTCGGAATTTAGAAATCACAATCTGAGCAGTTTTCTGTCGAAAAACCAGGTTTCAAGAGATGCTGTGGACGATAGCACATATCCCTATTAATTTAGTAAAAATACTAAGAGAGAAGTGGTGTTGCAATTACCGGTCTCTAATATATAGGTACCTATACGTAATAGTATAAAGTAAAGTGATACTGTGATCGTGCAGATAATTGATTTTGAGTTTTTTTTCATTGCAAAGCGTCGAGCAGAGGGACCAGACCCTGAAAAAAGCGTTTTTAACACGTTGTTTGTGTGTGTGTGTAGGTATGTACCTACCTACGGAGAGCCTTGGCCCAAACCATCCGGCCAATTTGGGTCAAATTTGGTACATATAGGTAGATGTAAAAAAGTTATATGCAGAATAAACTTTTTCCGATTTTCCATTGGTGAAAATTGAATGACTCTGCCCCAGAAAGAAGCTCATAAAAACTGGTTTTTTATTTTTGTATCAAAATTGGCTCCTACGATTTCGTTCATTTTCTCAGGGGTAATATAGTTCATATTATGGGATAAAATACCCCATTAGCGGCATGTATGGGAAAACTTGAATTTGCGAGATGGGTTGGTTTTTTGAAGTTCACAAAACATGCCATGTGGGTATTGAACATACTCGGATAAAGACTTCCTCAAGCGAGTTAACAAATTCTCATAGAATTTCCGACCCCCACTCGGCACCGGGTTGAATTATTGCGAAATACGTCAATAATAATAGCTGAGGGTTGGGGGGACAAGCCCAGAAACTAGACCCTTTTCAAGAACTATCCATTGAGCTCAGCTGGCAGCACTAAGTACCAAATACCAGCTCCCCAGTCATCGAGTAAACGATGGGGACCTACAGTTTTAGGAGGGTTCCGAACCACCACAGCCTCGATATACATTTCACTTGACATGCTGAACATATCAGAGGTGAATGCCGAGCAAAAAAACTTTTTGGTAGGATCGGGATCGAACCGGTGTGACCCGGCTCTCACTGCTCCTCAAAAGTCGACCATTTCGTCCACTTGGCTATCGAGGCCTTCGGGATGCACCCTTATTAGCTTGCTCTGCTTGCTAAAACTCTGTCCCTTGGGGACTTGGGTAAATTAGTGACCTCCACTGTGTTGGGGGGAGGTCTCGAAACCAATATGGGGGCAAGCATGTATGCGAACTATTTCTTACTATTTTTACTTCTATGAAATTCTAAAGGATTGTAAAAGCTATTTTCTAAAAAAATCATTTACCTACTTGTCTTTCCTTAGATATATTGGGGGTTGAAAATTTTAATTACCGGTAGCTGTGCCTTTGTCAGGCTTACGTCATCTCTGATGAAATAAAGGGTCCAACAATGGTCGCACTTGACTTTTTCGGTATTTTTACGCCAGCGGTATCGAAAATTTTGATTTTTTACTTTCTCGCCCGTATGTAATACCTACATGGGCTGAGAAAGTTATGTCTTTGGTTGGACGTAGAAGTTTGAAATTTCATTTAGGAGGTCCCATGCGACCCTACTACAGGAAAAGGGTACCCACTGTTCGAGCCACGCCCCCTTGCCTCCTGTAGAGAGGCACGAAAAGTGCACAACTCTGGTTCCTGTATAACATGCTGGCAGTGCTCGAGGCTTTGTCGCGCTTTCTTTTTCTTTAAAACTTGGCTGCATGCACTGCCGTGCATGTTGATATCCTTGTCATCACTGCTCGTTTCTGTTCGGCAATCTTCGGCCGCAGAATCGCCAATCAATACATGAATACAGTTACCTTACGTGTCCTTTCCAGCGCCTCTTCAGGACTCTGTGGAAAACACTATTCGTTTGGGTTTGGTCAGTCAATACTCATAGTCTGGACGTTTGACAGGGTAGGCAGGACGCATTTCATTTTTCCAAATTAAATAAAGGGTAAGTAGATTTTATATCATAATTTTACAAGTCAACAGAAGGTTTTCAGTTCTCACAGTTGCAGTCGCCTCAACCCCTTTATCGTTGTGACCAGTATTTTCCAACTCCAATAGGTAGCCCCTAAAAGGGTTTGATATCAAAATTGTTGGTCAAGTTTTCCACATTCCTGCGATCACTCCAGCCCCTCAAATTAGTGACATCACTTAGGCCCAATAAGTCGTTAGCGTAAATCACGTAAGCCTAACAGCCGGTCATGGACACAGACTTTAAGGTTGGATGTGGGTTTTTTTTATCCCACCCTTAATGGTTGAATAAGGGTGTAAAAACAGGGTTTTGCACACACAAAAATTCATAACTTGTGTGCTAGGGGTGTTATGAAGTTCTTTCGTTTTGTAATGCATTTGCCTCAATAATACCTAAAACTTCTGTCTGAAAATTTTTTTCGTCCGACGCACTGTTTAGGCAGGGGGTGGGGGGTTGAATTTTCAAAACGTCATAACTCACTTATTTGGTGAGATATTGAGTTTATTTTTTTTTTTTTGCTATGAGTTTCTATTAATAATACTACAACTTTTGTCTGAAAAGGTTTTTTGTAAAATCACTTTCATTTTCTTGTTAAGGGGGGAGGGGGGTGAAATTTCAAAACTCAATTCCTCCGTTGTTATTGTAGAGAATGCATTTGGGTCAACTGAAAATCTTCTTTACCCTCATTCTAAATGATTTTTGACTGCTTTTAGTGGATTGAAGTAATCTTCGAAATCTACCTACGCCTTTCGGGGCTGCCGAAAGGGATTTTTTAAAACTTGGCTGCATGCACTGCCGTGCATATTGATATTGATTTGTGTGCAGTGCGCATGTGCTGTCAAAACTAAATCGATAAGCGTCTTTTGAAAAGCAAAGTCGTCATGGTTTATCAACCTATATTATATCTGTTCACATCGTCGGTATGCAGAGAGAGGAGTTGCTACATAGGCGACGAACTTGCCGTGTTGGATTCAGGCAGTGGCGAGGACCGCAGCTCTTCTCATAGCTTCATAGTTATCGTACCGTTACCGAGGACCAAGGACATCCAGGCAGGAGAGCTCAATATGCTGCCCTCCCCATCATCTGCGTGCAGTGTGGAATACCTACTTACAGGTCAGTTGCAAGTGGAAGAGAAACTGCGAAGGTGGCTAGCCGCTGCATTCTCTTTCCCGTAGGTACATAGGTATACCTACCTATTAGGAAAGAGGAGATGGATAAATAGGTATTTATGCATGCATGAGACAGTTATTAGGTAGGTAGGTAGGTAGGTACCTACTTATTATTTTATTTTCTCATTTGCTCGATGTGGTTCGAGAAAAGAAAAAATCCCTTTGGCAGTCCCAATAAGGCCTAAAGTAGGTAGGTACCTACCTAGTTAGGTTTCAGAAATTATTTTCACCAACCATATACCACCTATAGGTAGGTACTTGGGTAATACCTACCTGCCTAATTATATAGTTTTTATTTGCTCATATAGCGTAGGTAGGTATAGTTACCTACCTACCCTTATTGGGCTGGGTGCTATAATAGGTATGATACCTAGGTACTCAAATAAACGTCGTTTAAATACACATCTCTATACAAATACTATCCCACTTTGCGGTTATCTGCTGCAGGTTTGGCACCATTCCTGGGAGGAAATAATGCAGCTGAATTCATCACCCCAAACACAGAGGCCCCAAACATCGAGGTGGAGTCGCACCGTAGTACCTACCTATACTCCACGCGCATCTTGGATAATAGTATATTCAGACTTATAGGTAAGTATTTAGGCTACAGATAATATACTATGTGAATTGTCGTTACTATAAACTCTTTTATAGATGTCCCACCAGTAGCAATCATCACTGTAAAATTTCAACTCCCCTCATTTCCCTTCGATCAGTATTGTCTACGACTAAGATTGCTTTTTACTTTCTCGCCCGTATGTAATACATGGGCTGAGAAAGTTATATGTTATCGTGCGAAATTTCGATTTTGAGATTTTCATTGCAAAAGGCGTTTCAGAGGTCCTAGATACCAAAAAAATGGTTTTTAGGTCATGTCCGTCCGACGTACGTACGTCCGTCCGTCCGTCCGTCCGTACGTTTGTCTGTAGCGCGGCTAGAGGTCACACCAGTCAACCGATTTGGCTCAAATTTGGAATATAGATGTCTAAAATCAGTTCCGAGATACTTTTTTAATATAATTTTGATTACTCAAAAATTGTGCCCACTATTGTCAAAAAAGTGTAAAAAAAAAATTCAAAATCGTGTTTTTGTCTACTCAAGACGCATTTCACGGTACGGTAATAAAGTACCTTCAAATTTTGCAGTCGTGTTCCCAGATAGATGCTCCAGGATCATTTTTATTGTTTTGGAGATGGACCAAAAATTTGGGCCAGAATTGGCCCATACGTGAAAATCTTGGCCCCATGAACAGTATTAGCCGGAATTTCACAAAAATCCTTAAACTTGTGCTTAATAAAATTACTTAAAAGTTTGTCGAAGAAATATTCAATCAATTCAAAATTGCGGCCAATATAGGCAAAATAAAGTCAAAAATAGAAAAAAAACTAGAATCTCGTTTTTGATTGGTTAAGACGGATTTGGCACTACAGTTATTAAGTTAGATCCTTGTAATTTCGCAATAGTGTTATCAAATAGATGCTTCAGGATCATTTTTATTCTTTTTGAGATGGGCCAAAAATTTGGGCCAATATTGGCATTATCGTAGGAAAAATTTTCCAAAAATGGAAATCACGTTTTTGATTGGTTAAGACGGATTTGCAACAACCCTAATCGACAGATTTCCTTCAAAATTGGTGAAAGTGGTCTCAGATAGATGCTTCAAGGGCATTGTCAATAGATTTTCGTCGGCGAGGAGGCAGCAGAAGTTTAACCAAGTAATTATTATTATTATAGAAAAGGAGACAAGAGATGTCTAACTATATACAAACGAGAGGGCTCTACAATCGCTCGAAAGTGAGCAGTACTGCTGCGACTCACAGGACAATCCCGGCGGGTGTTGGGAATCCTTGCCAATCGCTATGCTTTTTCTCCTACAGAGAGAGATCGGAACCAATCGATAAACCGTTCGTAACATTTTATTCATACCTATCACCCAATCAAACTAGTAACTTTACCTATATATAGGTAGACGTCTGTCAGGGCATTTGTCCACCTATTCATTTACGTAAGCTCGGCTCTGTAAGCAGTAAACCTCGGGGAGTCTCGTTACTCATCTATCGATCCGTTAAGTATTTGAGTTTTTTGACCCCAAAGTGTTTTACATCACTCTGCGTTTGCTGACTGTGAATCTCTTTCTCCATTCCTAATAAATAAGATTTTATTAGGTAGTAGTGTGAACCACTTAATATACCTCTACCGATCTCCTATTTAGTAGCTTTTCAGCGGTGGTCATACGGCCAAAATAAATTCATATTTCATTCCTTGCGGCAGCTTGTGTGCTCTGTTATAGTCCTATAGCCTACAGCTAGTGAGAAGCAGTTTCTGTAAATGAGTTATTGGGTGTTTAACAGACTCTATAGTTTTCTTGGAATTGAATTGGACCTTTCCGCGGTTTCCCGCGAACGTCCCAGCAAGTTGCTGGATCCACTTGTACCCTAAGTCCATCACTCTTCTCCTTCAGTCTTAGGTCAGTGTGCTATTTTTATATTGTTGCTACAGTCGTTCGAGATATGAAGCTGGGGAAATCGTTTAACAGCCGCCCAATGCAGATTCCTCCGGCCGGCAGGCCAACACTCGATATGGACCAGTGGCGCAAGAGTTTGCCAGTGTACAGGAAACGGGAGGAAATCTTGCATACCATTGCTGCCAATCCAGTGTGTATCATTCAGGGAGATACAGGCTGTGGAAAAACTACACAGGTAACATTATTTTGATTTAGATATTATATTCATTGACGGATCTAGGGGGGGGGGGGGGGGGGGGGGGGCGGGGCCCTATGTCTATGTCAAGCATAGAATATCCTTCAACATCAGCAGGGTCACCAGCGTCCGAAATACTATCAGCCCCTATTCAACCCCTGCCCCATCCCTGCCCTATAGAGCCAACAGTTACGAATGCTACGATGGTGCCTTTCCGGGAGATTTCGCCATTACCGTCCACATCAAATCCGGCCGATCCGGGGGAAACTGAACATCCTTGGGACATTGCCAACGCTTTGAACAGGTACATTAATGATGATGACAAATATAAATTTCTAAAAAATGTCTGGGTGCCCCCAAAAAACTTTCATTTTCCGGCCCGCAATGTCAAAGACCGTAAAAGAACATTTCAGGCAAGCACGTAATCAGGGGGGGGGGGGACACCTAGGACATGTCCCCCCCCCCCGAAATTCTGAAAATAAAATTTGTAACGTATCGTATCGTATCCCACTATCCCCAGCCTGCTGTAAGAGTGGTCAGAGGTCGCAAAACAGGTGTTTGTCCCAGTCACCATAGTGTCGGAGCGGGCAAAACGTGATTTTCACAATAGGCAAAGGATTAGCGTCAAAAAGGGACGAGCCTTTTGTTATCGCAAAAAGAGGATTCCGCCGATTTCTGTGCTTTTAGAAAGTTTCTGGCATAGGTAGGTATATACGATCCGTGTCTGGCCTCTGACAAATGAGTTCTTGCCGGGTTTTGCATTCAACGGCATTCAAAATGAACAAATTGCAGTCCCTCCGTCAGTCAGTCAGTCTAGTCTAGTGTCCAACACCGGGTTGTTGAGCTCGCGTACACGTACCTGCCCAAAAGTGAGAAATGAAGCTGGTAAAAATGAAAAGTTTTCAAACCCGGTGCAAAATCGTTGTACGAGTACCTACAGACTGGAGTATTGATGAAAAGGTATGTCTTTTCCTGGATAAAAGGGTAGATTACTGAAGGAACAAGATAAATGGTCTGATTTTCTATCTCCAAACATGGGTCCTCTGTATAGCTCTGTGGCAGGCCTGCCGGACTAGGAAAAGGAGGGGAGGGGGGGGGGGGGGGGGGGGAGCACCACGAGCCCTTCTGGGAGTGGGGCGGGGTCGCCCCCTCCGGAAAGAGCTACATATTTTAGCCGGATTCCATTTTATTATCCCATAATTTTTCTAGGGTTTTCTTTTTTTCCCTTTTCCAAGTGTGTTTTTTCCCAAAGAAGGTCTTCGCGGTGTCCCCACCTTATGTTACCTGTGACCTTTGTAATCGAATTCACATCCTACTTTTCTGCATGGGCAGACCTACGAGTTTAGGTAAGCCCTGTCCTTTCCATTTAGCTGAGGTTTTATAGCAGTGGATAACTACCAACCTTCAATTTTTCTCTCGCTCGCTTTGCTCGCTCGGCCAGTAGATTCTTCTATAATTTTCCCAAAGCTATTTTTCTCCATTGAAGTCAGTAGGTAGGTACGTGGCGCTACGGTGGTATATTTTTACAAAATTTCCTAAATAATGGTACCTTCGGCTACCCTCACAGAGAATGTTAGTAAAGTTCCGCCCCCTCCGAAGTTTAAAAATTCGGCGAGAAAATAATTTTGAATGTTGCGACATGAATCTTGACCTTGACCCCAAGAAAAAATTAAAATGAGGCAACTGCATGACTGCATGGGGGGGGGGGGGGGGGGGGGGTGGCAGGATGACAACTTTTTTCCAGAGGGGCCTACTCGGTGTGTGACTCTTGTCCCCCCCCGAACCAAAATGCTGGATACGTGCTTGCTCGTCAGCGATATTCTGCAGGATTGCCAGCGGGTCGAAGCCTAACAAAAAACACTTTGCAGGTGCCTCCCTCGAACACGCGGGTCTCCAGCTCCATCCCCAACTCGTCAGCGATATTCTGCAGGATTGCTAGCGGGTCGATCTTGTACCTACATATCTTCCGTCGCACCGTCTGCTGCTAGCTGAGCCACCAGAAGAGCTACGTACGACCGATATTGGTCCCCGATAAACGAAGATTTCGCTGCTGATCTTTTGGATTTTTTCTTATATTTTAGATAAGTCGTAGATAAGTACGAACCTACGTACGTACGTCACTCTGTCGCGCAACTGGACATCTTACCGTTCGTCCGATTTTGCTCAAATTCGGTATGTAGGTAGGTACCTAATGTAAATATCTGGACCCGTTTTTTAATAAATTTTGATAACTCTAAAATTGCGCCTGCTATGGTCAAAAAAAGGCAAAAAATCGTGTTTTTTGACAGCTAAGAAGGGCTGGAAGCTACGTATATCAAGTTGGAACCTTGAAAATTTGCGAAAGTGTTTTTGGATAGATGTTTTTAGGTCTTTTACAATCATTTGGAGGTGGGCCAATAACTTGGCCCAGTTTTGGCCCAAACGCGTTGGTCGTCACTCCGGTAGCACTATTCGATCGATTTCAATAAAAATTGGTAGGGAGGTGTACTTTAACCTATTTTGATGTTTTACCGAACGAAATTTATCCAACATAATAATTATGGCCAATATTGGCATTATTGTAGGAAAATTTTCCATAAATGGAAATCACGTTTTTGATTGGTTCAGACGGATTTGCAACAACCCTAATCGATAGATTTCCTTGAAAATTAGTGAAAGTGGTCTCAGATAGATGCTTCAAGGTCATATCCAATAGATTTTCAATTACTTGAAAATTAAGGTCGTGACATGGAAAATAGAAAACACGTATAGGTACTTTGCGCGTCAAACGACACTTCACACTTCACCATTTGACGGATGGAATATGTTTGAAATCCGGTGAGTACTTAGGTAGGTGCCTAAAATTATTTTCCAGTGTATGGCAAAATATTTTTTAGAAAAAGTTAAAATTTACTTAGGTCCAAAAAAAATAAATTACGTAAAAAAAAATCAAAATTTTCGATACCGCTGGCGTAAAAATTGCGAGAAAGTCAAGTGCGACCATTGTCACACCCTTTATTTTCATTAGCCTAGAAGCCGTGCATAGAGATTTGATGAGCCTCATATAAAATTTGAATTATTACACAGAAATTATCGACATCAACTCTGGAAAGGTAACGTTTGAAAAATGGCGGGAGAACTTCTTTGGGATATAATCTCGATAATCGAGTAGACAATCGATTCAGATTCAGAAACCAAAGGTAAACACAGGGTAAACAATAAAACAATTGTGTCATCTGAAATAGAAAGTAAAGCGATGATATATTCCTATCTATATATATTATCTCTTAACGTTGGTGTGCAGTGAAAGGAGTTGGAATACAGGCAACAATCTTGCTGTGTTGGTTCAGGATTTGCAGTTGTATTCAGGCAGAGGCGACTGTCACGAGAGGCCGCAGCTTCCCCAAAGCTTTCAAGCTGTTACTCAGGACAACAAGTATGATCCTACCATCCTGTTTTTCGTATGCCCCTTTTGTGAGACGAAGTGCTACAGTAATTTGGCTCTGAGAATTGACAGTGGGAAGCACAGATTGGACGAAATGACGAGGTAGGGTTAGGCAGTGGTGGCCATGGCAAGCAGACATCGGCTTCCCTCATTGCCTAGCTTTAGATGACACTACCACGCTGATTTTCGTGGAATTTCTTGCCAGCCTGGAAAAGGAAATAAATACGCTTGTGCAACATACAACAAGGAGATCTTTCGGGAAGCGTGACAGACGCACAAAGATCAGCTCAGCATGTAAAACGACTGGTAAGTATCTCCATGGTGATAAGTTTGTTTACATAAATTTTTTCAAGTGTTATGAAAATGGTACGTCGGTAGGGTCACTATCTATACCTAGAGAGTTATTATTGGTTATTGCTCAGCATTGTTCTGAAAATTCTTGAGAAGAAATGTAGGAAATTACAAGTTTTTGTAATACATTTCACTGAAGCCATAGTGCACAAATTCTGCCACCCATAATGTTATTTGAAGTCTTAGAAGTCTCATTTGATGTTTCGCATGGATGTCAGCTCAGTGTCTTCCTTGAGTACCTCCCTACCATATACCTGTCAGTCAAATTATCAGTCAGGTATCCCGATTTCCTGGAGTTGAGTCATAGAGAAAGCAGTGTGAAAAAAATTGTTACAGGGAGCGTTCCAAGCGTTCCATCAGTACCTCCCTTTACTTACCGAAGTATTTTTTTTCGTTTCCAGGGTAGCAGCCATGAAGACAGCTCGTGGGATACACCCCGTCCTTTTCGAAAACCCCAAAAGACCTCTCCGACGGGAGGACCTCAGACCCCCGAGGAGGTTAAGAAATGGTTCAAAAATCAGTTGCGCCCCCCAGTTGTGGGTGAAAACATTAAAGAACCTGTTCACAAACTTTCTTCCAAATTATCACTGGTGGCAGGTTTGTAACATTCTTAAAATGATTTAAGAGGGAACTCGTAACTTTGTGGTATTTTCTGCAATCCATGTTTAGTTAAACGTTAGTGGACCCAGCACCGCCTCAACCAGAGTTAGTATTGGAACCACCACCGAGAAACTGTCAAAAATAACTTAGTCAAAATCCACGAAAAAGTAATACATTCTTAAAATTTTTAGGGAAAGCCTATCTATTGGTGTTATGGAGTACATGTTATTCTTAAACCGAGGAATAGTTTTCTGATGTTTATTTGGAATTATACGCCTGCTTTCTCATTTTAGTTCCATTACTATCGATATAGGAACAAATCGAAATCTTGGACGTAACCTTAATAATTTGTTTTATGCTATGTTAGAGCTGGAAAAACGGTTGAAACCGAAAACACCACTAGAGAGCCTCCGTTGATAAATTCGCCAGGTAGGCGAAATTTGGGGGGTTTCCAACCAAGGTATTCCTGGGTTAACCTTATGGGGAAACCTTAAGAATAAAAAATAAATTACTCTAATTCTGTATTTGCCCACAATATTTTTCAGATAAACGTGACGGCACTGTTGAAAAAAATGACCGGCCCTTGCAGCTGATTCTGAAGGAAACGGAGACAGTGTGGTTGATGACCATAATTAGTGGATACAGCGATCTGGACGTTGAAGACCCCACTTCTGGAATAAAAGATAAAGAAGAAACTAAGGTGAGTAATATTCCTGGCAGGTTCGTCTTACCAGACTCAGTTACAGCTTCTTTAATTTCCCTGAAAATTTTCATATCTTGAAGCTGTACGAAGCTTTTCGGGCATGTTTTGCCTAACAAGTGAATCAACCTTCAACATTCTCTCCAATCACTCTTAAAAGCATTGGATTTCTTGTGCTTAATAAATCTCACCGTCAGAAATACCCAGAAATACTCAGAAATACAACTGACTACAGACCACTGTAAGATTACAGTACTGTTCCATTTCAGGTGGTGTCACTGAGGGAAACATCCCGGAAGCGCTTAAATGCGGAGACGCAAACTCCAAAAAATTCAGAGAAATGCAAAGGCTGTGAAACTGCCGATATCAAAACTGTCAGTTCCTTCGTAAATGCGTCTGCGTGGGACTTATATGACACTTACGCTCAAGTTGGTATGTCCGTTTTTCCATTGTAGCGTTTAATTGACTTGCATTCTGTGAGCGTTGCATCATCAACTCAAGTGTCGCTTTATGTACAAATATAAAAATTGCAAGAGCCATAAACCTTGCTTTAGCACAGTTTGCACTTGCCACAAACTATCATACATTCAGATTATTCAGAAATCCATTTATTCGTAATAACTGGATATTGTTAAATCCACACTGAATGAAGCGCTCTCATTTTTGGGGTAATCACGGACCTGAATAACATAGTTGAGCAAACTTATTGAATTCTGCCTAGCTTGGTGTCCTTTTCTCATCTACATTATTTTTCTACTCCACTCATGAATGGTTGATTATTTCTTTATTTTCGTTGCAGGAGGAGAAGAAGGATTTGGGATAAAAGAATTTCAACTTTTGATCGATACCGCGCTGAAATCTAGAGGAGTCCTTCACGCTCAGGTTGAGTATTGTTCTCTGTATTGTAGGGAGACAAATTCCATTCTTATTTCGCATCAGCTTTGTGTTTTCTTTATTACTGTTCGCAGCCGGGAACCTGTTCGGAACTAACGAAATTGCCTGCGGACAAACAAATAAAGCTGTTGGTGAAAAATGATCGGTTCCAATACTGTGTTCTTGCTATTGAAAGGCTTCTAGCTTCCAAGACTTTCCAAGAGAAACAAACTATGCTCAAAAAGAAGACCAGAGACAGATGTAAGCAATTCTGTTATAATAATATTAGTGAAGGGTGTGCTTTGTGCAGTGTGCAGTTAGGTGCACTGAGGTTCAGAACCACCTGGATACTCTGTCGTGAGCCGAAGCTTATAATTCCAATACTGCAACGGTAATTTTGGAGTTACTTATGGAAAATTAGCCGAGGAATAGTTAGCTGATGTCCACGATCAGAGACTGGAATGATGTTTATATATTTGGAACTGTGGCTTCAGTTTTATTTTATATTTTAGATGACACCGTTCCACCTTCGTTGTTTTCATACCAGATAAATATGCTATGGACATTCGACAACCATTTCGTGGAGCCACTTTCCGTTACTGCATTCGATTGGAATCCTCAGAACAGCGTAAGTTGTCATCCCCTCTCTTGTGGGTAGGGGTGATGGAGCCGGTTACATAAAATTTCATGTTTTGGTCGAACGTAGCAATTTCTACTCTTCTCTCTTGTACAGGCGCGTAATCTCATTTTTTTTCAGGGGGGGCAAGGTTTAAGCAAGCCAGTAGTCGGTAGGGTAAGGAGTAAAGAACGTCAACTTAGGTACCTACCTACATAAAAATGTACAATATTTATGAACGTCAATATCTTACCTGGCAAAAACTCCTCTTTTAAAAAGAAGTAAATTTTTTAAAACAAGTCATTCTCTTGGAGTTTTTGCCAATAAATTGATTACACAGTTTTTTACTTTCTCGCCCGTATGTAATACATGGGCTGAGAAAGTTATGTCTTCGTGCAAAATTTCGATTTTGAGATTTTGGGTTTCCCATGATCCTGGAGGTCCCCCGAGTCCAAAAAAGTGGTTTTTAAAAAATGTCCGTCCGACGTACGTACGTACGTACGTACGTCAGTCTGTCGCGCAACTGGACGTCACACCGTTCGTCCGATTTTGCTCAAATTCGGTATGTAGGTACCTAATGTAAATATCTGGTCATGTTTTTTGATAAATTTTGATAACTCAAAAATTGCGCCTGCTATGGTCAAAAAAAGGCAAAAAATCGTGTTTTTTGACAGTTAAGAAGGGCTGGAAGCTATGTATATCAAGCTGGAACCTTGAAAATTTGCGAAAGTGTTTTTGAATAGATGCTTTTAGGTCTTTTACAATCACTTGGAGGTGGGCCAATAACTTGGGCCAGTTTTGGCCCAAACGCGTTGGTCGTCACTCCGGTAGCACTATTCGATCGATTTCAGTAAAAATTGGTAGGGAGGTGTACTTTAACCTAGTTTCATGTTTTACCGAACGAAATTTATCCAACATAATAATTATGGCCAATATTGGCATTATCGTAGGAAAATTTTCCAAAAATGGAAATCACGTTTTTGATTGGTTCAGACGGATTTGCAACAACCCTAATCGACAGATTTCCTTGAAAATTGGTGAAAGTGGTCTCAGATAGATGCTTCAAGGTCATTTTCAATAGATTTTCAATTACTTGAAATTTAAGGCCGTGACATGGAAAATAGAAAACACGTACTTTGCGCGTCGAACGACACTTCACCATTTGACGGATATGTTTGAAATCCGGTGAGTAGGTGCCTAAAATTATTGTCCAGTGTATGGAAAAATATTTTTTAGAAAAAGTTAAAATTTTGGTCCAAAAAAAATAAATTACGGAAAAAAAAATCAAAATTTTCGATACCGCTGGCGTAAAAATTGCGAGAAAGTCTAGTGCGACCATTGTCGGACCCTTTATTGAAGTTCACTTCATCCGAGGAGACAGATTTCAGGGGGGGCAGCGCCCCCCCTGAAATATTTCAGGGGGGGCGAGTGCCCCCTTGCCCCCCCCCAGATTACGTCCATGCTCTTGTACCAATTTTTCTTGTTTTGTGACTGTTAGAACCTCTTAAACCAGAACCCCTGTTATCAACCTCTCCGTGAAAAAATAGGCAATGAAATGGTAGCTGAATAATCAACGAATGATTTCGAGACCGTTTTAAAGACAGATGGGTAGCTAGTCGACACTAAAATTTGCTCATGTAAATTCATCTACTAAGGGTGCGTCCCACCATGCCCAGTTAAAATTAAACTGGAGATTTACCAAGTTAAATTTAACTTTTAAGTTTAATTTTACATGGTAAATCTCCAGTTTAATTTTAACTGGGCATGGTGGGACGCACCCTAAATCTTTCTTTAGTTGCTGCTGGCAGTTGGCTATGGGCGATTAAACTTCGAGGATGATGAGGCTGGGTGCGTCTGTGTGTGGTCTCCTAAAAATCCAAGCCACCCTGAGAGAAAGTTCTGGATGCAGTTTTCAGTTACTACTCTCTGTTTCTCCTCTGAAAGGCCTAACATATTGGCAGTTGGAACTCGGGCGGGACACGTTGTTCTGATTGATATCGCATGCACTGAAGGCACCATACGCTTCCTACCAAGGTAAATGATCAGTTCGGCAATCATCGCGCTTGACATTCATGCATTTAATGCTTGTGCGCTTCGTAGTGCCCGATTGGTCTGACAAGCTGTCTCGTGTCGTGGGGTTTTTCATGAGTGTTCGCCAAGTCCTCCAGGTCCTCCAGGTTCGGCCGAAGCTGAAAAGGAGTTCCATGCCGTACGCATAAAAATTTTGCTTACGCTGAACGCCGCACCCCTTGACTCTCGGCAACTGAGAGGCACACAATGTCCTGGGCTTCAATCCGCCTATTAGTAAAAAGTCTCGCTTGTAGCTTATATGGTAACTGTCCTTATCAGGCTTTGGCCCATTCCTCTTGTGTTACGCTGCAGCAAGCGCTTCAAAAAAAAAAACGGGACATGAGTTCTAGTGACTGCGTCCGTACTTAAAGTTGTGACTGACGTTTTTTTAAAATTTTTTTTTTTTAAATAAATTGAGCCATATAGTGTGGAATAATGTACCCTTTCGCTTGTCATTTTAGGGGTGAGCTGCCGCCACTGTTTGGTCCTGTATGGAAGGTGGAGTGGTTTGTTCGCCACACTGCAGTGGGTGTAGAAGAAGAACTAATGGTACTTGGTGAATCCGGAGTCCTTACTTGTTTTTCCCTGTGTGACTCCAACTCCTCGTCAGGTGCGATTTATTTTGTTACCTTCACATTATATTCGAATACTAGCTGAACATTCATGGATAAATAAAAATCAATAATAAAGTAGTACAGTCCTGATGAGTACCTGGTTTTCGCGAGCCGAGAGATAGCTGAACAAATCACGTATGAAAGGCCCCTCTAAACCCTTGCCTTCCTAAGGCTATAGGGTCCCAGTACTACATTTTCTGGAATCACGTTTCTTAACATGGTAGCTCTTTTATTCTCATTATCTGCGTAGTGTTCTCTCACTTGTAATGCCTGTACAACATTTTAAATAGTAATGACCTATTTATTTTTTATTTAAGATATTTTGAAACTAGACTACACTATAGCGATGTCGTGTGGTCCGGTGGAGGATGGAAATGAAAAAAAAGAATTTTCTTCAAAGGCGCTGGGTGGATTATCATTTTCACTCGTACCTGAACAGCATGTTTGCTATATTGGCTCCAAGGAGGGAGTTGTTGTCAAGGTTCGTTAATTTTAAATCTTTAAATCTAATTACGACAGTCTCCCTCTATGACAGCCGGACCATGAAAATTTGCTCTCTATAAAGAGACTTCGCTAAAGAGAGAGTTTGAACATGAGTCGAAAGGAGATAGGGTTTCGGGTTTGTCGAGGGACCATAGTGTCCGCTTGCTGTATAATGGTTTTTGATATGGAGAGCAACCACTGCAGGTATAGTAGCGCCACCCTGACCTGCCTAGCCCGAGGGCATTCTGTAAACAGTGAACAGTGCAGAATGCCCTCGGGCCAGGCAGGTCAGGGTGGCGCTACTATACATTTTCGATAAGGTTGGATTTCACAGGTATGTTGCAGTTACAGTTTATGACTATTGCCTAATTATTAACCTTGCAACCTATCAAACAAACAAATGCCACAAAGCTAATTCTGAATACATTGTCCTTCGATATTGCAATGCTTCCACAACTTCAAACTAAACTGAACGGGCAACGTTATAGAACGAGTCTCAGTCTCAGTTAATTCTTTATTTGAATCCAGTAGCAGTGGGGGCAGTTGAAACTAGACAATAGATACTAGTTGCTTGTGTCTGCTAACAAAACTGAATGTTCACGTTAGCAATCACAGGCAACAAGTATTGTACTCGTATCTTCTGTCTGGTCTCAAGTGTATCCTTTCCTATGACACCGAATCTTGTAGCTACTGTTGTTCTGGTAGTGGCAAATCTGGTGTTCTTTTTTTATTGCAGTGCACCATAAGAAGTCCCTGCTCAGCCGATGTTCGAATATCAGCTCACATGGGTCCAGTATATGTAATACAGCATTCACCTGCCACTCCTAAGATCTTTTTAACATGCGGTGCTGACCATTTTCTGAAAATTTGGGTTGATGGCATTTCTGAACCACTTCTAACTCTTGTTTCTGCGGTAAGCTATACGTAGGTAGCTATTTAGTAATTTTGTGGCGTTAGCCGTTAATAGATGCCAGATAATTATGCTTACTTATGTAACGGCAAGGTGTCCGAGAAAGAACTCACTAATATATTTTGCACAGCGGTTTATTACGGATAATTATCACAATATGAAAACACTATATAGCACAGCGAGAACGCGGATTGAGATTCACGATAGCACTGATTGCTGGACTGAACGAACTGACTGTTGATAGGTAACTGACTGTTTCAACTGACTGACTGGAGAGAAGTCGGTGAGGTCTGAATTTATACCAGTGCAGAATATTCTGGAACAAGCATGTAGGTACCGAGGCTGTTGGAAACAGGTAGAAAGTTCTGTCCATAAGCGAAGTAGGTAGGTAGCATCTAGAATGATCAGGAACACGGTAGTCTGTTTACCTGGGGTAATGCCTGTTGTTTCCGCATGAGTGACTTTACATGCATTGTCCATTAGGGATGAGAAAGGCGTGAAGCTTTCTGGTAAGTTCTCGATATTCTTTGTGCTATGACAATGGCACATAGCTCCCCCCTTTAATGAGGGCTGAAGCGTACGGTCTTCTTGATAAGCCTACCAGATCGGGTTGTTATTGCTGGTGAGGGTGGAGGCTGTGCGGGATGCTTACGATGTTGCGTTGTGCCTGTTGAGGGTTGTGTAGGCACAGGTGTCGACTGCTGTTGCTGCTGCTGGAGGCTGACTGTAGGTGCAGTTTGAGGTGAGTTGCGTGTGGGTGTCTCCGCTACTGCTGGAAGTCCATAAGCCGGTTTGAGGCGTTGGATATTGATATGGCAAGTTCTGTTGGGTAACTGTACCTTGAAGGTGTGTTCCAGGCGTTCCAGCACAGGATAAGGTCCAGAATACGGTGGCGAGAGTGGACGTTGCACCAAATCATTGCGTACGAACACATGGGAAGCTGTGTTTAGGTCTTTTGGGATGAATATTGGGCGATTGGTGCGGCTGGAGAAAGCTGGAGAGGCTTCCTTTATTGTCCGGCGGAGATCGTGAAGAAAATCTACAGGCTCTTGAATGGTGGTTGGAGGTTGGAAGAAATCTCCAGGCAGGTGAAGTTCTGTACCATAGACTAGTTGGGCAGGAGTGGTGCCTGATTCATTCACCATAGATCGTAGGCCAAGTAATACTGTAGGTAAAGCCTGTAGCCAGTTGGCATCAAGGTGAGCAGTGAGCGAAGCTTTAAGGGGGCGGTGCCAACGTTCGACTATACCGTTGCTCTGTGGGTGGTATGGCGTTGTTCGAAGTTTTTGACAACCCAGTAACCGAGCAAGGCGTGTGAAAAGTGCTGATTCAAACTGTCGTCCTTGATCTGTAGTTAACCGGAGTGGACAGCCGAATCTTGATACCCAGTGCCGATAAAAAGCGTCAGCCACAGTGGTAGCAGTCATGTCTGGTAGTGGTACAGCTTCGGGCCAGCGGGTAGCACGGTCGATGCAGGTAAGTAGATACTGATAGTTACCACACTGGGGCAGTGGACCTACTAAGTCTATGTGGACGTGCTGAAATCTTTCCGCGGCAGAGAAGGTACCGAGAGGTGGACTAGTGTGCTGCTGGACTTTGGAGCGCTGGCAGGAGAGGCAGGATTTGGTCCAATTGCCAACATCAGTGTTCATGGATGGCCAGAAAAAGCGAGCTGCGATGGTCTTGCGAGAGGCGCGAATTCCAGGGTGGCTCATGTTGTGCACGCTGTCGTATGCTGCGCGGCGGCAACTAAGGGGTAGATAAGGGCGTGCGCGGCCGGTGGTGGTCTCGCAAACTAGTGGTACGGTAGAGTCTGGAAGTGACAAGGTGCAAAACGTGTACTTGCCTTGTTTGCGGAGATTTTCCAGCTCCTGGTCGGAGTGTTGAGCAGCTGCTATGGCGGCGTAGTCCAACTGTGAGGGGCAAGCAACGGAGGAGATCCTAGAAAGTGAGTCCGCGACTATATTGTCCGCACCAACGACGTGACGGATGTCCGTTGTGAATTGTGAGATGTAGTCGAGGTGGCGGAGTCTACGTGGAGTCTCACTATCTGAGGGTGCTTGCTTGAAGGCGAAGGTCAGTGGTTTGTGGTCGGTGTAAACCGTGATCTGGCGGCCTTCGATGAGCCGGCGAAAATGCTGAATTGCAAGGCGAATGGCGAGTAGTTCCCTGTCGTAGGTACTATACCTCTGTTGGGCGGCTGAGAGACCTTTGGAGTAGTAGCCCAGTGGTTGAGGATTGCCGTTAGTCACCTGCAGCAGTGTAGCGCCTACACAGGTGTTTGAGGCATCGGTCATGAGTTGCAGAGGTGCAGAGGGAACAGGATGAGCCAGTGTTGCGGCGTCAGCGAGCATTTTGCGGCATAAATGAAAAGCGGCCTCGGAAGCGGCGTCCCAAGCAATAGGTGTGCGGTCCATCTTTTTAGTGCCGTGTAGTAACTTGTTGAGGGCTGCTTGATGTTCGGCTGCATGAGGTATGCAGGCTCGGAAAAAGTTGAGTGAGCCCAGGAAACGGCGAAGTTCTAGTATAGTAGTGGGTCGAGGGTAGTTTTCCATGGCTGCTACTTTGTCAGATGGCGGGCTTATACCAGTCGGTGTGACATGATATCCAAGAAAATCGATTTCTGGTTGGCCGAAAACGCATTTGTCCAGGTTCAGTGTGATGCCGTTGGCCTGCAGGCGGCGAAAAATTTCGGTAAGGTGAGCTCTATGTTCGTCGGCATCAGTGGAGGCTACGAGCAAGTCGTCAATGTAGACGGAAACGTAGTCCAGGTCCCGGAAAATGGAGTCAAGGAATCGCTGGAATGTCTGAGCTGCATTCCGAAGTCCAAAAGTCATACGAGGAAATTCGAAAAGACCGAAAGGTGTGAGAATGGCGGTCTTTGGGATATCTTCGGCGGCAACAGGTATTTGGTGGTAAGCCCTGGCGAGGTCGAGGTGCGTAAAAATCTTCTTGCCGGGTAAAATAAGCTGAAAATCCGTCGTGCGTGGTATTGGGTACCGGTCTGGAGTCGTCACTGCGTTCAAACGACGGTAGTCCCCGCAGGGTCGGATCTCGCCATTTTTCTTAGACACGATGTGCAGAGGGCTGGCCCAGGGACTGCGTGACGGTCTGCATATCCCCAGGTCCAACATGCGCTGAAATTCCTCTTTAGCTTGGGTGAAGTATTTGGGTGAGATCGGACGAACCCGGCAATGGACTGGAGAACCCGTTGTTTCTATGTGGTGTTCCACACTATGGAGGGTTTTCTCATGAAAGCAGAAGGGCCTCGTAATAGCGGAGAATTGTTGGAGAAGGTCCGCATATGGATTGGTAGGATCAATGGTATCCAGGGATGGGACATCTGTTGTGACTATAGCCGCTGGTGTGGTCAGTCCTGTGATCTTGTCGATGAGGCGACGGCCATGAACATCGACAAGGAGGCGAAAGTGCTTTAAAAAGTCAGCTCCGATTATGGACTGTGGGACGGCTGCCCTAACAAAAGTCCATTGAAATGAACGATGTAGGCCGAGATCCAATTGTAGTGTTGTAGAACCGTATGTGACGATTTTTGTCTTGTTGGCTGCATACAACACGTACGGTGACGGCGCGGAGTTTGGTTTGGGGCGTACAGCGATAACGGATATAGCAGCGCCGCTATCGACGAGAAAACGGTGGCCGTTGCGTTTGTCGCTAATGCAGAGGCGACAGGACTGGTCGGCACCAAAAGTCGCCTCTAGTTTTGGTGCCTGGCGGCGTTTCCCTTCTCGTAGTTGCACGGCTTCTGGCATTTTCGAGAAGCAGCCCCGAACCGATCGTGGTAAAAGCACAATCCTGAATTCGTAGAATTGTACCTGTGTCGGCTGCGCGAACGTGAACGGCTGCGTTTACTAAAAGTTCGTTCGCGGGGGCGGGAACGTTCGGTTTTCAGCGCAGCTAGCTCCTTCTGAATGGTGTTAAGAAGGCTCATAATGTCCGGCGAGGCTGGCTGGGCGGGGGCAGGCTGTACTGCAGAAAGTGACAGCGGGGGCTGGCTATGCATTATTACCTTGTCTGCAGTTTTGGCTAACTGTTCGAGGTCTCCCGTGCACGTAGAGATGATGGCGCGCACGTGATTAGGCAGTTTATTCATCCATAACAACTGTAAGATGGATTCAGGTGCCCCGGACTTCCCTGCCATCTCTTTCATGCGGCGGAGCAACTGGGAAGGTGTCTGGTCTCCGAGCTCGACCCCAGCGAGGAGCTGTTGCAGTCGCTTCTCCTCACTTTCTTCTAATGCTTCGATGACGCGGGCCTTCAGGGTCTCATATTTGTTGGTCTCGGGAGGGGCGAGCAACAGGTCGGACACTTGCAATGCTGCGTGAGAGTCTAAATTTGCCACTGCGAAATTGTACTTACTTGCGTCCGACAGCTTGTGATTATATAACAATGCTTCCAGTTGCGCGAACCAGAGCGATGGCCGCTCTCTCCAAAAAGGTGGAGCCTTCACAGACGCAGAAAGAGCAGAAATTGTAGGGTCTTGAGTGCCAGCTGTAGGTTGCACTGTCTCGCTGGATTCCGGCATCTTGCAACGTCACAGTAGAAAACGGTAGATGTAGAAAAAAAAATTATCACGTCAGATGGTCACCAGTTGTAACGGCAAGGTGTCCGAGAAAGAACTCACTAATATATTTTGCACAGCGGTTTATTACGGATAATTATCACAATATGAAAACACTATATAGCACAGCGAGAACGCGGATTGAGATTCACGATAGCACTGATTGCTGGACTGAACGAACTGACTGTTGATAGGTAACTGACTGTTTCAACTGACTGACTGGAGAGAAGTCGGTGAGGTCTGAATTTATACCAGTGCAGAATATTCTGGAACAAGCATGTAGGTACCGAGGCTGTTGGAAACAGGTAGAAAGTTCTGTCCATAAGCGAAGTAGGTAGGTAGCATCTAGAATGATCAGGAACACGGTAGTCTGTTTACCTGGGGTAATGCCTGTTGTTTCCGCATGAGTGACTTTACATGCATTGTCCATTAGGGATGAGAAAGGCGTGAAGCTTTCTGGTAAGTTCTCGATATTCTTTGTGCTATGACAATGGCACATAGCTCCCCCCTTTAATGAGGGCTGAAGCGTACGGTCTTCTTGATAAGCCTACCAGATCGGGTTGTTATTGCTGGTGAGGGTGGAGGCTGTGCGGGATGCTTACGATGTTGCGTTGTGCCTGTTGAGGGTTGTGTAGGCACAGGTGTCGACTGCTGTTGCTGCTGCTGGAGGCTGACTGTAGGTGCAGTTTGAGGTGAGTTGCGTGTGGGTGTCTCCGCTACTGCTGGAAGTCCATAAGCCGGTTTGAGGCGTTGGATATTGATATGGCAAGTTCTGTTGGGTAACTGTACCTTGAAGGTGTGTTCCAGGCGTTCCAGCACAGGATAAGGTCCAGAATACGGTGGCGAGAGTGGACGTTGCACCAAATCATTGCGTACGAACACATGGGAAGCTGTGTTTAGGTCTTTTGGGATGAATATTGGGCGATTGGTGCGGCTGGAGAAAGCTGGAGAGGCTTCCTTTATTGTCCGGCGGAGATCGTGAAGAAAATCTACAGGCTCTTGAATGGTGGTTGGAGGTTGGAAGAAATCTCCAGGCAGGTGAAGTTCTGTACCATAGACTAGTTGGGCAGGAGTGGTGCCTGATTCATTCACCATAGATCGTAGGCCAAGTAATACTGTAGGTAAAGCCTGTAGCCAGTTGGCATCAAGGTGAGCAGTGAGCGAAGCTTTAAGGGGGCGGTGCCAACGTTCGACTATACCGTTGCTCTGTGGGTGGTATGGCGTTGTTCGAAGTTTTTGACAACCCAGTAACCGAGCAAGGCGTGTGAAAAGTGCTGATTCAAACTGTCGTCCTTGATCTGTAGTTAACCGGAGTGGACAGCCGAATCTTGATACCCAGTGCCGATAAAAAGCGTCAGCCACAGTGGTAGCAGTCATGTCTGGTAGTGGTACAGCTTCGGGCCAGCGGGTAGCACGGTCGATGCAGGTAAGTAGATACTGATAGTTACCACACTGGGGCAGTGGACCTACTAAGTCTATGTGGACGTGCTGAAATCTTTCCGCGGCAGAGAAGGTACCGAGAGGTGGACTAGTGTGCTGCTGGACTTTGGAGCGCTGGCAGGAGAGGCAGGATTTGGTCCAATTGCCAACATCAGTGTTCATGGATGGCCAGAAAAAGCGAGCTGCGATGGTCTTGCGAGAGGCGCGAATTCCAGGGTGGCTCATGTTGTGCACGCTGTCGTATGCTGCGCGGCGGCAACTAAGGGGTAGATAAGGGCGTGCGCGGCCGGTGGTGGTCTCGCAAACTAGTGGTACGGTAGAGTCTGGAAGTGACAAGGTGCAAAACGTGTACTTGCCTTGTTTGCGGAGATTTTCCAGCTCCTGGTCGGAGTGTTGAGCAGCTGCTATGGCGGCGTAGTCCAACTGTGAGGGGCAAGCAACGGAGGAGATCCTAGAAAGTGAGTCCGCGACTATATTGTCCGCACCAACGACGTGACGGATGTCCGTTGTGAATTGTGAGATGTAGTCGAGGTGGCGGAGTCTACGTGGAGTCTCACTATCTGAGGGTGCTTGCTTGAAGGCGAAGGTCAGTGGTTTGTGGTCGGTGTAAACCGTGATCTGGCGGCCTTCGATGAGCCGGCGAAAATGCTGAATTGCAAGGCGAATGGCGAGTAGTTCCCTGTCGTAGGTACTATACCTCTGTTGGGCGGCTGAGAGACCTTTGGAGTAGTAGCCCAGTGGTTGAGGATTGCCGTTAGTCACCTGCAGCAGTGTAGCGCCTACACAGGTGTTTGAGGCATCGGTCATGAGTTGCAGAGGTGCAGAGGGAACAGGATGAGCCAGTGTTGCGGCGTCAGCGAGCATTTTGCGGCATAAATGAAAAGCGGCCTCGGAAGCGGCGTCCCAAGCAATAGGTGTGCGGTCCATCTTTTTAGTGCCGTGTAGTAACTTGTTGAGGGCTGCTTGATGTTCGGCTGCATGAGGTATGCAGGCTCGGAAAAAGTTGAGTGAGCCCAGGAAACGGCGAAGTTCTAGTATAGTAGTGGGTCGAGGGTAGTTTTCCATGGCTGCTACTTTGTCAGATGGCGGGCTTATACCAGTCGGTGTGACATGATATCCAAGAAAATCGATTTCTGGTTGGCCGAAAACGCATTTGTCCAGGTTCAGTGTGATGCCGTTGGCCTGCAGGCGGCGAAAAATTTCGGTAAGGTGAGCTCTATGTTCGTCGGCATCAGTGGAGGCTACGAGCAAGTCGTCAATGTAGACGGAAACGTAGTCCAGGTCCCGGAAAATGGAGTCAAGGAATCGCTGGAATGTCTGAGCTGCATTCCGAAGTCCAAAAGTCATACGAGGAAATTCGAAAAGACCGAAAGGTGTGAGAATGGCGGTCTTTGGGATATCTTCGGCGGCAACAGGTATTTGGTGGTAAGCCCTGGCGAGGTCGAGGTGCGTAAAAATCTTCTTGCCGGGTAAAATAAGCTGAAAATCCGTCGTGCGTGGTATTGGGTACCGGTCTGGAGTCGTCACTGCGTTCAAACGACGGTAGTCCCCGCAGGGTCGGATCTCGCCATTTTTCTTAGACACGATGTGCAGAGGGCTGGCCCAGGGACTGCGTGACGGTCTGCATATCCCCAGGTCCAACATGCGCTGAAATTCCTCTTTAGCTTGGGTGAAGTATTTGGGTGAGATCGGACGAACCCGGCAATGGACTGGAGAACCCGTTGTTTCTATGTGGTGTTCCACACTATGGAGGGTTTTCTCATGAAAGCAGAAGGGCCTCGTAATAGCGGAGAATTGTTGGAGAAGGTCCGCATATGGATTGGTAGGATCAATGGTATCCAGGGATGGGACATCTGTTGTGACTATAGCCGCTGGTGTGGTCAGTCCTGTGATCTTGTCGATGAGGCGACGGCCATGAACATCGACAAGGAGGCGAAAGTGCTTTAAAAAGTCAGCTCCGATTATGGACTGTGGGACGGCTGCCCTAACAAAAGTCCATTGAAATGAACGATGTAGGCCGAGATCCAATTGTAGTGTTGTAGAACCGTATGTGACGATTTTTGTCTTGTTGGCTGCATACAACACGTACGGTGACGGCGCGGAGTTTGGTTTGGGGCGTACAGCGATAACGGATATAGCAGCGCCGCTATCGACGAGAAAACGGTGGCCGTTGCGTTTGTCGCTAATGCAGAGGCGACAGGACTGGTCGGCACCAAAAGTCGCCTCTAGTTTTGGTGCCTGGCGGCGTTTCCCTTCTCGTAGTTGCACGGCTTCTGGCATTTTCGAGAAGCAGCCCCGAACCGATCGTGGTAAAAGCACAATCCTGAATTCGTAGAATTGTACCTGTGTCGGCTGCGCGAACGTGAACGGCTGCGTTTACTAAAAGTTCGTTCGCGGGGGCGGGAACGTTCGGTTTTCAGCGCAGCTAGCTCCTTCTGAATGGTGTTAAGAAGGCTCATAATGTCCGGCGAGGCTGGCTGGGCGGGGGCAGGCTGTACTGCAGAAAGTGACAGCGGGGGCTGGCTATGCATTATTACCTTGTCTGCAGTTTTGGCTAACTGTTCGAGGTCTCCCGTGCACGTAGAGATGATGGCGCGCACGTGATTAGGCAGTTTATTCATCCATAACAACTGTAAGATGGATTCAGGTGCCCCGGACTTCCCTGCCATCTCTTTCATGCGGCGGAGCAACTGGGAAGGTGTCTGGTCTCCGAGCTCGACCCCAGCGAGGAGCTGTTGCAGTCGCTTCTCCTCACTTTCTTCTAATGCTTCGATGACGCGGGCCTTCAGGGTCTCATATTTGTTGGTCTCGGGAGGGGCGAGCAACAGGTCGGACACTTGCAATGCTGCGTGAGAGTCTAAATTTGCCACTGCGAAATTGTACTTACTTGCGTCCGACAGCTTGTGATTATATAACAATGCTTCCAGTTGCGCGAACCAGAGCGATGGCCGCTCTCTCCAAAAAGGTGGAGCCTTCACAGACGCAGAAAGAGCAGAAATTGTAGGGTCTTGAGTGCCAGCTGTAGGTTGCACTGTCTCGCTGGATTCCGGCATCTTGCAACGTCACAGTAGAAAACGGTAGATGTAGAAAAAAAAATTATCACGTCAGATGGTCACCAGTTGTAACGGCAAGGTGTCCGAGAAAGAACTCACTAATATATTTTGCACAGCGGTTTATTACGGATAATTATCACAATATGAAAACACTATATAGCACAGCGAGAACGCGGATTGAGATTCACGATAGCACTGATTGCTGGACTGAACGAACTGACTGTTGATAGGTAACTGACTGTTTCAACTGACTGACTGGAGAGAAGTCGGTGAGGTCTGAATTTATACCAGTGCAGAATATTCTGGAACAAGCATGTAGGTACCGAGGCTGTTGGAAACAGGTAGAAAGTTCTGTCCATAAGCGAAGTAGGTAGGTAGCATCTAGAATGATCAGGAACACGGTAGTCTGTTTACCTGGGGTAATGCCTGTTGTTTCCGCATGAGTGACTTTACATGCATTGTCCATTAGGGATGAGAAAGGCGTGAAGCTTTCTGGTAAGTTCTCGATATTCTTTGTGCTATGACAATGGCACACTTATAATATACGATTTGACAAATGCCCTTAATTATTTTGTTTCAAATAAATCACTTCAAAGAGAAACGAAACCCTACACTTGAATTTCGCTTATCGTGTATTCATAAGTGTTAAATGGTTGAGAGCCTACCTATATCAAAACGTTTTTACTTTACCTGTATACGGAGTATACGTAAGGTAAAGTATTGTATTCGTGCGGGCCAATTTTCGGCAAACCTCAACTTTGAACCGTCATTGCGCCCAGACCTCAAAAGCGACTGAAATTTTAATATACATTTTGGAAACTTCCATTCCTTCGGAATATGAAAAACATCTCACTTTTTTCCTCCGACGAAAAGTTTGCCCACAGGAATTTTTAGAAGAGGTCAGGTACTCCGTGTCAGTACGTATGTAGCTAGCTAGCTAGCTAGCTAGCTATGTATGTGGCATTGACCTGGACGGCGCACTTTTCAACCGATTTTCTTCAAAATCGGTAGTGACCTTTCTAAAATTGGAAGAAATCAGAATCCGGAAGCCCAGTTTCCCCCCTTTAAAATTAAGGGGGGTTACCCCCCCCCCAAAACTCCCCCAAAAGGTAGAAAAAAAATATTTGCTCAAAATCGGCTCTAACGATTTTGATCAAATTTTGGACAATTATAGAACAAATAATTACGAATCCAATGATACCACCCACTACTCCCGCATAACTCCCTGAAAGGGGGGAAGTCCCCCCTGGACCTGTAAAAGGGTGAAATCAGTGGATTCAGTGGTTTGTGTTATACGAGTAGTTCTGGATAGGACCTATGACAACCGCCATACCCGTCACAAATAGAATATGGCTTATCTTAAGCCCCCCCCCGGGGGGGGGGGGGGGAATTTGAGTGACTTATAAAGTGCGGCTTATGGGGTGTCAAACTGTTCGGGCGAACGTTGTGAAGCAATTTGAGTGGTTTGAGAAATATGGGTTGTGTGGGCTCAAAATGATCGGGAGATCGTTCTGAGGCTATTTATTTCGTCAAAATGTTTTTTCGCCACCCCCCCCCCCCCTTATGGGGGGAGTTTTGGATACTTTCCAAAGTACGTTGTATGGGGTATCAAAATGCTCGGTGAAACGTTCTGAGGCAATTTATTTTGTCAAAAAGTTTTTCCGAGCTTCCCCATCCACCCCACCTCCTTTTAGGGGGTAGTTTTGGGTGGTTGCCGAAGTATGTCGTGTGGGGTCTCTAAGTACTCGGGGGAACATTCTGGGGCCATTCCTTTCGTCAAAAAGTTTTTCCGTCTCCAATCATTTAACCAAGGGTTTATTTCTAGGAATCATGCAAATAAGCAGGTAAAGTTTTGTCCGACCGTGTCGTACCGCTTGTTTATAGTTTAGACGAATTTACTGGAAAGCGAGACCTTTAAACTTCAGTCCCACCTATTTTATGGGAGACAAAGCCAACAAAATTTATTTAAGAAAAGTACCTGCAGTTTGTAATTTGTTTTCAGATGCCCACACTGAACAAGACGATGGTGTGTGCACAATGGTCCCCAAATTTACCCACAGTGATTGCCACCCTGACCAGCACGGAGTTAGCTATATGGGATATATCACGCAAGTGTTCAGAACCTGTGAATAACTTGCGCTTGCGTTCCACTGATCCCCCCTTCTCCACCCTTAAATTCACTCCTGATGGAATTGTAAGTCTAAACAAAGAGATACCTGTGTAGGTCAAGTGATTAAGGAATTGAGTAGTTGATTCCCAGTTAAATGTCCGTCTTGATTACCTTAAGGGGGTTGGAAAGTCAACGAAAAAGGGAAACCACTCTTTTCCGATTCCACTCACTATCAAAGCATGTCTGACCTTTGTTTATCGTTTATTTACCTACAGAAGTTTCAAGGTAACTTGCAGGGAAAAACAAACAAGTGATAAAAGGCGATGAAACTTTCGGCTGTTTCTGATTGAGAAATAGTGTCTATATTCGAGTCTTCTGTTTCGTAGATACTATTTTGAAACCAGAGAGAGACAAATGAATACATGATAGAAAAATGTCACAGGTATAATTATTTATTTTAGCTTAGATACCTAGTGAGACTATGCAGGATTATATAGCTTTGTGGCAGGCAATTGAGGTATGAAGTAAACCAGGATCTTGTCGAGATTTGTCCTGCTCAATCTTTCCCGGCCCTGGGCCTACCCAGCCCTGATGGGTACCTGGCCTTCACTGGCTGGGGGAAAACTCGACTGTGGGGCGTGATTCTGACCAAATGACCCCCTTGTGTACAGAGCTCACGATAGGTGCCACCCTGTGTCCCACTAGCTCTGGTCCTCAATGGGATGATGGGCCAAGGAAATTTTTTTTTTAGATAGTGAGGAGCAGAAGTAGGTGGCTTCTGTAACCTTTGATATTTGTCCCCCGGCAATGCTTTATATTCCAAGTTAAGCTAAGTAGCTCGTTAGGTAAGTATAACATCAGGAATTTACTGTCAAACTGTTCTGAAGATCTCACCATTGACTTTTGTCAGACATTTAGATGTCTCAGCTCACCTGATGACCTCTTTCAGAATTCAGAAAACTTTTTTCAGGGGCTGATAGCTGGAGATCATCAAGGCCACGTAAAAGTATACCAACTTTCTGAACTTCCAAGACCTCCTTTCTTGGTTATCGAAGCTCTGACATCAGCGCTCGTAACCTGTCTAGGTTGCAAACCAGAAATGCTTCTTAAATTCAAGAAACTTCTGCATTTCTCTAAGGACGAGTTCAAAACCAAGGTTACATAGTATCTAGGTAAGTGTACTATCTTTCATAACTTGCTTTTAGAGTAGACATGAGACCAGCTTGGGACTTTCTAGTCGATAGTCATTGTTCAGTGAAAATTTTAAAATGACACGGTACCTTGAAGTACTCCCGAAAATAGAAATACAATTGTACTTAAAGTGGACAGTAAAGTGAAATATTTTTTTAAAACGAATTTTGTGCCTTGTGGTGAGTATTACTGTTCTTTGATACGCCCAAAAGAGAAGCAGTAAGTTCAGGCTTTTCTTCTGTCCTCAGAGGCACCCTAAGAATGTGGTATTTAACATTTCTAAGATTCTTTAAAGTACGTAAAGTATTTTTAAAGAGTTAAATTCCCAGAGAAAAGCCAGTTGGTAGGAGAGGCAACCCCGTAGGTAGTCCATCTATAGAAGATGGAGACTTTCAACCAGAGCAGACATTGCAGTTGGCTAGCTGACTAGCACACGGTAAAAAGTATAGATGTGATGAATAGCGCAGAACGGGGCCACGGTCAAAATCTATTTTTAAACCGATCGCTTTGTTTTACAGGCGTGTTTTACAGAATACGTGTAACTCCGTTCACACGTAGGTTTAATACGAAAGGTACCACTGTAAAATTCTGTTAAAATTATACATTTATACCTGTTTATGAATAAATTGGTACATCAATTTTTAAAATTTACGGACGTATTATCAATAGAAAATGTCGAAGGAAGCTTGTGCCAAATTTTTTTCTGGCACACACCCAACAGATCTGTGTTGCCTAGCGGTCACTCTGTCTGTATTTCGGTCACCAGGAGTGGGTTAACATCTCGGTGAGTTTTTTCTATCGTGATTCTGCCTAAATTTTATCAAACTAATTGATTGGAATGTTAGATTTTCAAGCCCAAACGCTATGATCTCCATTATTCTAAACAATCCAATTGAAATCGTGACTACCAAAATCTTTCCTCAAGAGGAAAACCAATTTTTTTGTCTCTATTATGCATTTATTCTTATCAAGCTCTGAAAAAACAATGGTGTTATTTCTTTTGGTTTTTGTTCTGTGTTGGTAAAACCTTGTTTTATGCTGTCCTTCTGAAAATTGGATGTACAGAATCAAAAACAAAAATTTGCAAAACAAATTGTGGATATGTTAAGGGTCATTGAGGTCAAACATGAGACATGAGGTATGCAGAAAGGCGTTCTTCTGTTTTACTGCATGTCTTTCTTATCAGCTCCCGCTTCGATCGTGTGCTAGTTTGAGATCGCAGTTACGTCCACCATATCGAACGAGGTGTTCAAAAAATTAGTCGAAGGTCAACCCACAGGTTTTGATAAAGTTCCTATATTATGTTTTATGAATGTGCGCTTCATGATATTTTCACTCGTTTATTTAATAGTGTCTTCCCAAAACCACCAGTGGAAACAGTAAATGTATACAGATAAAAGTCAATGCGCGAGTAACTCAGACTTGTAATAAGGTTTTTTTTACAAGCTCTTTGTTAGTTGTTGTAGAATGTCCTACATTATACATATAGTAGGTAAAGGAGTTCTTCTTGTTGTAGTGAACACTGGACTGTCAGGTGGTTAAGATATTCTAAATCGCAGTTTCTGAGTAGGTCAATTTTTCATCATTTAATCATTTTCTATGAGCAAAGAGACAGCAAAGTCAGCCAAGAATATAAAAATATAGTTGGATTTTTTCCACCTTTTCACTCATGTGTAGGTACGTCAGTTGTTATGTATACTTTCATGATTTATTATTTTTTTAAATATTTTTTCAGAACGTTCTAATAGCGACACCATGTACAAATCCCTGATGGAATCTCCCACCCCTAGTAACCAGCTGGTACCGACCCGGAACATCGTCGCCGCAGCTGCGGTCGTCACTTCCAGCGATGGTCAGTTTTTTTTGACATTCACCTGGGCGTTAGTAAGGTGTTTAGCTTACGGACCTGAACCTGCGTTGAAGCCTCTATTTGACCCTTATTGCACCCTTTTTTTTTACAATTTTTCTTGTATCAAATTCTCTGATGTTTAAATTTTTCTGAGATGACTACTGCTGTGATAGATTTTCGAAATAGCCTATTGCCATTGGCTGTTGTGTGGCTTGGAAAGCAATTATTTTTTAAAAATTATTTTCCTGGCCTGTTAAAAATACCCGATTCAAAATGGACGCTATGGTCTAAGTAATCATAATTGAATGATTTTGCAGACAGTTGTGAGTTCGGGTCTACGCAATACTTCGCGATGTGCGGCGTGGGTGGCATCCTGTCTTGCGGTTTGACTCATACCATGATTACTCCTCTCGATCTGGTCAAATGCCGTCTGCAGGTTGACGGTGCTAAGTACAAGAACCTTATCACCGGATTCAAGGTACACAGTCAATTAGAGAGACGTCTGCAGTAGTTGTATGGGTGATTTCCAAAATATGGTTTTTCTCAGCAGGCAAAATTTTTGGTCATTGACACTGGGTAACAGGGTCACACTTTTCTAATGACAATTTACAAGTTCAGAAGAAGCTTTACCGTTTTGATTTCATTTTTCCTACCCTGAGTATGAATCCTTGTTTACTGTTCTTATTTATTTTTTAGGTTACGATTGCTGAGGAGGGAACACGTGGCCTGGGAAGAGGCTGGGCACCTACTTGCATTGGATATTCCCTACAGGTGAATCAGCAGCTCTATTTATTCATCAAATCGGAGTGGTATATTCTGTTGACCAAGTGTCACTGCGTTTGAGTGGTGCTGATTTAGTTCGTTGAAAAGCAACCTCACCAATATCCTTGTAAAGTATGGATGCAGATTCCCTAATTAATTTTTCGATTTCAACTGCTTTGCCTTGTTAATATGGCATACCTCATTTTTGAGGGGGATAAGGAGGAAGTCCTCGAAATCCACTGGAAAACTGGGGAGTCTGCGTCGGTACTTTCGGTGTCATGGGTGAGTTTTTTCAGATAAGGGGAAAAATTAAAATAATGTCATTCTTCTGGGCGACAGATCTGCATCGTAACCGCAGCCGTAATCGTATTATTTGGTATGTTTAGGGTCTGTGCAAGTTCGGGTTCTATGAAGTGTTCAAATGCAAGTACAGTGACATGCTGGGTGAGGAAAACAGCTACGTGTACCGTACTGCTCTCTACCTGGCTGCTTCTGCTTCTGCCGAGTTCATCGCTGACGTCGCCCTTAGTCCATGGGAATCCGCCAAGGTATGTCCCTACTTACTTAGGGTCTAATGGTACTCAGGGTCCCACCTTTCGTGGCCTCTGTACACAAGGCGGTGATCTGATCAGATTTACGCCAAGAAAACAAGGTACCCCTCAGGGCTAGGTAGTCCCAAGACTTGGCAAGGTTCACCAAGAAAAATCTAGATAAGTTGGGACTAGATATTTGGTCATCTTGCTTCATAGTGTTGCCACCGCGTTAATCCTATCCCTAAGCTGATGTACTCTTATGTGTATCTTATTTTTTCCCATTCTAGGTAAAAATTCAGACCGTTCCCGGTTATGCACAAACCATGCGGGAGTGCATGCCCAAGATGATCAAGGAGGAAGGAATGAACGCTTTCTACAAGAGCTTAGTTCCCCTTTGGATGAGACAAATTCCATACACCATGATGAAGTTCGCTTGCTTCGAAAAGACAATTGAAGTTTTGTACAAGTAAGTAGTAGTTCATAGTTGATTCAACTTTCTCACCATGTTCATATGAGTAAAGTATGCATCAGAGTCCTGAATGAAAAAGTAATGTCGTTCCTTCCAAAATTCTAATTCTTTAGTAGAGTGATTAACGGAAAAAGAGTGGTTTCACTATATCGACGGCTTTCCAACCCCGTTAGCCGCATAAAGTTGGATCAAGCCTTTAAGAAAGTTGTTAAGACAATTTTTTTTTGCAGATACGTCGTTCCCAAGCCCCGTGACCAGTGCACAAAGGGAGAACAGCTGATCGTGACATTCGCCGCTGGGTACATTGCCGGTGTGTTCTGTGCCATCGTCTCTCACCCTGCTGATACTGTGGTCTCGAAACTGAACCAGAACAAGGAGGCTACAGCGGGAGCCGTACTTAAGGAACTTGGAATGATGGGTGAGTCTTCTTTAGCCATATTCCCCTTTAGAGGAGTTTCAAATTTTTCCTGCGATTTTCCAAGGATTTGTTGTTTTATTTTATTCATCACTTATAAAGACTTTGAGTGTATTTTTATTATTGATTATAATTATATTTTAAAGTCATTTTGACATTATTTATTTGTTGGTACTAGTTGACCAGAAAATGGGAAAACGATGAAACACAGTACCTCCATTTTTTGAAAAACTACTTATAGAGCTAAGTAGTGTACGAGTAGGTACGTACTTTCACAGAAGTATGAAATATCTAATGAATGACTAATACCACCAATAAAGTGACCGAAACCTACTCAGGTATGTGCATAGGCTGGTGAACTATATACTCCGGTAAATGGAAAGTTCTATTACTACAAGCAGTCTTCCTAGTGGAGCTGATTGCATTGTTTCCCGTCATTCACAAGACCAAACTAAACCAACACCGTGGATGGGGGGCCCAACAAAATTTCTAGTTTACACCAGTCTTTCTCATTTCCTTTAAGTAGGTATCAAGATATCAAGAAAACTTACTCTGTGACATTTCTTTGTTATTCATTTCGTTAGGTTAGTTGAAGAAATAATTCATATACCTAAAATAACAAGCAACTGAGAAATTTTGAAATAACTTTCAGCAGCCTCAACATTTGTCGTTCCGTACAAATTACAATCAATCCAGTAATGGAAATCACAAAAATAAACAGTAGTAACATTGAAAATATTCAGTTTTTGCTTTGCTAGTGAAGGAAATGGCAATTTACCTATCTCGATGACATTCCAACCACATTCACTTACATATCGGCAGTTAAAAAGTGGTCGATGCAGGTTCATGGTGATAGATAGGTATACAATATCTAAATGGTCGTCATTTCTAGTTATATCTATAGCATTATTTGTTCGTAATCTTCATTGTTGGAGTTAACAAATAAAATGTAAAAGCAGCCCCACACAAGGTCCTAGACCTTAGGACGCTATACCTGACGATGCATTTTTTGCCGCCCATAAGATTAACATTGCGAGCGGCGATTCATTTTCAAGGTTTACCCTTGGTTGGAAAGACACAAAATTTTGCCTGTACCTAGCCCTAACAATGTTCTAGGTCGTGTTCGAAGCAGATTTCCCAATTTCTCACTGGTTTCTTTTATTGCAACTGTTTTGCAAATGCTAGCATCGCATACCTCAAGAAAAGTGCTGTATCTCGAAAACCAGTAAAAAAAAAATGGGAAATCTGCTTCGAACACGTCCTAGAACATTGTTAGGGCTAGGTACAGGCAACATTTTGTGTCTTTCCAACCAAGGGTAAACCTTGAAAATGAATCGCCGCTCGCAATGTTAATATTATGGGCGGAAAAAAATGCATCGTCAGGTATAGCGGACCCAGCAGAATTATTTGTAAAAATTGAATTTTTGTAAATATAATAAATACTACTACTACTAAGTACTAAAAAATATTTCTACTCAGTAATCAAAATATTCATGTTCTCTTTTTTTGTTTCAGGTGTATGGAAGGGTCTTGGCCCCAGGATTATTATGATCGGTACCTTAACCGCAGCGCAATGGTTCATCTACGACGCCGTGAAAGTCGCTTTCCGTCTCCCCAGGCCACCTCCCCCCGAAATGCCTGAAAGCCTGAAGAAGAAGTTGGCTGCGGCTGGAAAGCTATAAGCCCTTGATCTCTAGTTCAAACCTATTTTGGCGCACATTTTTTATAGAAATCCTTTCACCATCGGGATTTGTACGTGGTTAAGTGGGTAGTGTGCTTTTCCTACCCGGAAATGTTGAACTGAATATGAATAAAGCATTCTAGTCGTTATTAGAAGTCAGATTTATTCATACTAACAAATGGATCCGGTCTGTTGCATTCCGTGGTGTCAAGGTGAAAGTGTGGCTTCACGGATTCATACGTCATAGAATTTCCTGTCGGTACTGTGGATTTCGAGCCCGCTATTCTGCGTCTCCTGGAGTACTGAAAATTATTATAGCTCCTAACATTAAAACCCCGTTCTGTAGGATCCCTTGAATACTAAATTAAATGATCGATCGATCGAAAAATAACGAATTCTCACTTCTCTTCACATTCTTTGGCCTGATTTTCCAGGTGTAGGTAACATGAAAAAAAGAGAAATAAAATAAAATAATAGTGAAACATTTGTTTTATTTTATAAAAATAATCGAATATTATATGAATTAAACTAAAGAAAATTTTAGAGCCAGTGCCTCCAGCAAGTACCAACAGTTGACCAGTCACCGATCCGTTGAGGATCAGCGGAGATGGAACCAGCCCTAAAGATTTCTTATCTAACTAGCTACATTTCTAGAATACCGTTGTCAAGTCTTAGTCATTAAAGGGTGGACCCTCGCTAGAGTTGTCAATTTTTGTGGGTCAGATACTATCTTTAAGAATAGCTCCGTTAAATTTTGGGCGAAGTGTGATCCAGTGTCATCTCGGTCCTGATTTGGGAATTTTTAGTGCCATTTTTTATGGAAAGTTAGCAGAGCATTGGAGATGTTGGGATTCTCCTGAAGTTCACTTCGACTGTCTCCTGATGTCGCGCTTTTGATTCCATCTAAATGACACTAAACGCGGTGCGTACTGTCACATGTCAAAGTATTCTGACGAAAACATGGCTGCCACTGAAATATCCGCATTTTCCTTAAACAAAATTTTACTTTGACTGTAAGACGCGTTAGTGAATAAATGAATGAATTTATACATTTTAAGAGAAAAAAAATCTTAACAGGCAATTATTGCGCGCTCCCTAAAACAGCAGTTTTCTTGAATGGGAATGGTATACAGTACCTACCTATTATCAGCTAGTCACGCATGCAATACTTAACTTCTCCAAAAGCAATAGGTAAGTTAACTACCTACTTGTTTTTCGGACTCCCTCCAAAAGCAAGAGGTGAATTGGAAAGAACGCTCACAAGGATCAGAGACTTCTGAAATATAAAAGCGAAAATTTGAGGTTGAGGTTCTCACCAGTTCTCACTTTTACACATTTTTTTTTTTTAAATGTATTAATACTTGTGGTCTTTTAGGGTTAGAAAGTAACCGAGGGGAAACCACTCTCATGGTGTTCCAGTGGTAGGTACCCCAACCCTGGTACTTTGGAAATCAGACTGAAATGAGAACATTTTCACATATATTTCGTGTGTTGTTGTTATTTAGTACGAATGTGGAATCGAATCTGTAGATAAAGTCACATGTCACATAATGAGGACGTTGGCGTCAAAACATTTAAAGTTTGCAAGTTCACGTTGGTTTGACCCTGTAACTTGCTCAACAGGCGGCCATGTGACATGTGTTGAATGTTAAAGCCAAGGAAGATTAAGACGTGTGACCATCTGTGCAATCGTGAGGTCAAATGTCTTTGGTGTGGGTAACGTGACTATAGGTTATCGCCACTTTTTTGGGTGACGGTTTTTTTCTCGTACGTTCTCAGAAACTACGTTTCTTGCCATCGACTAATCACTGAAACAAGTAATACTTCAGACACTGATTTTTTATTTGCCCTGGAGGCAACTAAGTTTTATTATATTATTGTAGGTATTCACGATACAGTGTGGAGAAAATAAGTCATTAGGGTTTTTTTTTTAATTTAACCCGCGGAAATGTCCGTTTGGACCACACGCACGAGGGTTTGTCGCAAATCGCCTATATTCGTTGTATATGTCATTAGTTGACTATGGTTTATTTTCAAGGCGGATGCCTTACTTGTCTGTGACACCTTCTCGCGACAGACTGGAAAGTCCTTTGCAACGAAAATCTCAGAACCGAAAGAAAAGTAGAAATTTCGCTAAATGAGTTTTCTCTTCGCTGTGATAAGGTAATTAGTGCATGACCTACGTTTTATTCGTAGATGCGTGTTTCCGAGTGCCCGTTCTGGGAGATCTGGGTTCGAGTCCGGATATAAGAAATGTTTTTTAGCTGTAGAAATGTCTCGTAATAGACTTCGGCCGAAATAATATGTTCTGTTTCTGTTCTACTGCTATCTAGCTAAAAACGTTTTTTTATGAGACACAACATAAACTTACTCATTTCGGTGCATAGATGTATGAGATGCTTGGCAGACGAGGGATCCAGGTTCGATTCAGAAAGTGAGCTTTTCATATTCGCATAGTCGAACACCCCATCCGGGCTTACCCAGTCGTAGTTGAGGTACAGGCAATGCAGGAAACACTTGAAGTCTTGTTGGACATCATTTTCGAATCTATGTTTTCAAGTAAACGTCAAAATGAAATCTTACTGCTAACACCATATTCTCAACCCCGATCCGAAACTTAACCAACGATTAACGATATGGGATTACAATGTAGGGCACAGCTGACAACTTAAGACCCAGTGTAGGTATTACTAACAAATTGCACCTTAAAGCTCCACTGGCTGCGAACTGCGAAAAGTGTTGGAACAGGTAACTTGCATAAACTGAGAAAAGAACGTTTCTTGAGGAATGTACGTGAATGCTGTTTTGTTGGCAAGGAGTTACTGAAGGCAATAAGAACGAGAAGATGATAATTTATTTACCTACCTTTTTTCGATTAGAGAGCGATTCAGTTGATCCTTTGATACTGAGTGCGTTGCGTTGCACGTTGCAATTATTTCCATGTCGTGGGACATACTTGTAAACGGCTTCCCCTGACACAAAAACCTCAATGAGCTTAAAAAAATACCAATCGGAACAACCATTTCGACTTACAAGTATAGGTACCTGTATGTGTAGGTCAATACTGTAGGTAGGTATAAAATAAAAATCATAAACTTACGTTTACTTGGGAAGCTCGTAGAAACACAAAGGCGAAGCTCAAAAACTGTTTTAGGAACATGTCTAGGAGTCTAGGTATAGTAAGTAGGTATGGTAACTTGAAATAAATAATAGAGGAGACTGACTAGAATTTTATAAGAATCGGCTGGTGAAGATCCAACTGCGCTGACGACTGAGCTCGCGATGTTTGGTTCATTTTGTTTATTTCTTATCTGTTTTGAGGCTGCTGGCAACTACACTAATGAATTAGAGAGGTCATGTGTAGTTTGAAATAATTAGGTCACGTTTTTTTAGGTGTAGCTGGAGATTACCAAAAACCTTTTATAGAAAGAATCGTTTCTTTTATTAATTAAGTATTAGCCAAGAGGTGGCGCCATAGACATTAAGTTCGGAGCTCCCTGCATGAACATCTGCTGCATATCTGCTAAGCCATTGGGCATAGGCATCATGAGAATGGAAAATCCCCCAAGAAATAATGTTGGTGTACTCGATGAATTAGCCATACCCGAAAGAGCCCCAGGGATACGATCTGCAACAGAAGAAACCATCTAAGTGGGGAGTACATAGGAGGTGCCTCTACCTACCCAAACCTCAACTGTGAGGAAAATATTACTCAGTAAGTACCTACACATTTTTGGGGGTGTATTTTTCCTTTTTGTTTTCGATTCCTCAGCCTAGATGTTCGAGAAAGTTACCAGTGCATTAAGATCGGTACCTACCCCTAACCTGAGATGAATTGCTAACGCGAGCTAGCCGTGTGTGCTGACGCGGGTGAACCATACCTATATCATCATTCATCGTCAAGGCGAAATCGAGAGATTGATTTTTTCCCTCAAAACTGGCCCAGAGGGTCACAGCAATTTTTCGAATGGGTGCTAGTCACGAAGTGTCTTCTACCTACCTACCCATCTAGTTTCCATTCAAGTAAACCTGGCCAAAAATCAAGGTGAAGACTGAACCCGACTCCTCCATCAGGGGTTGCGTACACACTCCGGTTTTCCTAATTCGTTTCGGAGGAATTCTGGCACAGTTTTCTGAATTTGACTTTTGTTTGCCAACCTTTGATTGGTCCCGGAACAGCTCCAGCCAGGTTCTGAGGACTGATAGGAATAGGAGACGGCGAATTTCCAGCTTTGCCTTGCCCTTCGGCTCCAATGAGAGTCGACGATGCTTCTATTGCTGGTGCTAGGACTTGGGTCTCCGGCGATAAAGTCTGCAAATACAGATAACTAAGTGGGTAGGTAATGTGGTTATACCTAGCCTAGATAGGTGTATGAGCTGTGGGCCGGCACAGGTGCAAGTAAGTTCTCGTATAGGTACCTAGGTAGGTATAAGGCGTCAAAGCAACTCGTACTCTCGTACCTATACTTACTCCCAAAGGTTACCTACTTTCCTTCTCATAAAATGAAAAGACAATGGAAGTTCACCAGGTACAGTCTAAAATCTAAACAATAATATTTGCGAAATACCTACTTGCGACTCTTGCTGTTGTGGCAGAGGCAGAGCCAAGACTTCTGTAAGAAAAAGCAAAGAAAGTGAGGCACTTTCGGTAAAAATTACATGTCAATAATAATCAAATCAAATTTTGTGGCCGGGCACAAATAAAAGAATAACCACATCTTGAAATTTTACTCTGTGGTTTGTTTACTAATGACACTATTGACACTGTTTTTCAAAATGGCCGATGGCGCGAGATTGACTGCAGAGATAGGCTGACGGTCTATATTTTACAGATTCTGAGGCATTTAGATACGATCTTATCTCGTCTAAGGTTTTATTTTCGGTAAGTCTCTATTTTTAATTCAAGATAATGCAATAGTCTTGATTTGTAGTTATAGTTTGTTCCCCAGTATTTGTGTTTGGCAGCTTCGATTAACCTAACCAGGTCACCTTTTTACGTTCTCGCTTGGCAATATGTCGAGAAAGTATTGTTGCATCTATTTGGTCTAGGATGTTACTTTATTACTTATTACAAAGCACAAACATTTTATCTTATTGTAGTGTAAATAAATACCTATAGTACAATAATTGATGGTTGGTTAAAGGATTAAAAGGATTACCGTTACAATATAAATATTATCAATGTAGGTACCTACCTCCTACCTGCAGATGAGCGAAAAAATACCTTGTCACAGTGAGGATAAATAATGTGGAGCTGAGGAATGGTTTGACAGAAATAAAAACATTGGGCTATGAAGATAACAGTGATTAACACACGCATGCAACAAGCGAAAAAAGTGGCTTGTCCATAGGATATGAAGTCTCAAACTCTGTGTAGGTAACAGCAAACGCCAAACCACTCAATTATCCAGTGGCCCGCTAGTGCAGTTTTCAATTTAATAATTGTCCATGATTTTGCAGTTGCAGTTGAATATCATGATGGAAGGCATGGAAGCCCCCGAGTGGAAGGAAAAGTTGGATAGAAAATACTCACACCTAAGCGTAGGAGTTATATATTCTGCAATCCACTTTACTGCAATTATGGATAACTCTGGAGAAATTACATGAACTGGCTAAAGGCTCTGTCGCTAAAAGGTATGTAAGCAATAATACCGTAGCAACTTAAGAACAATCCTTTATCCACCTGAACACTCTAGTGTCTATATCATTTATATGTACGTGGTAGCAGGGAAAGAGTGCACATAATGATAAGAATTTTGATAGATATGTAAAATGATCAAGAATCTTCTGAAAAAAAAAAAATGTATATAGGATAACAAGGTTTGAAATTACGTAAAACTGTGGCACTTCTCTGAAAACTCTGAAAACCTTGACCGAACTGGGTTTTCACTCCAAATACCCGGTATTAAATACGTGTTCGTATGAAATGAAATATCTTACCGTTTGAAGTGATGCTAAACGGTCACTTGAGCGAACATTGCTATTAAGAGTAAGCCAAAACCTAGACTGACCTAGAGGAAGGCCTATACTACTTCTATACTATTCTGTAGAATTATTTCATCCGTATAATAGGTTACCATTGACATGAAAATACAGTGTTGCCGAGCTGTAGATATTATTTTGAATTATTTCAGTGCACCAAAACTGAACCTTCAGACGTGTCTCCTGGGTGATGTTTTTGTGTCGTCAGTTCCCTCAACTTGCGGACCTTCGAAACGGGAGACATTCTCTGTTCCAAAATAGGTAAGGCATACTGCCGTATTAATATATTGAACGTTTAGTAGTCAGAACAGCCGCGGGATTTTGCGTCCCTTGGGTACACACTTGGAAACATATCGAACACATTCCTCGCTGGATCATCGCTGGGGTCATCGTCAGTTGACCGGGATGTTTTTTTGGAGCTATAATATTCGTCGAACTTCTTCTGGGCTATTTCAATCTGTCCAGCTTTCCATTCTTGATATTGGGCCTCATACGTCTTTTTCATAGTTCTAGAATCCTCCCCCATCATTGTCTGCATGAACTGATCAAAATTGGCGTCCATTTCTTTTTCCATAGTTGTCATCATACCGTCGAAAGCGGCCTGCATTTCGGATACCATAGATTTCATAAATTTCCAAAATTCGTCCGTTACGTCTTTTCGCATACTGGCCATTAACTCTTGGAAACGATCAGTTGTATTTTGAGACATGCGCGAATGTGTGCTAGTGCTTGTAGTGTAGAGAACTTCACTCCGTGAAACTCCTCTCGTGTTGTCTTTAGATTCTTCCATGCCTTTCATGAATTCTTCAAATTCTTGATCGAAACCTTCTTCCATTGCTTTTATCCATAAGTCAAAAAGGTCCTTTTCGTCATCCCTTTTAACGCGTGAATTTTCTTTTGGGGCACCTGTAAACAATACCTAGTGTCTTTTTCTTTGTTAAAATCGTGAGTCATTTCTATTTTTTTACTTCGGTGTAAAAAATGTTCTCGAATTGGCTTTTCGTTGTAAGATAGCTCCTGTGTTAGCAGTCTCAGTTTTGAATAAAAAGACTTAATTTATTGTTCTGATGAAATTCTTAGTTCGTGACTTTTACTTAAAAGCCAGGGGTTTACATATTTTAGTCTCAGATTTTTATGATGGGGTTAGATGGTAAGAGATGGGTTAGAACAACGCGCAACGGCTAAAAAAATCAATATATCATAAAAAATATTTCTTGACCTTACTTATAGCTTGAGTTCGAACTGAGACTTGTATAGTGGGGTTAAGGCTTCAGCAATATTTCATACATGTTTGTCTTGTGAGAGTGAGATATTGAGGAAGATTGTAAAGAAGCTTTATATCATAGTTCACGGTAAATCAATAAGTAACGTTAGTATCTTGAGACTCTCAGGTCAACTTACCATGGCAAATACTGCAAAAGAAAGCAATAGCAAAGAGTTGTGACCACATGATGATGATTTAACGTACTGAGCTGGTTTTTGTCCACCACCCTAAGTAAACGCTATCATTCGCGATATTCTTGGTACAGAGTGTATCACAAAGGTCTCAAGGTATATGTCTACTGCTGGCGTCACTTAGAAATGTTGGTCAGTAGCATGTTTGAAAGTTTTTCTGGCAGCAAAAAAAAATATATATATAGAAAAGAAAAATATCAAAGTTAACTCGACTTCTTTCCGAAAACCATTCGCGCAAAAGTTGTAGATACAAGAAAAGTGAACAAAAAAATGTTGACATGAAGTCTTAACCCACCAATGCCCCATTTGTTATGATGATAAATAATTATGACAAATCTGATTTTCTGTAACCGTGTTGGGGCTCTTTCTTTAGTAACATTGTAATTATCAGTTATCAACTTATAAAGGTACCTAGGTATTTTTTTTGGCACTCAGGAAAATTTCTCTTGTTCATTTGTTGGTTCTTTACCATTTGTTGTTGTGTGCGTGCTTTTCGTAATTTTTGTAATTCAATTTGTGATTTCGGTGGCTGGGTGAGTTTTTTGCCAGTTCTCTATAATTGTCATATTTCAGTGGCACATCCTGTAAACTGCCTAGTTTTCCCCTCTTTGTACAGTCTAAGTAGCTATACGATAGTGTGAGTAAGAACCTAATTAGGTGCTTGCCAGTGTTATCTTCGTCACCGCCTATTTCCTCCTGGCCGGAAGGTAAAACATCAAAGGGCCGTAATAGTACCTAGACTAGTAGGTACTCCCATCCTGTGTTAGGGGTATAGGTAGATTTTGAAGTTTATTTCCGCCTTCTCAGAGCGGTCCTACATTTGTTTAAAGAAATGTCGTAGAGGTTTTACCCTTCCATTCCATTTCCGCCGATAAGGTGTAAGAGATATATACCTAGTTTTGAAATTTTAACCCCTATCCTCCGCATTAAGTGGTGTCACGAAAAACATCTTCACTGAAAAATTGTTTATAATATTTGATAAAATCTTAAGATAAATTTAAAGCATAGAACGGACTGTCGTACTTGATGAGCGAAACATTTTGAAGTTTCAACCCCTCATCATTCACAGTAACGGTACGTTTGACAGATAACCTTTTCGGACCAAAATTGGCCGTAATTTAAAAAAATCTAGACCAAAATTGGCCGTAATTTAAAAAAATATAAAGTAAATAATGAAGTATCAGTTATAAATTTTATGTCATATGTCATTATGTCATATTTGATCAAAAAATGTTTTGGTTTTTTTTTAAATATACATAATACAGTTAGTTGTCTCTATCTAACAAGGGACCACGTAAATGTGGTCGCTATAGAGAGGTTTTTCAAAATGAGGCTTGATTTGTATTTAAGAAAAAGTCTGTATTTGTCTGTATGTGGTATTTTTGGCTGTATTTTATTACTGTTGAGGAACAAATTGTCTAAATCTCTCCTCTCTTTAAAGTACTAGCTTTGTTGGTAATTTCCTTATTCTCTTGCCGTCGGGAAATATCTTATAGCAGCTTGGCGGCTGCCGCCTTCTGCGCACATAGGGCAGAAAAACCAGAACTAATGCACCTTTAATGACTGGGGTGAAACTCCTAAGAAGATGATGGTATTTACTGACATTCCTGTGACTAAAGTCACCCTTCTAAGAAATGGGGTTCAGGTAGGATACCACAAAAATCCAGTTTGCCTTTAACTGGTAACAAAGGCGAATGACCTCGTTCGTTTAGGGACATTTGTCAGGTCTTTTCACTTTAATTAAACGGTCGCTACAGAGAGGGAGCATACATTTTTATGTCGTTATAGAGAGGTGTAAATAGCATTGTGGAGATAGGATTTGTCAAGGGACCGTATAGCGATCGTTCATTATGGAGAGGTTTTCGTTATAGAGAGGTACTAGTGTAGAATGTACGTTTTGTTGATCTTGGGCCTCCTGCGGAAGGTGGGGTTTAGTATAAAGCACATGTCCTACCTACCTATCTAGTACAATTTCATTTTGAAAAATTCTTCTAAGCTATAAAAAACATCTTCAGGTGCTGCAAGTTTCTCCTGCTGTTAGACTTATACCATTGTCCAGTACTGAAAAACAACCTCAATTTGTTATTGGTGAGTTGTTCTGTTGAACCAAAGGTCATATCAGTGCACTGCATTGTATTGCATTCATTTGAATAAATCAACGCATTGAATTCTACTAAAGTAGTGCTGCATTCATGATAATTGCATTCATGAATAAATTAATAGCGCTTTGAATACTAAAGTAGTGCAGTACCCTGTCTTGTTGTATTTGTAATATAATTGGATTTAAATTTTCTGGAAAAGCAATGAAATTATTGTCACAGGTATTATAAATTAATACCACAAAGCTATTTCATTAGGTATCTAAATTAGCAAAAACAAAATTAAGCGACTTTCACCATTGTTCGTGAGGTCTTGATAACTGAGTGGACTAAATGGTCGACTTTTGAGGAGCAGTGAGAGCCGGGTCGCACCGGTTCGATCCCGATCATACCAAAAAGTTTTTCTGCTCGGCATTCACCTCTGATATGTTCAACATGTCAAGTGAAATGTATATCGAGGCTGTGGTGGTTCGGAACCCACCTAAAACTGTAGGTCCCCATTGTTTACTCGATGGCTGGGGAGCTGGTATTTGGTAGTGCTGCCAGCTGAGCGCAATGGATAGTTCTTGTAAACGGTCTTGTTGCTGGGCTTGTCTCCCCAACCCTCTGCTATTATTATTCACCATTGTTCAAGGTTATCGGTCCATTGGCCTAGTTCGAATCCATCTCGATGCATCAAAAACGCGATTTTTAATTTAGCCTTTTTTTGCCCAATATTGGCCGCAATTTGGAAATGATTGAAGTTCTTCAATCAGTTATTAAGTGACGTTATTTAACGTAAGATTTTCGATCTTTGTGAAATTCCGACACAGTGTTGATGGGACCAATGTCTTTACGTTTGAGCCAAAAGTGAGAGCAGTTATCGTGGAGCATCTATCTAAGAACAAAGTTGCGAAATTGAAGTTGTACCATCCGCATCGTCTCGACTAATAAAAAACACGAAATGTAATTTTTTAACACTTTTTTTTTTACTTTCTCGCCCGTATGTAATACCTACATGGGCTGAGAAAGTTATGTCTTCGTGCAAAATTTCGATTTTGAGATTTTGGGTTTCCTATGATCCTGGAGGTCCCCCGAGTCCAAAAAAGTGGTTTTTAAAAAATGTCCGTCCGACGTACGTACGTACGTACGTCAGTCTGTCGCGCAAATGGACGTCACACCGTTCGTCCGATTTTGCTCAAATTCGGTATATAGGTACCTAATGTAAATATCTGGACATGTTTTTTGATAAATTTTGATAACTCAAAAATTGCGCCTGCTATTGTCAAAAAAAGGCAAAAAATCTTGTTTTTTGACAGTTAAGAAGGGCTGGAAGCTACGTATATCAAGTTGGAACCTTGAAAATTTGCGAAAGTGTTTTTGAATAGATGCTTTTAGGTCTTGTACAATCATTTGGAGGTGGGCCAATAACTTGGCCCAGTTTTGGCCCAAACGCGTTGGTCGTCACTCCGGTAGCACTATTCGATCGATTTCAATAAAAATTGGTAGGGAGGTGTAGTTTAACCTAGTTTGAGGTTTTACCGAACGACATTTATCCAACATAATAATTATGGCCAATATTGGCATTATCGTAGGAAAATTTTCCAAAAATGGAAATCACGTTTTTGATTGGTTAAGACGGATTTGCAACAACCCTAATCGACAGATTTCCTTCAAAATTGGTGAAAATGGTCTCAGATAGTTGCTTCAAGGTCATTTTCAATAGATTTTCATTTACTTGAAAATTAAGGCCGTGACATGGAAAATAGAAAACACGTACTTTGCGCGTCGAACGACACTTCACCATTTGACGGATATGTTTGAAATCCGGTGAGTAGGTGCCTAAAATTATTGTCCAGTGTATGGCAAAATATTTTTTCGAAAAAGTTAAAATTCCGGCCAAAAAAAATAATTTACGTAAAAAAAAATCAAAATTTTCGATAAAAATTGCGAGAAAGTCAAGTGCGACCAAAATTCTAATCTTGGAACTGATTTTAGACACCTACATTCCAAATTGCAGCCGATTCTGTTCCTCGGTGCAACCTGCAACCGTGCTGCAGACGTGAGGTCAAAGATAGGGGAATCGATATGATAATAAGTTGAAAGGTTAATTGTTGTGAACTTCCTTCGTACAACTTCCTAAATATCCGTCTTGTTACAATTTTCTGTTACTCTTCGTTGTTCTTGGACATCGGACTCGTTGGTACGTAGGAACTTGATACTCCATGTATAAGTATGATTATCTTGAACGTTTTCCGTTTTCTTTTGGGTCTCCATATGGGGAGTAAAAACATATAAAGTTAAGTGGAAGTAGTGGAATTGAAATTTAAAAAATACGTAGGCAACACGCGTTTTTTGTAGTTGTTTGGAGTTTGGAGTGGCTCTCAGCTTCCCCAAAAACTGAAAAGAAAACTTTTTATTTTTTTCTTAAAAGTGGTCAGTTGATTTTGTTTAGATTTACGGGTAATAATAATAAGTTTGAAATTCGTAGCCTCACCATGGTGTAGTGGGAAAACATTAGACTCCGACTGAGGTCCTGGGTTCGAATCCCGGCACCAGCAATTTTCTGTTGATTTCATGGATATCACTTTAGATATTCCTTGGTTTAGGCCAGCAGTCAATTTCTTTCATGGGCTGTAAGCTCCGTGGGCCCTTAGCAATTATTACATTAACTTGGAATAAGTAGCCATAGAAACATTTCGGTTCACTCTCGTGTCATCATTCTATCTATCTATCATTCTAATGATCAAATTTCCTCAGCCAGTGCCGTCATTTCAGTTTGTGCGGATTTTCCGGGCAAGTTATTCTGAAATGCGACTAATTTGCTTTCATTGCGTAATTTGTCGTCATCATTCTACGTTAGGCATACATTTTACATTAATTGGAAGCCTATATATATATAAGATAAGATAAGATATTTATATTTATTCCAATTTAACATAATGATGTGTGATGGTGTGTCGAGGACCCCGCAGGGTCGTGTTCGACTTACAGCAAGGAAAAAACTAAAAAGAAAAAGGAAAAAAGAAAGTATATAGTATATATAGAAAGTATATGACCCCGGCAAAATATTTTTCACTTAAAGGAAAGGTAGAAAAACTGAAGAAAAATATCGTTCTTCGTGTTTTACTTTATCTGTATACGAATTAAAGTACTGTATTCGTGCGAGCCGATTTTCGGTAAACATAAACTTTGAACCGTCTTAGCTCCCAGACCATTAAAGCCACTGAAACTCCCAGCTTCAGCTTCAGAAACCCCCGTTCTTTTATGTTCAGACAACCCCTTCAGTTTTTACCTCGGACGAAAAGTTTGCCTGTAGAACCTCAAAGAAGAGGTAGTAGGCTTCAGAAAAGCGCGGTGAGGAAGGATACTCAAAGAAGCCGCTTTGAGGAGGCAACGCATCACATTATGCCATGGATTCTAAGGCTGCGCTGATGCTCTGTTCACCCACGCTAAGAAGTGGGGTCAAGGCCTCCTGAATACTCCCCCCCTTCTGGCACTTTATGCTGCCTATCTCATCACGCTTATCTGAAAGCTACTGCGCCTCTTGTCTGTACGTTTGTGTGTACAAAAGTCTGTGGCATCGCCACAAAATTGGTATGGGTGTTTTGAAAATTGGAAGAATTCATCTGAACTGCCAGCTCCCCACTCTGAAGGGGGGGGGGGGGGGTGTTCAGAGAAAAAATGTAGATTCAACAGGAGATATGCCTCTGGGTCTTCTTGCTTCTCTTTCACTGGCTCAGTTCTTTGCCACTGCGTTGTGCTGGCCTTCACCGCCGAAGCCTCACCAAGCATCCAACAACAGTTGGCTCTGGGCTTTTTTGTCACTGGTCTGTTTTGTGGCTAATGGTTGTTTTTTATTTCTTTTATTTCAGCTCCTTAGTTATTACGACACAATGGCACCTCGTCCTGAAGAAACTGTTACAAAGGTTGAGGCTGTGCCTGGCGGGGAGCGGCAAAGCCCGGATGTAGCGCATCCTCCTCCGGGAGAAGAAGTTGTTATTTCAGGCGTATCCGGAAGTTTTCCTGATAGTGAAAACGTTTATGAGTTCCGGGACAAGCTAATGAACAAAGAGGACCTTATTTCTGCCGATAATCGCCGTTGGAACCCTGGTTAGTCAGAAAATGAAAATAAAATTCATAGTATACTAAGTGAAACGTCTAACCCTATAACTGAAAACATAAATTTATCCACTTTTTCAGGCCATCCTGATGTGCCTCAAAGGTCAGGCAAGTTATATAACATTGATAAGTTCGATGCTGGCTTCTTTGGTGTCCATACCAAACAAGCTGATGCCATGGACCCCATGTTACGTATCGCTATGGAACGAGTCTATGAAGCTATCGTTGATGCTGGTGAGCAATTTTTTCTGCTTGCTATATTTTTTGAACTCACTATTTTCAGAACAATCTTCACTTCAATGGTCATACTTCCTTGGACGTAACAATATATTTAATCCAAAGCATGGACGTGAATAGAGCCCTTCGTCCTAATAAGAGCAGTCAGTTGATATACCAAGCCTTTTTTTATTATTTCATTGAAAATTGTGGGTGACTTAGCTCCCGGGAGTTGCTAAGATAACCAGCATTTCATACTCCTGAGAACCGATGATACTTTGGAATTTTCGCAATAATCGAAATTAGTTCCATTGTTTACATATTTTTTTTTAGGTGTGAATCCATCTCAGTTGCGAGGAACAAATACCGGAGTATTTGCTGCTGTGTGTTTTAGTGAAAGTGAGAAAAATTGGTTCTTTGACAACTTAGAAGCGGACGGTTTGTGCATAGCGAATTCCTCACATTGTGCTGTTCCTATACGCATTTCCCATTGGCTTGGTGTGACTGGTTAGTATTTGCCTTTGATTTCATTGTATTGGAAAATATATATTATATATATATATGTTTTTTTTTTTTTTTAAATTGGAGAAAATGGCCTTTTCGTTTTACACATTTATCTGTCACTGTAAGTAAGTATTCATTTTTCCCGCAGTCGCATGATTTTTTAAGAAACCCAATCGAAAAAGAGGTTGAACAGCATTTAATTTATTTTTAAGTTAAACCGGTGTGGGAAGGTTATTAAGTAAACACGTTTAATAAGGGGAGTTTCTCATCTTCCCATGATTGGGAAGACTGTCAAAAAACCTGCAGTCGTATTTCTTGGTTTATGCATGAAAAAATAAGTAAAAAATTGTTTCAGGGCCCTCGTACATAACGGATACAGCGTGCTCATCGTCCTTATTGGCATTCGAACGAGCCTACTACTCCATACGGTCTGGCCAGTGTGACGCGGCCATTGTTGTCGCCTCAAATCTTTGTCTTCATCCTTTCGTAGCACTACAGTTTGTTCGTCTTGGTGTATTGTCTCCTGATGGTAGATCCAAATGCTTTGATGAAAGTGGTAAGTAGGGATTTTAGGTGTTATTGAGTGACAAATTTTACCTCAAACGGGGTCGGAAAGTTTTCTAGAGATAGGGGAAAAAAGAAAAGATTGAAAATTTTGCTTTATAACAAGTCCATCTAAATAAAAACTTCATGGCGCTACAACTCTTGGAGGGTCAGGGCCACCTTTTGTGACCTCTGTACACAAGAGGCAATTAGGTCAGAATCACGCTTATAAAACCGTACTGTATTGAATTCTATAGCGGACGGATATTGCCGTGCTGAGGCGATCCCAGCTGTATTCCTGCAGAAGTCAAAAGATGCGAAGAGAATTTACTCCAGCGTTGTCCACGCAAAAAGCAACTGCGATGGGTTCAAAGAACATGGTATAACCTTCCCTAGTGCTGAAATGCAACTCCAGTTGCTCAAAGATTTTTACAAGGAATGCGAAGTTGATCCTGCCACAATCAGCTACGTAGAAGCTCATGGCACTGGTACCAAGGTAAATATTTATAAAAAAAAATTATAATATATAATGTAATATTATAACATATAATATAATATAAAATATATAATATTTTTTTTTAACGCGCGACGTTCAGAGAACATATGCGCCGATGAGTTGGTTTTATTAGATGTTTTTTTTTGGCCGAAGCCGAATATGAAGTGGCCGAAGCCAGTACATCCATGTCGGAAGCGGAAAATTTCCCCGTTCCGCCGAGATTCGAACCCGGACCTCTCAGGACACAAAGCGGACCCCTTGACCACTCGGCCACTGAGAGGCATTACCTTAGAAAGTGTAAGAGTGTTATGTTGAGTATAACCAGAAAAACAAAAAATCATTTTACAGGTTGGCGACCCGGAAGAATGCCGCGCTATTGATGAGATATTCTGCAAAGGAAGAAAAGAGCCACTCCTGATTGGTTCTGTTAAGTCCAACATGGGCCACAGTGAACCATCTTCAGGACTGTGCTCGGTGGTGAAGGTACTCATCGCTATGGAAGCGGGCTTGATCCCACCTAATATCAACTATAAATCTCCAAAAAAAGCGATCTCCGCTATTATAGAGGGTCGCCTTGAGGTAAGCAATTATTGCAAATTACACTGAAGCTCGAAATCTTTATTTTTTGTTTTCAGCAACGAACACTTCGAAGCATTTATGAAATTATTATTATTTTTCTTGATATTTTGTATTTTTTAAAAAATATTTTTTTTTTACCTTTAAATAGGTAGTTACGGAGCCCACACCAATACCAGAAGGTAAAGGTCTCATCGCCGTCAACTCATTTGGTTTTGGTGGGGCCAATGTACATGTTCTTCTCCGGAGGAATCCCAAAAACAAAGTGAGGAACGGATCTCCATCGAATAATATTCCTCGGTTGGTCACCGTGTCTGGAAGAACCACTGAAGCTGTTCAAGTTATTTTAGATGACGTAAGTGCTCTGGTAATTTCGTTTAAACATTAGTAAGTGTTTACGTTAGTATTCAAAAGAATCACTTCTTAATACGAGGCTATTGAAGTTTTTTCAATTTTTTTTAATGCTCGGTGAAGCCAGAAATGGCCGGGACTAAAGGTCGGAACATCGGAAAGCAGTCCTGTTGCTGAAGATCTGCACTTTCCTGTATCGTGTCTTATCATTTTGTCATTTTATTTGTCGTAATTTCACTAGGTCCAGTCCCGTTCACTTGATGAAGAGTTCTTGCTGCTGTTGAATGAACTTCACGTAGAAGATATCGAAGGTCACAACCAGCGCGGCTTTGCCATCTTAACTAACTCTTCTGAAAAAACTAGATGCATTGGGGTAGGTTATTTATCTACTCCTTATGTAAAGGCCTTATTACACGGTATACAAAACCCGGGTATATGTATTACCAGTTCATTTAAGGATTTGAACAATTGCAGACACATTTTGAGTAACGCAACTTGTTACTGGTGAGTTATGGTGAATGACTATTTAGCTTACCAGTAACTTTCCCGTTATGCCCCCGGAATTGTTCAATGCTAGCTGCTACTTGGTTTTGTATACCACTCAGTAAAACCTTTAGGTGGAGACAATTTCTGCTATACTGCCTTCACAACTAAAGGACGAAGTGAAAAATTTGCCCTTACTCACCTCAATGGTATTCACCTCTGATAGGTTCTACATCTCAAGAGAAGTGTATATCGAGGCTGTGGTGGTTCGGAGCCAACCTAAAACTGTAGGTGCCCTACCCATCGTGTACTAACACGTTGGTAGTGCTGACAGCTGAGCACGATGGATACTCCTTGAAAGGGTCTACACATGCTTACACTTTATCTACTGAAAGATTTATTGCATCTATACCTTCCTTTCCTTACTTTTCATTTATTTATTACACTTCTTTATTTTAAATTTATTTTTTGTCTTTCCAACTGCCTCGATTTTAGCCAAAATTGGGGGAGAACTGTTCAAAGAAAGTGAGCTTCGTGTTCCCTGGACTTGGTGAACAAACGAGAGGAATGGGGAAATCTCTGCTGAAGCTGCCAGCCTTCGCCAAATCCATCGAGATGTCGCAGGCTGCCCTCGGATCCACCAATATTGACCTACTCTCCATCATCACGGAAGATGACGTCCCTCTCGATGACACTGTAAATGCCATTGTAGGCGTTGTCGCAGTTCAGGTGTGATATTTAAAATATTCCCAGCTTGATTGTACGAGAAACTACGATAGAATCGTATTTATCCGATAAACTTCCCAAAAGAGTACCTATCCAGCAGATATGACTTGTGTGATGGAACTACAGCTTGCATCTTCCGGAAATTTTGTCGATTGGATGTTTTGGTGACGTCGTAGTTAGTAGTATTTTTAATCACAAGTCACTCACACAAATTCACAAATTATTTTTACTACCTCAAATTTGGTACATTTTGGACTGCCATAATTGACCAAAATCAACCAAAATTGGGAGTCGAGTGTGACCATTGTCGGATTCTTTATTTTTTTCTCTTTTAGATGGGACTAGTTGACTGTCTTTCAGCAGTGGGAGTCATCCCAGATGTGGTTCTGGGTTACTCGATCGGAGAATTGGCGTGCGCTTACTCTGTTGGCAACCTAACTGCTCAGCAAACCATACAGGCTGCCTACTACATTGCTAAGTCTGTTGCCCAGACTGAAATTTGTAAAACTGCGACTATCACCATCGGTAAGACAAAGGCATTTTTGACATTTAGACTACAGTAATATACAGGTAACCCCCCCAAGTGTAGCTTGTCATATTATTGGAGGGCCTACATTGATGTTCTGAAGATACTCATACTCCTCGATAACAATGATCGATCCCCATCCCGGTGATCTGTAAGCACTGGGTGGTGGACTGAAAAAATTGGATGGTGCTTACGGAACTATATGATTTTCTTATTCTTACTGACATATTCCAAATTCTTACAAGTTTTGTGTGCTTCTTTAGGACTTGGGGCAGAAAAACTGTCTACTTTCCTGTCAGCGGAAATGGAGATTTGTGGGTTGAATGGGCCAGAAAGTACATCCGTTGTTGGACCTGTGAACTCAGTTCGTCGCCTCAAACAACTTCTGACTTCTCTAAGAATACCGGTCGAAGAATTGGAAGTAACGGAAGTTGGACTTCACAGCAACTACCTTGCGGACATTGAGACCGGACTCAGCAGCTACCTGTATAAAGTAATCGGTCTTTCATTACTCACTAAGGCTGCGCCCCACCATACTTAGTAAAGGGAGATTGTCGATTTTCTGCAGTGTTGTTAAATTTCCAAGATTTCCAATTTCCAAGATGGTTTTCTCTTAGCCGAGTATGGTCGGAGGGAGCCTAAGTCACTACAGCAAGTTTTGAGTCGATGTTATATATTACCTGAAATTTCAGTTATGAACCATAGGTACATGTTCACCATAAAAGTGGACTTATTTATTTTTTCGATCTGACCCTTTGACGGAATCTCTAAAAATTTTAATTATTGAAACATACAACATATCTATCATCGTTGGTTACTTTTGTATTTGGCAACAATAAAAGGAGGGTTTGCTATAAACCGCTATAAGAATGAAAAATCAGCAAGTTTGGAAGTTTACTATATTTACATCTTAAACTGAAATTTTAGCCTCTTTAACTGTAAACTTTTGTAAGGTCCGTAGATTGAAACATGTGCTATTTTTTTTTTTTAGGTAATTCCGTATCCCACACCGAGGAGTAAAAAGTGGATTTCAACGGCAGAGGAAGGAAATGTGAAATTTATGAAAAACAGTCTTTGCTCGCCGGAATATTTCGTCAAAAGCCTGTTACGTCCTGTGCAGCTTTCAAGTGCTATTCCCAGATTACCAAAAGGCACTGTAATGTTGCATATAGGACCCAACAGTATGCTCCGACCACAGCTTGAAAGTGTTTCTTCAACTTACATGAATCTCATGGATAGCAGCTGCCCCGACAATTCTATACAGTTTTTAACTGCTGTCGGCGGGTATGTATAGGTCTTTCTAACACTCTGTGATCCAGTAATGCTGAGTTATATGTAACTGGAGGATAGGGTGGAGGGTAGAATAATGACTAATGACTGTCTAAATTATTGGCCTTAGATTGTTAAAAATAAATTTTAATTTCCAGGCTCTACATGAATGGCATCAAGCTCACTTTGACGAGCTTCTATCCCTCCGTGGAACTGCCCGTCTCAAGAGGAACGCCGATGATTGGTCCTTTAGTACGCTGGGATCACTCCCGAAATTGGTTCTTGGTGAATTTCAGAGGTGGGAAGAGCAGTTCAGGGGGTGCGACTAAAGTTGTTGTATCTCTCAAAACTGAAGATGGGGCTTACATCCAAGGTCATATGATTGATGGGCGTGTATTGTTCCCTGCTGCTGGTTATATTGTAGGTATTATTATGATATTGTAGGTATTATTTTGCTGTAGAAACTAGAGCCGCTACTTTATAAAACTAGGTACTTACTTACCTCCATTTTACTACGTGTATTTAAATCCAAAAATGTTTTTTTTTTTTTTTCTAAACATTCAGTTTAAAAAATAAAGTAGTCTTTTCGAGCCCCCTTATTGTCACCGTTGAAAGACTTGAAATCAGCCTCCTTCCTAACGATTTTTATTGCAGGATCTGGTAGCTCACGTCATGACCACTTTATCTGGAGAGTTGTCTCAGGAACGTTTACTGGTGCTGGAAGATATTCATTTCCTTCGAGCTACTCCTATTAATTCCGAAGGTATATTTTATAATATTATCTACAAACTTAATTGAAATAACAGTCACCAAGACACCAAGTAGAAATGGAAATTTGCTGTTATTCAGTTGCGATAATTTATAGGATGTAAAAAAAAAGCGCAAGGTCCTGGAGGGCATCCGCGCTATTGCATTTTCATTTTTTACTTTCTCGCTAGCCATATAGGTATGGCGAGGAAGTATTGTTTTCGTGCAAAATTTCGAAATTGAGATTTTGGGTTTCCCATGATCCTGGGGGTCCCCTGAGTTCAAAAAAGTGGTTTCTAGAAAAAGTCAGTCAGTCAGTCGGTCAGTCCGTCCGTTCCCTGCTCTAGAGCCGATACCGTTCACACGATTTTGATGAAATTTGGTATGGACATGTCTAAAATCACTGCCGAGGGGTGGATTCAAGGATTTTTTGATTGGTCAAGAATTAAGGCCGCTATTGCCAAAAAACCGCCGAAATAATTCAAAAATCGTATTTTTGGTTAGTCGGACAAGCGCTGACGGTACACTTTTCAACCTATAACATTGAAAACTGGTATTTGTGTTGAAAAATAGATGCTTCGAGGTCATTTGCAACTAAAATTGAATTGGTTCAAAATTACGGCCGTTTTAGACCAAAGTTCGATCCTTTCGGCGCCATTCACATTTATTGACCGATTGTCATGAAATTTGGTTCATTTGTGTAAAACTATGTAACTTAAACATCTGTCGACCAGAATTTTGTTATCTTCAAAATTACGGCCGTTTTTGTCGAAAAAGTGTTGAAAATGAATTGAGAATGAGAAACCATGTTTTTGAATGGTCGGAACGCATTTGGGACTACAGTAATAAAATGACAGTCATGAGATTTGGTGTGACTGATCTCAGAGAGATGCTTTTGGGTCATTTTCAACCGATTTTGGATTGCGTAAAAATTACGCCCGCAAAAAAATCTGAAAAAAATCTCAACAAAAAAAAAACGAAAATTTTATATGGGGCGAGAAAGTTAAGTGCGACTGTTGTCGGACCATTTATTTTGCTTTGTTTTGCTTTCTTACTTTGCCTCTTTGCTTTTTTTGGTTTTTAGGTGACCTTATTTTTTTTTCTTCTTCAGGGGTACACGAGTTTACTGTGAGTGTTCAGAAGTCATCTGGTCGTTTCGAAATTTTGGAAGGAGGAGCCACCGTTGTGACAGGCGTAGTTAAAATCCATTTGGACGACTTTGAGACCCAGAAGGCTGACCCAGCAGTTCTTAAACACTCCGAGATGAAGAAATCTGATCAGGTCACTTTACAGAGTAAAGACATCTACAAGGAGCTTCGGCTTCGGGGTTACAACTACAGTGGATTATTCCGTGGTCTTGTATCTTCCGATTCATCAGGTATTTTTAAAATTACTTAATGCATGAAATTAGTTAATTATTTATTTCATTTTAAATTAAATAGTGTTGAAATTAATTTTCCGTATAGAATCATTATTATATATGTCGGAGCCCACAGAAAAGGATCCATTTGTGATGTGTTGAGGCTTGAGGCACTGAATTAGTAATCAAACTTCTCTTGAACTGAGGCTGTGGCTTTGAAATAATCCACGTGTAACCCATTTATTTTCATCAGAACTATTATATTCATAAAATACATAGAAATAAATTGTTATATTGTAGTATCTAGTTGACGCTGGTTTAGCGTTTGCCTTTGGATACCCTTGGGGTATTGAGAACGAAGTGAGATTGAGCATGAAGGTAATAGTTATTTTTTCCCCAGGTGCTTCGGGGATGGTTTCTTGGAAAGGAAACATGGTAGCCTTTATGGACACTATGCTTCAGATTCAAATTTTAGGCTTGGACAGTCGTGATCTATATGTTCCTGTTGCTATAGGCAAAGTAGTCATTGATCCCATGAGGCACTACTCTACCCTGCAAAATCTTGATTCCGAAAACCCAGGTAACTAACTATTATTTAGCTAGACTAGAAATAATACACGTGATTTTTTTAAACAAGAGCTGAGCTAATTCGAATTTGGTATTAACCTTTTTTTACTTTCTAGTCCTTCCCATCAACTACTACAAGGATGTGAACATAATAAAGGCTGGAGGTGTGGAGATCTGGAACCTGCGGGCGCAGCAAATTCCACGCAGGAAACCACTCGCTGACCCTATATGTTTGCCCCTTTCACCTTAGCCACAAGCCAAAGCGTGAGTCTTCGAATAAAAATAAATAAATGAAATAAATATCGCCCTGAACCCCCCAAAATATGGTACATAAATACCCTAACCTCGAATTGTAGCACGAAGTGATTGGAGTGTAACTGAGATTTAATAGTTAATGGCATATGTTGGGATCCATCGTAAGGGTCATATATTGCTTAAGTTAAGTACCTTTTACCAGTTACCTTATCTATCAGTAACCTTTTCTGTTTTTAGGGTGAAAAAGATATCTTGGAAGTGACTAGTCTCATGATGCACTTGGCTCTGGAAAACTTACCTGGAATTAAAGTAAAAGTATTGGAAATAGCCGAGAAACCGTTACCTACCGAAAGCCAACTACTGTCACCGCACATCGCAGAAATTCTTTCCAACCTCCCCCTTATACAGGTGGGTAAATATTTTTCAAATAGGAAACAATTTATTATTTATCACTGAAATATTTTTATATAATGAAGAAGGTAGGTACTGGGACTTTTTTTCTAGGGTGTGTTTTCTTTTTTGGCCGAAGCTTGTTGAGAAGTGTTAACAACCATACCACAACCTAGAAAATTATTTATATCAAGATTTGAACCCAGACCTCCCAGGATACAAATCAGCTTGTCAGACCGCTCGGAAGGCGCTCCTCACTAAAAATAAGTTCTGAGTTTGGCAGTATTTAAAATGCATTTTTTTTATTGCTTTAAAAGGAGAGCAGTTTTCGTTTGTGTTGCCGTCAGTGTCACTCGATGGCTGTAAGTAAAGTAAATAAGAAGTAGTTTGATTCCAGGCAGATGTGCGACTATTAGCTGACTCTAATAGTGAAGTTCCTGCTGGTGTTACCGTTGACGAAAATGCTTTGGCGACTGAAAAGGATTGGGCTGTCATAACTGGCACACGTCTTCTTAAGGGAGAGTTTCTTGAGAAGACCTTGGGTGCCTTGAAAAACGGTGGATTCCTTATTACCGCGGAAGACATTGGATCACAACAACCTGCCAATGACCTTCAAGTCCTAACAGATTATTCAGTTGGGCAAAAACGATACCTTCTTCTTCGAAAGGTACTACATATGAAATAAAAACAGTCGACCATTCTCAATTATTGGACCTAATTAGGTTTGTGGCAGGGAATTGAGGTATGAAGAAAGAGGAGTCCGGATCTCGTCCCGACTTGTCGAGATTTTTCCTGGTTAGTCTTTCCCAGCCTTGGGCCTATTCAACCCCGGTAGGTAGGGATGCGATGGGTAGTTTGAATTTTGAATTTAGTTCACAGCCTCATCAGGCTACAAAACCTTTTTAATTTTATCGGCTGTTTAGAATAATGGGAATCCTTCTGGCGTGAAAGTCATACCGGTCACAGGTGGGACGGACTTCCATTGGATTGCCAAGCTGAAAGAAGCATTGGCTTCTGCTGCCTCCAGAGTCATTCTACTTGCTGAAAATGAAAAAACCAGTGGAATATTAGGCCTAGCCAACTGCCTTTTCAGAGAGCCCTCTGGAGAAAAAATCAGGTAAATAACCATTTTACTGTTTAAACTGTTCTTACCACCTGAAAGATGGGATTTAAGTTAATAAATTGTAATTTTCAATTGTAATTCCCAGTAACAAAATGGAATAAAAAATTGCCATGAATTACAAATTACATTCAACATTTCCATGCCATCGCGAATTTCATAATCACATGTAATTCAATAACTGTCCTTAGATAACAGTCCGTACATCATTTCAGATGTTTCTACATTCGGGACAATGCTGCACCAGCTTTCGACATGAATCTGCCGCTGTATGCTGACCAGCTGGCGAAAGATTTAGTAATGAATGTATATGAAGATGGCGTGTGGGGCAGCTACCGACACCAAACCTTGGAGAATCTGCCCCTTGTACCTGCGCACCACATATACCTCAACAACGCCGTCAGGGGGGACCTGTCTTCCTTGACCCTCTACCAAGGGCCCCTCGATAGAGAGTAAGTGTGGAATTAGCACTGAGTTGTTCTATAATTACTCATAAGGCCATCTTCATAAAATCGAGTTATAACGAAGGAATTTGATGCTCCTGTTCAATATGGGTACTTTCTCATGTGTCTTAAGTTAGTCTCCCGGTAATAATTTCACCGGGTTAGGTTAGTTATATAGATAGTGCTTCACGGCGGCAAGAGTCAATGTCCATGTGTTTTTTCTTTTTTCATCTCGACCAACATATTCGGTTTTACGGGTAATTGCAAGTTATTAAACATTTTATTTTCCAGGTTAAATATACAACTTATCATCCTTCGTTTATTTTAGGATGAAGACTGGGGCCATAACCAACAAGTGCCATGTTAAAGTGCATTATGCAGCCATTAATTTTCGAGATGTGATGGTGACGTCTGGAAAGATTGTACTTCCCGCATCCGTCAGTACGAGTAACGTAAGTACAGATGTAAACAAATAACTTCTATCCGCCATAACAGGTAATTATTATGGAAGTATTGTGTATTTCTATGTACCCTTGCAGGAGCTGCTGATTGGAATGGAATATAGTGGAGTCACCGACAAGGGAGAACGTGTGATGGGGATCTTACCTAGAGGAGCCATGACCTCAGTTATTGAAACTGACGCACTCAGTACCTGGAAAATTCCAGATGACATGTCGCTGGAAGATGCTGCTACCGTTCCCATCGTTTACCTGACGGTCAGCTCTTAATTCTCTATGAGATAGTAAATGATAGACATTATTTTTAAATTTTAAGACCCCTTTTAAGGGGTATGCTAATGTAAGGTTGAACTGGACTGGTTAAATCCACTCAGTATTAAAAACGATGTAACGCTTTCAGGTTTATCGCGCACTAGTTGTTAACGGGAAAGCGCGCCGAGGGGAGTCAGTGCTGATTCACTCTGCAGCTGGTGGAATCGGCATCGCTGCCATTAACGTGGCATTAGCGCTGCGACTTGACATATTTGTCACCGTCGGTACGCCTGAAAAGCGGGAATTTCTACGCAAAAATTACCCTCAGGTAAATATTGCTGCGGGCCTATTAGGGATCTCGTATCACGCGAAACACGCCTTTTTTCCACGCAGATATCACGAAAAATTGATTTTGAGATTACGGATCGGTTTTTGACGGAAGGCGACCGCCCTTTTATCACGAAAAACTACCGCCACCTCTGCTAGGTGGCGGTAGGAAGCGGTAACAAGGTTTTGGAGTGTGAAAAATGCTATTGTGTGTTTTATTTTTATATTTTGCATGCTAAAAAAAAGAATTTACAATTTCAAAACTTCAAATACACGCTCTTTGGTTTGTTTTGTTTACTTTCCAGTTATGGTTAAAATGAAATTAAAAAATGATATTTTAATGTTTTGTACTCAATAAATTAAATAATATTACATTTTAAACTGTTTTTGAAGTTAAAACTCTGAAGATTATGAGTTATTGAAGATTTGAGACGATTTTAAGAGAGCCAAACAAAAGACTGTCGGAAAACGCGGCGGTAGCTACCGCCGGCGGCTTAGTTATCACTAAAAGATCCATAATCGCAGTTTTGAGATGCCCGCGGTATCTAAATGGCGTGTTTTGCGTGAAAGCGCAGTTATCACGATTTTTAGTACACGATCCGTAATAGTGCTGCAGGTGGAGCAAAATAACCCCAAGGGCCTTTTGAACCAGTATACAAAACTTGGGTGAGTTTAACTAAAACAAAGTCAGGGGCTACTCTAGTTCTCAATACGAAGTGAAATATTGTCCGCTGAATTTGTAGGCTTCCTCTGAGGCTGAACCTTAATACTGACCGTGTAGACGGTAAAATAACTGAACCACTTCTTGCTTCCTCTAGATACCCGAAAGTCACATTGGGAATTCGCGTAATACTTCATTTGAGGAGATGGTGAAGAGAGAAACCAAGCTGCGCGGTGTGGATATGGTCCTTAACTCGCTGTCAGAGGACAAGATGGCTGCGTCACTACGGTGCCTCGCCCCCAGAGGACGCTTCTTAGAAATAGGAAAATACGATCTCCTCAACAATACTCCTATTGGTATGGTATTCACTTGAATCAAATTCAACGCTATGATCTACGAGTAGAGCAAATAAATATTGTTAATATATTATTAAGAGCGCAAGGAGGAGCTTCTTTTGGCCCACTTCTGTTTCTTTCTGACTTATTTGTTGAAGTCACAGTTTTCTTCGCTCAGAATAGAACAGGTGCCAGCATCTTATGGGAATTATCGTTGGACTGTCCAGGTATGTAGGCACATCCATGACTCTTATTGACGCCATTGTTTTTGAATTGCAATCACTTGGGTAACATTTTACAGACATGGAACCGTTTCTGCAGAATGCAAGCTATCACTGCATTATGTTAGATGTGGCCCTGGAAGGCAGCGGAGATAATGTCGTCATGAATGACATGACCAGCTTGCTGAGGCTGGGTGTCATGAAACCTCTGCCAAGAACTGTTTTCGATATCTCACAGTCTGAGCAAGCGTTCAGGTATAATAATGCTAATAGCGAAATGTTTTTTCGAAGAAGTTAAAAAGAGTACCTTTAGCGTGTAGATGGTTATATACGTATATGCGTTTTAGGAATTGCGCGGTTAAATATTTTGTACATGTTAATTTAGAATAAAGGGTCCGACAACAGTCGCACTTTACTTTCTCGCCCTGTATGACATTTTCGTTTTTTTTTTGTTTTTTAATTTTTTTGTGATTTTTATGCGGGCGCAATTTTTATGCTATCCAATATCGGTTGAAAGTGACCCAAGAGCATCTATCTGAGATTGGTCGTGCTCAATCTCATGGCTGTCATTCTATTCCCGTAGTCCCAAATGCATTCCGACTATAACAAAATGTACCAAATTTCATGACAATCGGTCAAGAAATGTGAATGGTCCAAAACGGCCGTAATTTTGAACGAATTCAGTTTTTGTTGCAAGTGACCTAGAAGCATCTTATTGCCAACACATATACCAATTTTCACTGTTATACATTGAAAAGCGTACCGTCGCGTCGGCGCTTGTCCGACAAACGAAAAACTCAATTTTCGAATTATTTTAACGGTTTTTTGACAACAGTGGTAGCAATTTTCGACTCAAGGGACCCCCAGCATCATGGGAAACCTAAAATCTCAATTTCGAAATACTTGAAATTTCGAATACTTTCTCGCCATATATGGCTAGCGAGAAAGTAAAAACCAGACGATAGAAGTGAGTAGGCTCCGTAGTTCGTAGTTTAATATGCATTTATGGAATTAACTGCATGTACTAACTAATTTGCTTCGTGATCACACTAGTAATAAATAACTGAATTTCTGTACCCGAAAAGCTGTATGTAAATAGCATCATCTCATGAACTGTTTTAGGTACATGACGACTGGGAAGCATATAGGAAAAGTTTTAATGAGACTGAGAGAAGAAGAAGAGTCTGCAAAAGCCCATAAAATTTACAATGCAGTTCCGCGATACTTCTGTAATACGGAGTCATCATACATTGTGATAGGTGGGTGTATAGCATGTTGCCTGTCTCGTGTACAACCCCAAAAAGCAAAACTGGTGGGTGCTTACACATTGTACCTATATCTCTCTATCACTTGGAGTACTTAAAGAGTAACTTGATTGTGCACACACTACCTCCTTATGTCTACCTGTCTTGCCATCAGGTGGACTCGGAGGCTTTGGGTTGGAGCTAGCTAACTGGCTGGTCACGCGAGGCGCCAGGACATTGATTCTGACCTCGAGAGCAGGTATCCGCAATGGATACCAGAGCAGCAGGGTGCACCTGTGGCGCCGCCATGGTGTCAAAGTTGAGATTGCAACACAAGACATCTCTACCGAAGAAGGAGTTTCTCAGCTGCTCACTGAGGCAAACACACTCGCCCCTGTAGCAGCCATCTTTAATTTAGCTGTTGTAAGTTTCTGGAGAGTCCTTCGGAAGTAATTCTTGGGACTTCTTTCTTTGGGAAGGGGGGGGGGATATTTTTATGGCTTAAGCTTGATAATATGATGTGATGGATACGTAATGTAAGAGAGAAACATGCTTATTCTAACAGAGCAGAAACTTACTGACGGATTATCTCACACTCAACCGCAGCTACCCGTCCTGACTGCCCATAAAACTGTTAAAAATGGTTCTTTTTCTAGGTGTTAGAGGACTCTATTTTTGAAAACCAGACTGAAGATTCCTTCCGTAAGTCGTTTAGTGGGAAGGCGATTGCTACATCATTGCTGGACAAAGTGAGCCGTAGGTTGTGCCCCAGCCTAGAGGAGTTTGTTGTGTTCTCCAGCGTGTCGTGTGGCCGAGGGAACGCCGGGCAGACAAACTACGGCATGTCCAACTCAGTGATGGAGAGAATCTGCGAGCAGCGCAAGGCGGAAGGGCTTCCAGCACTGGCCGTGCAGTGGGGGGCTATAGGAGAGGTCGGGCTGGTGGCGGAGATGGCCGAGTCTCATCAGGAGCTGGTCATCGGCGGAACTCTTCAGCAGACCATCAGCTCCTGCCTCCAGTGCATGGACACGTTCCTCAGCCAGGAAGCTCCAGTCGTCGCTTCTATGGTGGTGGCAGAGAAGCGCTCTTTTAGAAAAGGTGGCGCGACTGCGATTGATGCGGTTTGTTCTATAATGGGTAAGTTTTTTCTGGTGCTCCCTTCTGAACGACTTGTACGGCTACAACCCACCTGCCGAGGCAGAATCAGAATCAGTAGTTTACTTTTTAAAAGCTGGTACTTTCGTATACTGCTACTAGTTTTCCTATCTACCCGGTGCCAAGATGCAGCTTGGAGGAAATTTGTAATCTGACAGAATTTGTACCTGAGTTCACTATTACCTTTCCTGACCGTAGGCCTTATTCTCTCGGCCACAGTGCCACCAAAGTACTAACCTTTTCTGATGATTTTAGGTATTCGCGACCATAAAACTGTATCTCAAAATACGTCCCTTTCTGAACTTGGTATGGACTCAATGACTGCTGTGGAGATCAAACAGACACTAGAGAGGGAGTTTGAAATTTATTTGACGGCTCAGGATCTCCGAGGAATTACTTTTGCCAAGTTAGCTGCGTTGGATACGACACTAAATACTACCTCTGCCCCAGGTGCGAACCTGTTTTGAGCTTTCTATATTATGCCCTCTAAAATCAGCAAAAACTTTTAAAATGAAGAAAAAAACTCTATGAAAGAAACCAAATTAACGAAATCAGCTTCTCTGCCAAAGGACGCAATGCTAAATATGGTTCCAGAAGCCATTTTAGTATGGAAATCCACGAAACTTTTTCAGTGTAATGAAGTATAACTTCTGCGTTAGGTATTTAGTATTTATTGATTACTTTTAATTTGTTTCAGCTGAAGCTCTTGACATAACATTACTTGTTCGCAATGTACCTCCTGAATTTGAAGCTGTGAAGAGGATAATGCCACTGTTCTCAGCTTCTGCAACCGGAAGTCCCGTTTTCTTCATCCCTGGCTTGGATGGATTTGCATCTTCATTCATTCCCTTGGCTCAAAACCTGAACAGACCAGCATTTGCCATCAGTTACCCACACGACAGGCCTGAGGTCGACTCTGTAGGGAAAACAGCACAACTCATGTTGTCGGTAAGTCCTCAAGAAGTTAAAAAGTTAAAAAATATTTCACTTTTATCGATCCACTTAAGCCGAAAAAAACTGATTATTTGCCGAAGACCGAAGCAACTTGAACCGTTTAGTAATGAATCTGGCAATACTTGCTGCGTAAATGTAGCTATTAGTCAAGCAATTATCGTAGAAAATCTATGTTTTTGTAGTCATTGGAAGGACGATTGGGCGATGGGAAAGACTTTACACTGGTCGGATACAGTGCGGGGAGTGTAGTGGCCATTGAGATAGCCTCTCTCCTTGAGGCTTCAGAGCGGAAAGGTCGCCTCATCCTCATCGATGGTTCCCCAGCTCTTGTGGCCAGCTTGCTCAAAGCATTTGATGTGAGCGACTCCGATGCTGATATCGAGAACCTAGTACTTATTGCAATACAGGAGTCCCTAGTTCCAGGTTAGTAAGAAAAACCGAATCTGCAATTTTTTTGCTAGTTTTTGTGGCTAAATTGCTGGAATAGTTTTACGAGTATAGCTGCCCGTCCACTTGTCGGAACCGAAAGGCCCGAACGAACCGAACGAATCGAAGTTTCTTAATCGTCGAAAGGGTCGGAAGCGGCCGCGGCGGTTGGAGAATAGTGGTATACATAATATCTCACTATTCTCCGGCACCCGCGGACGCTTCCGACTCTTCCGATGATTAATAAACTTCGATTCGTTCGGTTCTTTTGATTCCGTCCGACCAGTGGACGGGCAGCTTTAGACATCGTTGAAATCTTTCCAAAAAATGTCTCTGCTTTTACGTAGAATAGTAGTTTACTTAATGTAAGTAAATTATGCGTCCCGTGAGGTCTGGGTACGAATCCCGTTAGAAACAATTTTCTTACTTGTGGCATGGGTGTTAACACTCCTTCTCGGCTGGGGTCCAACCTGCTTTTACACCTACTTGAAAAATAAAGAAAGTGCCGTAAGGTAGTTAATTCATTTTCCTGATTCTGTAGTTGTTTTGAACATATAGGTGACACAGACAAGTTGCAGTACTTCAAATTGACGACTTGGGAAGAGAAATGTGATTACCTGGAAAGTAAGGTTGGGAAGAGCGTTGTTCATCGGAAAGAGTACCTGGTGCAGACGGCTCTTGATGTCGTCCGTCGACTGAAGAACTTGAAATCTTACGAGAGATCAACTCAGCAGCGTCTGGCATCTAAAATTACCCTCATCAAACCTCGCCTGCCTACGGTCTCTGACCTGACTTATGACCAGTCTCTGTCCGGGGTAAGTAATTTTTATTTTTTTGAGGCAAATCTAAAATTTAATTTACTCTCGGTCAGGCACAGCCAAAGGACCTGAAATATGTGCAGACATTTGTGATGTTAAAAAGGGGTTTCAATTCGTTTCTCAGAACAGTCCCAAGACTGGCTGTAGGTTACTTCAAAATAAGAAGAAAGTAAATATTTTTCAAGTTGGTGTGTATGTGAAGACTGTTCTGAAAGCTTTTCTTGTTACTTTCGTAGGTGTCAGAAGAACCAGTTGAAGTGATTACTGTGGAAGGGAACCACATAACAATGCTGTCTTCTGTAGAGATGTCGACTGCGCTCACTAATATTTTAAAATGACAACGCTTATAAACTGTCAGATTCACCTTAGTTGCTTTTCTGAGTACCCTTTTACCTTTATGTAGTTGTTTTGACTTGTTTGATACCTGTGCTAAGCAAGATGACTGCAGTATTGTTTGTAGGGGTAACTAGATCTAATGAGAACTGACTTGTGCAGTCAACCATAGGAGGGTGACTTTTCAATAGGTAAATATTTAAGTAAATTTTTATGTGGAATATAATGGAATGCTCTGCTAAAGCTTCTGAAAAACTATAGAGAAAGGGGTCTCAATTAGATGCTTCACGGTAATTTTCAACAGATTTCGAATTTTCCTAAAAACAAGCAAAATCAAGTAGTTAGTTACAATTCAGCGTTCAGTGAATATGTTTCAAATTCCTTGTCTATATGCCTAAGTGGTTTGCAAAGTTTACTATAGATAGAATTAAATACATTATAGCTGTCTAAGTTCCACTGCCGTAAAAAGTGCGAGAAAGTCAAATGTGACTATTGTCAGATTGTACCGTGGCTAGAACCCGGTCCATGGTGGACTACAATCTCAGCGAGAATTCCGTCATGTAAGTAAGTTTAAAGGTTGGCGCGAATGAGAGCGGCGCGCGCGGCTTCGAGAAGGCCGTTGGGAACCCATGTGTGGCGATTCTGTGGTTAGCTTATGGAGAGTGGAGGTGACCAGGTCTGTTGATGAATTTTCCTGTGACTCTCTGCTCAGCTGCCGTTGCGAAACGTTCTAAAATATTTTAACAAGAAACCCTGCAATTTTATTATGTTCTATGTAATTTTAATCTTCGACTAATATGTTATATCTGTGTCCCCAAATTGGTGAGTAAGATTTTTATATGTTTTGACGGAATTACTTAGTGATTTTGAGAACAAAAAACTTAATGAGAGAGTCCAGGAAATGTCATCCCAGTCTGGTCATGACCCACTTTTCCGTAGGTTGACTTAGGGATCGTTATGCATTGGTTTCCAATGGCTTTTAGGGGCAACTGTGTCGGGGCGTGCCATGGAGTAGTCCCGCAAAGGCCTGAGGATGACAGCACCATCCCTTTTCTACCAACTATGATGATGACCTGTAATGACGGATTGAGGGCACCCGGAAGTCAAGGTCGAGAGATGATGGACACCTGCGTCGAGCCGTGAAAACCTGTGCAACTATGATGAGACCGGCCTCGAACCAACGACTTCTGTAACCAAGGTGAACTCTTTCCTCTCTAAGCCACCCCTTCAGACATGCGACACATCTCCTCGAATGGTTTTTCAGCTCCGTTGACTTTTTCTAATCCTTAAAACAGTTCTACACCGGATCCTTCTCTTTTACATTTGTTACAACCTGGAGACGGTTTTTCTGGCTCTGTACGTCTCGCGAATATTTTGATCTTTATTCTACTTTAATGCCGGAAGCTAGAGCCAGTGGCGCCCAAATTCATTCGATCCTTTAGTTCTTTACCAGCCAATTTAATAGTCAATAATTTCATGCCATATTTAGCAATAGTAGCACTATAGCACCTTATCCACTGTAATCTGAGGAACCGTGCCATAGCGCCCATATTTACTCTCTTTTTTAATGATAATTGTTTTGCTGGTTCTTTTAACAGTCATCGTATTAGATAAGATCTCATTTTTACATATTTCAGTCTCCTAAATCACTAGCTAGGTACCTATTTCTGATTCCGGAAGGATATTGAGACAAAGATAGTAGTGTAAGTACCTTTTATTCTATTTCACCTTTACTGAAATTACGTTCTTTCCTATTCATACCCGCCTGAGATGAGCTAGTTTTATGGCAGGGATGCGGGGGGTCCTAGACAACCAGCCCCCACCACACTCTAAATGGGTGTAGGTACAACTTTTAGCGCCCGATCGTGAGGCAACAGTAAAGTTTTCTTAACTTCAGTAAATTTCAGTAAATTCTTAGTAGTTTGTCTCTTTATCCTTCTTGATGATGGAATAGGGACCTAGTTGGTCTGATTCAAGTGTAAGCAGGTAGGTGCTTGATAACTTCGTGCGTGAGTTCGCACAGATGAAGTCGTGTGGCTTTAATTAGTTTTCTTAATTTATTTTGATCAAGTTTATGCTGGTTTTCAAATTAATTTCTTGAGGTCAAGGTCGATGAAGGATTTATTGAAGAAGCTGTTGGAGATCTGACCAGGCTTGTTCTTTAATGACTTTTTCGTTCTTGATAGATAGGTATTTTAATTTTCAGTTTTTCAGCTTTCTACTTACTGTTCAATTGCTTCGACAGACTTAGAAGCGTTAGTCATGATTATTCATGGATCCCGAATGCTTTATTTGCTGGATTTTCCATTTTAATGAGCTTTGACATTGATGGGTTATAGAGTCTAGTATTGTAAAGTAATTCAATGCATTTGTTTTCCCAAATTTAAAAGCCCAGGTTATCCTTGTAGGATGTAGAAGGGGATGGTGCGCCATCCTATTTTTGGCCTTTTATTTTATGAATTGAGAGCAGAGAGTCTATTTTGTGTTTTTACGTTGAATGTTTAATTTCGTTTTAGAAAATTTCAATTTTTGAGATTTTGGTGAAGCAGTATTAGTAAGATGCCACGAAAAGGATTACGAGCCTACATTAATGGGCTCAACAAAGAGGCGTTGTTAAAATTATCTTGTGCTGTTTTTCAGAAGGATCCGGAGTATCGTTTTGATTCGAAACAATCCCGAGCTCAGTTGATGAAGTGTCTGAAGGGGAGGTTAGTGCAGGACTTAGAGTTGGTGCGTTCGATCCCATGCCTGGCAGAGGTAGCAGAACTTCATCCAGAGGAACCCGTAAGTAACGAATCTAATGACTCTGAGTCACACACAAGAGACAATTCACGGTCCAACAGCAATGATAATGTAAACAATGCGAATGGAAATAATACCAATGCGAATGATGATGATGATATCTTGGATAGTTTTAGTGGATTTGATGAGAATGACATACCCCCAAAAACCCGTGCTAATTTTAGTGACCAGTCATTTCTGGAGGAGGTGGTGCGCCTCACCACCGTGGTTAATCGCGCTTTGGCCGCGAACTCCAGCAATGATGGGTCATCTACGTCAGGTAGTGGCAATAGTCAGTCAAGGTCATCATCTATGGTGTCATTTATTAAGAGTTGTAAAATTCAAGATCTAAGTTTTGACCCTGAGAAGGGAGGATCGGTGTCTAAATTTTTAACAGGTGTAGAAGTGGTCATGGAGGACTACGAGTTCACCGAGAAGAAGAAGATAAACGTGGTTGCTCGACTTCTGACAGGTAGAGCACTAAACTGGTACGAGGGTCATGCCGGACAAATCGCAACCTGGGACCAATTCAGGAAGGAGTTGAAGGAGGCTTTCTCATCCAGGGAGCAGGACGATGAGTTGAGAGATCATCTAACCACCTATAAAATGTCTCAAAACGAAAAGTTAGTTGAATATATCAACAATTTAAGAGCTCAAAACCAGATGCTAATGGAACCCATGGAATTGGCGGAATTAAAAAGAATAGTCATGAAGAACATGTCCAAGACATACAAAATATTATTGTCAACTTCTACGGTGAAATTTAGTACCTTCGGTGACTTGGAGGCGGCAGCCAAGCGGGCAGATGCCATCCAGTGGGGTGACCAGAGACCTACGGTGGGTGCGAGTGCTCCCCAGCGGACGACAGCAGCGCGCAGGCCTAACGTCAACGAGATTGAGGTTCATGATAAGATGGAGGTATCAGCGGTTCGCAATCCGGACGAATACATGGTGTGTCACAACTGTAAGGAGCTCGGACACCGTGCAGCCAACTGCGGCAAGGTCAGAAGAGTAGTCTGCGCAGGGTGCGGCAAGGAAGGGTACGTCCAGTCCAATTGTCCAAAGTGCTCGGCTGATGCGGAACGAGAAGAGAGGCTGGTTCAGCGTGTCGTCGAAGCGGTGATGAAGAAAATGTCGGAAAACTAGAGTCCTCGTCCGTAACACCAGGGCCGGAGCGAGGAGCTGAACTCCTGGTTAGTGAAGAAGTCGTTATGATCAATGAAGAGGTGACTGTGTCAACGCATACAGGGCGCGCACGACTTGATGAGCGGCCTTACGTCCAGGTCATCATAGGGGATGACATCGTCATGGCGTTGGTAGACTCAGGAGCGTCACGGTGTTTGGCGGGTTCGTTCATGTGGGAGATGCTGAAGGTGAAGGGGTGTTGGGTGCGGCCAGCGATGCTTTCGGGGCGTGCGGCGAACAACACCAAGCTTGACATCTGCGGCATTGCGAACGTGAAACTCCAGCTGGGTTCAAAGGTGTTTGTTGTTGAATGTCTGTTAGCTAAGAATTTGTCCACTCCGTTGATTCTAGGCGGTGATTTGCTGCAAGCGGCTAAGGCGATCCTGAACTACGAGGCTGGTACGCTTACCTTGACGGACGTGCTAGGGCCCGAGACGTTGCAACTGGTGCGAGCCAACGTTATTAAGGATCCTGTTGTAGTTAACTGCGTGGGTAACATCGAGGCAATAGAGCTACCTGATGGAGAGATTCTAGGACCTGAGTACATAGAAGACGGGGAAAAGGAGTTCGAAATGGCGCATGAAGCGTGGGGAGAGGGGTTTAAGGAGCAGCAGTGGCGTCCTCAGACCTTTGACCATCCAAACGTCGCGCATGGTGATGCCGAAAAGATTAACAGCTTTCTCCAGAAATGGTTCGAGATGTTCAAGGATTCTCCAGGTATATGCAAGGGATATGAAGCAGAAATTTATGTCAAGGATGGGCAGGCTCCAGTACACTGTAGACCTTATAATCTAGGTGCACCAGAGACGCTGTTGCTTCAGAAGGAGATTGATAGGTTATTGGCAGAAGGCAAGATTGTTGTTGGTGATGGCCTGTGGGCATCTCCAGCGTTCACAGTGAAGAAACCTTTTTCTGCGGAGCGTCGTATCGTTATTTCTTATGGTAAAGTCAATGAAGCGGTGCAGCCAATGTCCGGAGGGGTACCCAGAACAGATGATGTGATCCTAGGGCTGAGGCAAAATAGGTGGCGCTCTCAAATCGACTTAGCTCAGAGTTTCCACCAGATCAGATGTTCTGAGAGGGCGCAAACCATACTGCAGTTCATTTCTCCGACAGGGATGACGTACAAACCGTTGATTTTGACTATGGGATTCCGGAACAGCACGAGTTTGTTCAGTAGCGTGCTGCGTAGAGTGCTGATGGCGTACATCGCGGATGGTTCCGTCATCTTGTATGTTGATGATATTATGGTCGTGAGTAATGGTTCGTTGGACGAGCATCTGGAGTTGGTTGGTAGGGTGATGAAGACACTGCGGGACCATGACATGCAGCTCAACTGGAAGAAGATCAGGATTTGTCCTAGGAGTTTGCTTGTTCTGGGTCATCTGCTCGAGGGTGATGTCTGTAGACCTAATCCAGAGAAAGTTAAAGCAATAATGGAATTTAAGAGGCCAACCAACGTGCGAGAAGTTCGTTCCTTACTTGGATCCATAGGATATTATCATAAGTACGTGAGGGATCTGGCTTACCTACTGAGACCGCTGCAGGACTTGCTGTGTCAGGGTAGAAAGTTTGCGTGGGGGCCCGAGCAAGAAGAAGCGTTGCAGAAAGTGAGGGAGTACATGGCATCCGATGCTGTGCTCGTGCTGGCGGATTTATCCAAGCCTCTAAGGCTGGAAGTGGACGCGTCTGCGAGAGGAGTCGGAGCAATTTTACTCCAGGAAGGAGATGTGGAAGGAAGCACGGAAGGCGTGATTGAATACTTTTCTTATATATACAGAGGGGCGGAGAAGAACTACTCAGCAACGGAGCTGGAGGCATATGGACTCGTCCTAGCCACGGATCAGTTCAGGACCTACCTTCATGCATCGCCGTTCCCGACGACTGTAGTGGTGGACCATCAGGCACTCGTCTGGTTGTTCAAGCAACAGCACACCAAGCCCAGGCTGGCGAAGTGGCGGGTGGTGTTGAGTGGGTACAACCTTCGTATCGTGCATAGGAAAGGAACTGATCACGTGATGCCAGATATGCTAAGTAGATTGCTGCCCAAGGAGGAGGAGATCAAGAGTGACCAAGAAGTGGAGCTGAGTGCAGTTCTTCTGGAGGAGTTTGCGGACTCTCAGGACCCGTGGTATGTGCAGCTAAGGACAAAGGTTCTGAGTAAACCTAGCAGTTATCCCAACTTTACTGTTAGAGATATGGTCCTGTATAAAGCTGTGATGGACAGATCGATGAGTGAGAAAGTCTTGCGTGCTGTAGTACCGACTCCAAGTCGCCAGACTGTATTAGAATCTTATCACGACTCTCTACATGCTGCACATGGTGGGATAAATAGAACGTTCACTTCAATCCAACAAGCTGGATATTATTGGCCACGTATGTTCAATGACGTCAGACGGTACGTCACGAGTTGCACAGTATGCGCGAAGAGCAAGGTACCAGGAGTCGTACCTTATGGACTGATGAAGGTGAGACCTCCGAGTACGAGAGTTTTCGCCGTGTGTTACATCGATCTCGTCGGACCTCTAGTGCGTTCGAAGAATGGGTTTAAATACCTGGTAACGTGTGTCGATGAGGCGACGAGATACCTGGTGGCGAAGCCTATAAGGACAGCGACTGCGAGTGCTATTATAAAAGTCTTACAGAATGACGTGTGTTTGGTGCATGGGAATCCTGAGGCATGGGTCCATGATCAAGCCACGCAATTTAAATCAAAGGTATTTACTGATTGGTGTACGAGTAATGGTAGTGTGTCATACCTAGTACCTAAGTACCTACCACGAGTGAATATGGTGGAAAGATATCATCGAGGAATCAAGACTGCCTTGATTGGAATATCCAAAAAGCAGTCGGATTGGTGTGAGATGATACCCTACGTAGTACAAGCTATGAATTGCTCGAAAAATTCTTCAGTAGGAGTACCGCCTGTGATGTTAGCTATGGGAAGAGTTCCCAGGACTCCATTCGACATTGGTAGTGGAGTAACGACGGGTGAAGCGGAGCCTTTCGACCCGGAGAAATATCTTGACTGGATCAAGGGACGTTCCAAGAGAATCTGGGAGGTAGCGCGAAGCTCTGTGATTGCCGCAAGGACCCAGATGGCCAAGAGGTACAACCTCAGACGTCAAGATAAAGAATTTAACGTTGGTGACATGGTCTACCGAAAAAGCTTTTTCAAGAGCAGTGCTGCCGACAAGATAACGAAATCTCTTGCAGAGAAGTATATTGGTCCTGTCGTTGTCTCCAGGAAGCTGTCCAGTACACAGTATGAGCTTCGTACGATGAATGGTAAATGCTTAGGTACTTTTGGTATTGATCACCTGAAACCATTTGTTCCCAGGGATGATGACCTTGTTGATTAGTGATAGTTTTTTGTTTTATTGTTGAGTAGTTTAGTCATATTTTAATTTTTTTAGTCTAGTGGACCGGTGATGTGTCTCTTGTCTGTGTCTTGGAGTCATTCCAGTGCGGCGGACGGCGTGGCGTCTGATGCTGATGCGTGGTTCTGGAGGAGGCGGTGCTGTACCGTGGCTAGAACCCGGTCCATGGTGGACTACAATCTCAGCGAGAATTCCGTCATGTAAGTAAGTTTAAAGGTTGGCGCGAATGAGAGCGGCGCGCGCGGCTTCGAGAAGGCCGTTGGGAACCCATGTGTGGCGATTCTGTGGTTAGCTTATGGAGAGTGGAGGTGACCAGGTCTGTTGATGAATTTTCCTGTGACTCTCTGCTCAGCTGCCGTTGCGAAACGTTCTAAAATATTTTAACAAGAAACCCTGCAATTTTATTATGTTCTATGTAATTTTAATCTTCGACTAATATGTTATATCTGTGTCCCCAAATTGGTGAGTAAGATTTTTATATGTTTTGACGGAATTACTTAGTGATTTTGAGAACAAAAAACTTAATGAGAGAGTCCAGGAAATGTCATCCCAGTCTGGTCATGACCCACTTTTCCGTAGGTTGACTTAGGGATCGTTATGCATTGGTTTCCAATGGCTTTTAGGGGCAACTGTGTCGGGGCGTGCCATGGAGTAGTCCCGCAAAGGCCTGAGGATGACAGCACCATCCCTTTTCTACCAACTATGATGATGACCTGTAATGACGGATTGAGGGCACCCGGAAGTCAAGGTCGAGAGATGATGGACACCTGCGTCGAGCCGTGAAAACCTGTGCAACTATGATGAGACCGGCCTCGAACCAACGACTTCTGTAACCAAGGTGAACTCTTTCCTCTCTAAGCCACCCCTTCAGACATGCGACACATCTCCTCGAATGGTTTTTCAGCTCCGTTGACTTTTTCTAATCCTTAAAACAGTTCTACACCGGATCCTTCTCTTTTACATTTGTTACAACCTGGAGACGGTTTTTCTGGCTCTGTACGTCTCGCGAATATTTTGATCTTTATTCTACTTTAATGCCGGAAGCTAGAGCCAGTGGCGCCCAAATTCATTCGATCCTTTAGTTCTTTACCAGCCAATTTAATAGTCAATAATTTCATGCCATATTTAGCAATAGTAGCACTATAGCACCTTATCCACTGTAATCTGAGGAACCGTGCCATAGCGCCCATATTTACTCTCTTTTTTAATGATAATTGTTTTGCTGGTTCTTTTAACAGTCATCGTATTAGATAAGATCTCATTTTTACATATTTCAGTCTCCTAAATCACTAGCTAGGTACCTATTTCTGATTCCGGAAGGATATTGAGACAAAGATAGTAGTGTAAGTACCTTTTATTCTATTTCACCTTTACTGAAATTACGTTCTTTCCTATTCATACCCGCCTGAGATGAGCTAGTTTTATGGCAGGGATGCGGGGGGTCCTAGACAACCAGCCCCCACCACACTCTAAATGGGTGTAGGTACAAGATCCTTGGTTTGTTACATTTTCAACTCTTGAACCTTGCTGGTACGTAGTGAACATCGACACGCGTGAACTATCCTCACAAAACACATTACCTAACCATTTGTCCTTCCGGTTAATTGTAATAATGACGTCTGCGCATGGTCAATGAGCCAACGAGGTCGTTGTCCTGTTTGTCTCAAACTACTGGGAGTAACAGGAAGCCAAGATATACTGCCCCCAGCAGAGCTGGTATCCAAAATCCTAGAATCCACTAAACATCTGGAACTGCACTGTATTGAAACCCAAATGGCAACCTTTCAAGGTTGGCGAATGTTGGACAAACATATTTCTATAAATATTTTACACAGCTGGATAAAAGATAAAAATATTTGAAAGAACTTTTTTCGTTTTCTTGATACAATTTTTATGGGTAACTTAAATTGTATGCAAAATATGAATGTACTCGTATTGGGCTCTTAGCCAGGTACCCACGTCTAAAAGCGGAAAACGGTTAGAAAATGAATTGTGAATGGCTACTGGTTGTTTTAAATAAAATTTGTTGACTCAGTTACAGTGAAAGTGGGAATTTTTGTTGAACCAGGCTAGGTATGTTATGTCATAGCAATAAACCTTAAATTTTTCTACGTTGTATCTTAGGATTACACATAGAAAAAAAACATGCAAATACTTGTTCACGCTTTTTACAAGCAATTTGTAATTCAATTAGGTAATCAATTATCCTGCCACCGTTGTCGCGGCAGCTATAGTAATCACTCATTATATTGTTGCTCTTCTTGCGAAGAACTCCTTTACTGGTAAGGCTCTTCTGGTTAAAAGTAGTAGGTAAGATTACCTTAGGTAATCAGTGAAGACACTCTTCCTGTACCTGTTTCGTTTTTACTTCATTGCAAGGCATATTTGAGCCGAGAAAAGAGAGCTTTCTAGGAATATCTATCTAGCTAACCTCCGCTTCTATGTCTTTCAACCAATTTTGATGAAATTTGGAAGGGAAAATATACATAGTAATTAATATGGTCATTTTTTCCAATACCTGTAACACATGGGCCATAAAGTTTTTTGAGAACCTCCTGAAGAAATATTAAAAAATGCTTATCGGCATTATGGTTCGGTCGTTGTCATTACTGCTGCAGTCGTTATTTTCTAATTATCTGTAAGGATATTTGTCTGACAGTTATCACTATGTTACTGCAGTCTCCAGTACGTTCCATCGAAAAGGGGTAACCCGGAAACGGATCAAAATAACCTGAAACACATTTGCCATGTTTCAGAGTTAACGACTGACTTGCTGATTGGCTTGATCAGACCAAAGAATTTTTTAATTGTTTCCTCTTTCTGGCAACAGAGCAATGGCTGCAGTCTTAGACTTATCAAAAAATGCATTCAAAATGTACCTGAATAAGAGTTTAGACTGGTGCTAGCGAAATATTGTCAAAATCAATTACTACGTACAGCCAGATTTTTTTTTATACTACTGTTTTAGGTAGATTTCGAAGTAAAAACCATCTACTGCAGTCACTACAATGTTCCTGCTTTGCGAAATTTCTTTAGTTTTTCGGTTCATGGTCCCTTGGCCACAAAACCACCCTCAGTTTCGCTTTGTTGTAAACCTTGCTGTAGCGTGATGAAACCGCCACTGCTCAGGGTGCCGTACCATCAAACATTCTATGATGTGGACATAGCCAGTTCTGGTACATAGCCACCTTTTGCGACCTTTCTCAGTTCTTTATTTTTTTAACGTGGTGTAGTTCAGTAGTAGTACAATTTAATATTGTTTCAGGTGCATCTGGTGTTTCCTGTGACGGAAAAATATACCTGATTGGGATAGCATGGCACCTCGACCTGAAGGAGTACCCGAAGTTGAGGCTGGGACTTGTAGGGAGCGACCGAAGGTGGATCTTGCGCATCCTCTTCCGGGGGAAGATGTTGTCATTTCCGGAATATCAGGCAGCTTCCCAGACAGCGATGGCATGGACATGTTCCGGGATAAACTAATGAACAAAGTAGATCTGGTGTGCGGAGATGATCGTCGTTGGAAGATAGGTGAGAAATTTTTTTTTACTTTCTCGCCCGTATGTACGTGGGTGAAAAAATTCAGGTTTTGCATGCTCCTGGAGGTCCCCTGAATCTAAAAAAAATGTTTTTATAAATTGTCAATCCGACGAACATGCGTACGTAGAGAAACGTGAAACGACACTTTATATTTTAACGGATCTGCTTGAAATTCGGTATGCACTTGCCTTAAATTATCGTTGTAGTGCAAAATATGTTTTATAGAAAGATTGAATTGTGGCAAAAAGAAAATTAGTTAGTCTAAAAAAAAGAAATTTTCAACTCCATCGCCACTGGTGTTAAAATTGCGAGACCATTGAGACCATTGTTGGACCCTTTATTATTGAGAGTTAACATTTTTTTTTTTTAGACCATCCTGAAATCCCTCAAAGGTCTGGCAAAATCTACAATGTACAGAAATTCGATGCTGGTTTCTTTGGAGTCCACGCTAATCAAGCTGACGTCATGGACCCCATGTTGCGAGTCGCTCTGGAACGAGTCTATGAAGCTATCGTTGATGCCGGTAAGTGCTCAGTTTACCTTTATTGGGTCACGGGTGCATCCGGTGGTGGGGGGTGATTTACGCTAGGCTGAGCCCTCAAAGGTTTAATTTGTGTCTTTTATCACTAAAAGTGTGCATCCCTTTGTTGGTCATGCTACAACTCAATGGTAGATTTTCAGTGAGACCGATATTTATACATTATACGAATATCTGTGTATAAGTACCTAATTGGAAACATTCGTTCGGAAACTAAAAATTGAAACCCCCTCCTTCTGATGAAGGGTAGGGTGAAATTTCGTAGTAATTCAAACTTGTTTTTATTCAGATTTTGAGAACTTGTAGAACAAGAATTAAAATTCTAATAAGGTATTATAACTCATCCCAAGTCCCGGGCTGTGGCCACTACTGTCTGCGTCAGGTAGACTCTTCCACGTGTACCTATAGCCAGTAATCATGAATTTTATATTTTTAGGGAATTTTATTATTATTCTTGCTTCCAGTGGACGGCGATGGAACGAGGGGAAGTTTTGGAGAGAATGTTCCCTACATTCGTTGCAAAATAAAATTAATTACAAAAAAATCAAAAGTGTCATTTTTCAGTAGCGCAAAAAATTCGAGAAAGTCAAGCGCTACCATAGTTGGACCCTTTATTATCGATATTTTCATCATTTTTAGGAGTCAGCCCTTCTGAATTGCGTGGAAGTGACACCGGGGTCTTTGCGGCCGTCTGTTTCTGCGAATCGGATAACACCTGGTTCTACGATAACATAGAGACGGACGGGTTGGCCGTAACGGATTCCTTTAGAAGTTCCATTCCTCATCGGATTTCCCAATGGCTTGGTCTTAGTGGTAAGTACAAGGAATAACGTTACGTTACGTTACGTTAAAATTTACGCCAGTTATGAATAAAAGAAAATCATAATTTTTGGCGCGCCAGTCGCACTAAGTATACTAGGGTGGAAGGGATAAGGAAACGCCTCAGGCGACGACCCAGCAAGTGGCAGGGTGACCAAAGTGTACCGCAATGTAATAGGAATAACCGGTGGTGACGTCACCAGCCTACACAGGGGTGGAGTTGTTTTGGTCACCCTGCCACTTGCTGGGTTGTCGCCTGAGGCGTTTCCTTATCCCTTGCACCCTAGTATAGGTATACTGTTCAACGAATTTACTTTTGTCCGATTTTTATATGTCTAGAATTGCTATCTTTTGATCAAAGAAATGTTTAGTCTCGTCCAGTTTGTATGTTAAATCTCTTGTCACGATGAAATTGTAAAACAAGGGGTACGACAATGGTCGCACAAACATTCCCGTCCTATATGTTTCTGGGCCTTCGGAGAAACATTTAGACGAGATAAATAGTATGAGGAAGTCTCCCCGAGTATTTTGAGTACCCACATGAAAAATTTCGCAAACCTTCAAAAACTCAACCCGGTCGGGGTCGGAAATGCTTTCAGAATTTTTTTGACCACATAACTCGCTTGAGGAAGTCTCCCCGAATATTTTGAATACCCACATGGCATATTTTGTGAACATCAAAAAAGTGACCCCTTGGGGGGTTGTATCTCCCAAATGCCAGTTTTCCCAGATATACCGCTAATGGGGTATTTTTACCCTTAATATGCACTGTTGCTCCTGAGAAAATTAAAGGTAAGTTTTTCCAAGAGTTTCAAATTACTTCACCCCCTTGCCCATTGGTAGAAGAGTTTTGAGGTAAATGTATAGGTACTGTGCTCAGATGTGCCGTTTTGATTGTTACAGGTCCTAGTTGCGTATTCGACACTGCTTGTTCGTCATCTACGTACGCTTTCGAAAAAGCATACTGCTGCATTCGGGCAGGCGAATGCGACTCGGCCCTAGTAGTTGGCTTAAATCTCTGCCTGCATCCTTTTGTATCAATGCAGTTTTTCAAACTTGGTGTTCTGTCAGCTGAAGGCATGTGCAAAACATTCGATAATGCAGGTCAGTCCATTGTTATTTTAGAGAGATATTTTACCTGAAAAATAGTAGTTGTATAGGTACGTTTCTTGAGCTGTGTTACTGAAAAGATCTGTGACGGTGTTCGAAAGTGGCAGAAAATTTTCCGTCGTCAACTCATATTTTGTTCGTACTGCCCTCCTTGGGCGGAGGGATCAGTAGCAGGTGTCGTCCTGACCGTGGAGAAGAGGTAGGAAGATCCTATAGGGTGGTTTTTTGTTAGGTTAACGTCACTACACCTGTCTTCTTTTACAGCAAATGGATACGTCCGTGCTGAGGCCGTTGTAGCAATTTATATGCAGAAGTCGAAAGATAGTAAGAGGATCTACGCTCGTGTGGTTCATGCAAAGACCAACTGTGACGGATACAAAGAGACGGGAATAACTTTCCCTAGTGCGGATATGCAAAAACAGTTACTCACAGACTTCTATCAGGAGTGTAAAGTGGACCCTACTACTGTCAGCTATGTAGAAGCTCACGGCACTGGCACACAGGTAATCTAGACATTATTTTCGTGAATATTTGTATTTCAGCTGCATGGTGGTGTTTGTATTTCGCACAGATTACTCTAGACTCTTGAAAGTGAACTATGATTTCGATTTGGCGATGAATTGTGCCAACAAAAAATATTAGGTAGGTATTTAATGTAGAAAAAAAAACTATGTTGGAATTTCACAAAAATTGAAAATCTTGTATTAAATAACATTATTTAAAAATTGGTTGATGACCTTTGCAGTAATTTCAGAATTGCGGCTAACATTGGCAAAAATGAAAATCTCGTTTTTGGTTTGTCGATGCGAACTTTGGGGGTTGGGACTATACCAATTAACCAATAATCTTGAAATCTAGTGAAAGTAATCTCATGTAGATGCTTCAGAATCTTTTTCAACATAATTTGGATTTCCCAAAAATTGCTGCCGTTATAAACAAAAGAATAAACAAGTAGTCTGCCATTGTATGGAGAGGCTTGAAATTCGATGTGCATGTGCCTAAAATTATTACCTAAAGGTGTCCATAATTCTTTTTTCATAAAATCAAAAATTGTGGCCAAAAAAATTAATTACGTAAAAAAGTCAAATAGGTATTTTCTTAAACGGGTGAGAAAGTAAAAATCGGTAATTGTTCAGGTTTGTTATAGATACCTAACTGAAGTGGCAAGGTCATTTGACGCCAAAGGGTACTCTCTCTGAATAAAGATTCAAGCGACATTCTATTACATCCGCTATATCTATGATCCCGTATTTGCTTCACTAGGTCGGTGATCCTGAGGAATGCAATGTGATTGATGAAGTGTTCTGCAGTGGAAGGAAGGAGCCTCTGCTGATTGGTTCAGTCAAGTCCAACATGGGACACAGCGAGCCATCGTCTGCACTCTGCTCCGTGGCAAAGGCTATTATAGCACTGGAAACGGGAATAATTCCTCCAAATCTACATTATAAGACTCCACGAGAATCTATCCGTGGCCTTGTTGAAGGACGAATGAAAGTAAGTAAACAGGTGCTCATTATTTGATACTCCACTCTTTGTGCGTCATAAATATAAATGCATTTTTTTTTATATTTATTTGCGCATTAATAATATAGTACCTACCTGTTCCCAAACATTTAAGGAGTAGGGAATGAAAGATACCTACTTGGATACCAGCACTGGGAACTATACAGGTTAAGGGTGGATTTCATCAGGAGAGTTTAACGATAAGTTAAATTTATAAACAAATGACGTGTATATTTAGTTCACCAGAAGAGGCAAACCGTCCTCCAATCATTTCGATAGCATAAACATATGCTTTTTATGTTACGCGTCACGCCCTGATGATTGAGTTGAGAGATTTTTGGTCGAAGCCGAATAGTGTGGGTGAAGGTTTTTCTCTTTCACCGGGATCGAACCAGGACTTCCCAGGACACAAAGCGGACCCCTTAACCGCTTGGCCACTGAGGAGCATAATATTCTCAGTTATCCTACGAAAGGGTAGAGTACTGCCATTTCCTGACAACGATTTCAGTAAAGTTTAGTACGTTCTGTAGTCTAAGGGTGCGTCCCACCATACTCGGTTAACGGTTAAACTCCAGTTAAATTTGGTTTTTACCGTGCAATAATTTGAATTTAACTGGAGATTAAAGGTTAACCGAGTATGGTGGGACGCACCCTAAATGAGATAAAATCAAGTGTGACCATTGGCTGATCCTTTATTCTAGGTAGTGACGGAGCCAACGCCACTGCCTGGTGATAAAGGTCTCATCTCCATCAGTTCATTTGGGTTCGGTGGAGCGAATGGACATATTCTTCTCGAGCGGAATCACAAAAACAAAGTGAGGAACGGATCCCCGTCGGATAATATTCCTCGATTGGTCACCGTGTCTGGAAGAACCACTGAAGCTGTTCAAGTTATTTTAGATGACGTAAGTAAGAAGGTTTCGATCATATATTGTAAAGGATTACCTTAAAACCCTTTGACCCTGTTGTGCTCTGTGATTCTACCATACCTTCTTCACGATCAACTGCCTACGGGGTACCCTGGTTCAACCTTCCTATAGTGGGAAAATTACGGCAAAAATGTGAACAAGTAATCAGATGTGCCCATTGTCAATGACTGTGTATAAATATTGGAAGGTTAGGGCTTACAAATAGTTAGAAGTGGCCGAAAAAATGCTATCGTGTTTTTAACTGTCTAACTTAACAAATACGAGATTGCCAAGTGCGACAGTTGTCGAGCTCTTACTTAACTTTGTTTTCAGGTAATGTCTCGCCCACTTGATGAGGAATTCGTGAGTCTTTTACATGTAATTCACGCGAAAGATATTCCTGGCCATAATTACCGCGGTTTCGCTGTTTTAACAACTAAGGGGGAACATGTCAACGAAATAACGGTAAGTACGTCGTACGTCTCATAACTATACTGATTGTTCGAGATTTTTTGAGAGCTCGGGGCTACTTTCATACCATCTGCCTTTTTACCAACCTGAAATGTTACGTACACAGCACTAGTCATGGTTGATGAGGTCAAGAGAGCACTCCTCAATCATTAGATTGGGTTGTCTAAAATTTTCGCCCGTTATATAAATAAAACAAAATCATAAAATCACAAAAAATACGAAAATTTGTTACGGGGTGAGAAAGTTAAGTGCGACCCTTTATTTGCTTCAGAAAAAAACTCAGTCATAAACATATTTCAAAATAATTAGTTTTGGAGAAAACAGGGTTATATCTGATGGGACTTTACTTTTCTTTTGTAGGCAATATACAGGGATAAATTACCAAAGAATGTGATCCTTGTGTTCCCTGGACTTGGGGGTCTAACAGCAGAAATGGGAAAATCTCTGCTGAAGCTGCCAGCCTTCGCCAAATCCATCGAGAGGTCGCAGGCTGCCCTCGGATTCAGCAAAGTTGACCTGCTCTCCATCATCACGGAAGATGACGTCCTTCTCGATGACCCAGTCAGTGCCATTGTTGGCGTCGTCGCTGTACAGGTGGGCAGGCATCATTCAATAGTAGAAGTAGGCCTCATTTGTAATAAATATCAGTTTCTCCTTCCCAGTTCCATTAGACTGTTTCGAATTTGACACCTTGAGACCGACAAATAGATGCTTGAGGGTCACTTGGAACAAAATTTCAATTAGTTGAAAATTATTTTGTTCGATCCTTTCGGTGCCATTCACATATATTCACCGATTTTCGTGATATTTGTGTGAAGCTACGGTATTTAAACATTTGTCGAACAGAATTTCGCTATTAAGAAAATTACCACCATCATGGTCAAAAAATGTTTCAAGTGAGAAACCACGTTTTTTATTAGTTGGGACACATTTGGTCCTACAGTAATTGTATGACAGTCATGAGATTAGGTCTGAAGATCGTCTTGGGTCTTTTCAACCGATTTTGGATTATTTAAAAATTACAAAAAAAAAAAAGTTTGAAACAGGGCGAGAAGTGTGACTATTGTCGAACCCTTTATTTTGTTTTCAGATTGGACTGGTTGACTGTCTTTCAGCTGTTGGAGTTGTCCCAGATGTGGTTCTGGGTTACTCGATCGGAGAATTGGCGTGCGCTTACTCTGTTGGAAATCTGACTGCGCATCAAGCCATACAGGCTGCTTACTGCATTTCACGGGTCATTACACAGACTGAAGTGGATAAAACGTTGACTGTTACTGTAGGTCAGTAGGTATTGAGTTTGGCAGTTCTGTTTGACCCTAAGAAGCCCATATGGACATTTTTCGGGTTGAAAATTCCCCCTAAGGAGCGTTAGAAGGCATTTTCGAAAGGTAGATACATATAGCTAAATACCTGAGTAACGTTGATGCTTTTCATAGGTCTTGGGGCTGAAGAACTTGCTACATTCCTGTCGCCGGAAATAAAGGTTTGTGGCCTGAATGGGCCAAGCAGTAGTTCCGTTGTGGGACCTGTCAACTCAGTTCATCGCCTCAAGCAACTTCTTCTTTCTCGGGGAGTGACCGTTGAAGATAAGAACCTATCGGGAATTGGTCTACACAGTAGCTATATTGCGAAAGTGGAGCGACAGCTGATATCTGACCTTGGCAAGGTACAATCCTAACCTTAAAGTCATTTCTGCAGACATGTGCCTACGAATCCAACGAGTCAGTTAATTTAGTCGGAATATTTTCTTTTTCATCTGTGTGAATTTCTTCACTGATATTTGGTAATTGTGATTCATTATATACCTATACTAGCTTCTCTGTATAAATGCGGCTTAATCAGCATTTAATTTACTTTCAGGTGATTCCAAGTCCATTGTCAAGAAGTAACAAGTGGATTTCTACTGGGAAAGACATAACTGGAGTGGGTACACTTTGCTCCGCTCAATACTTCACTGGCAGTCTTCTGAGTCCTGTGCTTCTTCGTGACGCCATGGCGAAATTACCAAAGAGTGCAGTTATGGTGGAAGTTGGTCCCCCAACTTTTCTGAAATCACAGCTAAATATGTTTTCTTCACCCTACATAAATCTCATCGACAATAGGGAAGCTACTACTGAATTTATAGGTTCTCTTGGCCGGTAAGCACCTGCTTTAGCGTATAGGAGCCCACTTGTTACAGGAACTTTTATTTTCTTAGATAGGTGCCTACTTACCAGCGATATGGAATAAAGATGTATCACCGTATTTCCCGTTTGTGGAAAGGGCGGTGTAGCGGGCCTCACTCGTTGTTTTCTTTCTTTGCCCTACTAATATTGGCACTGGTCAGTCTACATTCGTTCATGTAACATGTCAGACGTTCACCGTTGAACAAAGTTAGTTTCTGTTATTTATTTCCTTGCTTAGCATGAATTTGTTTTGTTTCAGTCTGTATTTACATGGAGTAAATATTATTGTGACTGGTCTCTGTCCTCCTGTAAAATGGCCTGTATCTCGAGGAACTCGGATGATTAGCCCATTGGTGCGCTGGGATCACTCCAAAGACCATTTCGTTTCTCGCTTCAGCTTCAAAAATTCTGCTAAAGGAGCGGGTGGTGAGACCAGAGTTGTTGTGTCACTCAAAAGTGAAGAAGACGGCGCATTTCTTCAGGGTCATACGATTGATGGGCGTGTGCTTTACCCCGCTACTGGCTATATTGTAAGTTGTTAAGCTGCCTTGTTGTTCAGTTATTTTGTTGTTTTTAGGGTGCGTCCAACCATGCCCAGTTAAAATTAAACTGGAGATTTACAATGATCGCCATGGGTTCTTTTATTTCAGAATCTTGTTGCAGCCGTAGTAAAGGGAAATATTGATGAAATTGCGAAAGACAATACGTTAGTTTTTGAAGACATTCAGTTCCTCCGTGCAACGCCTTTAAATAACGAAGGTAAATATATAATGAAATTGAGTGTTCGTAATGGAGGGAGGAAGGAACGAAGGAGATGAAAGGGGGAGTGGAAGGGAAAAAATCGTTGAGATTAAAGAAGGTTGGGAAAGACAGTCTTATGTGCACCTCTTTACCACCACCACCTCTTGAATTAAGAAGAAGTTTTCCGGATATTTGCGAACATATAATGTCATGTAATAAATAAAACACAAGGAGCAGGAAGCAAACAATTCTGAAAAGTGACCTGCAAGACTTTAGCCATGATTCTTATACATCCTTTTTTTTAATTTTTAAAACTGGCTTAATATTCTGCTGTATTTATATTTATTAATAGTTTTTCTGTAGGTATGCATTTTTTGTATTTTCGGTAAAAATTATCATTAAATTTTCGAAGGAATTTGTCCCTACTTATCGCATCCTTATGCGCCAGACTAAGAATAATACATTGCCTCGGTACATAACTGATGTTTTTTAGGGAACCAGGAGTTCTTAATAAGCATACAGCACACTTCTGGTCGTTTTGAAATCATGGAAGGAGGAGCTGTCATCGTCACTGGGTTTGTGAAAATTTGCGATGGCGAGGCACCCGCTGCTGACCCAAGTGTGCTGCAACATCGCGAACAGTGCGAGGGAGCTATCCTACAGAAGAAAGATATTTACAAAGAACTTAGACTGCGTGGATACAACTACAGCGGTCTGTTCCGTGGCCTAGAGTCTGCTAATTCTGCAGGTACAATCGTCTTGAAAATGAAATTTCTGGCAGGCGAAAATTGAACTATAGTTACATATATTATCATCATTGAGAGCCGTGGCCGACATATTTTGTATGTATTCGGAGGATTTTTTGTACTGCTGACTGTTAATAACCTCGTTCATAGTTACATTTTATCATTTTCCCTTTAATGAAGCTTATGGTTTTTGTTTTTCAGGGACTACTGGAGTTGTTTCTTGGAATGATAACATGGTAGCCTTTATGGATACAATGCTTCAGATTCAAATGTTGGGGTGGGACAGCCGTGACCTGTATGTTCCTACCGCTATTGCTAAATTAGTTATTAACCCGTTGGAACATTTTCGTGCTCTTGAAAAAACCAAAGACGGACAGACAGGTAAGTGCTTACCTTATCACCTGTGCTCTTACACGAGTCAGTCACGAGTATACTAGGTACTGGTAGTATTCGTATACTATTATCCGTGAAAATTTGTCAGCTTCAAGATATATATCGAATGGAAACACGCTGGTGAAACGGGGATTGTGACTTTATTATTTAGTAAGTTTCTGTGGCACTAATACTTTAGCCAAATTAGGGAACAATTCAATTAAATACCAACATACCATAACTTCACACTTTTAATAATAATAAAAAACATTTTACTTGGCACTTAACATTTTTTTATGGAAAAGCACTGAAATGCTACTTGAGAACCTACTATGACAGCTGCCATTCTATCTTTTTTGCCCTCGTATAGTTATTGGGAAAGTCTGTTCGAAAAAAAAAAAAAAAAAAAAAAAAAACTCCATGTTTCACATATGTGTTGTAGTTACGATCCAACTTTCATTCTAGGCATTCCCATCAACTACTACAAAGATGTAAACATAATAAAGGCCGGAGGTGTGGAGATATGGAATCTGCGGGCGCAGCAAATTCCACGCAGGAAAACACTCGCTGACCCCGTGCTCGAGAGATATGCATTTGCCCCCTACACAGTTCAGTTCAAAAATCAAGTAAGAATCGATTTACCCTCACGTATAGTAAGAACCAGTTCTTAGAATGCAAGTTTGCGCGAAAAAATTAAACCTACTGCATTTTAGTTTGTCCAGAAGAGAGACTTCAGTCCTATCTTCCTTACAGAATGAAGGTGATATTGCTAAGGTGGCTTGTTGGATGATCCATCTAGCTCTGGAAAATTTACGGGGTATTAAAGTAAGAGTTCTGGAATTCGCAAAGGATATGCTGTTTGATGACTCACCGTTGCTGGCACCACATGTTGCTACCATCCTCGGCAACCTCCCGCTCATACAGGTGAGTACTTTATTTTCTTATTTACTTTATCCTCCATTCAGTATCTTCTAAATTCGTCTTCCCACCTTTTTACGAGAAGTAGACAAAGTACTCTGGAAAGTGTGTCTCTGAAACCTTCAGCATGTAGTATCGCCACCCTGACCTGCCTGGCCCGAGGGCATTCTGCACTGTTCACAGAATGCCCTCGGGCCAGGCAGGTCAGGGTTGTCAGGACCCTCAGGGTAGAACAAAAAGGGACACCAAGTTTACCTCTGTGCTGACCGGTCGTATACCCATGGTAAGGATAGTACCTACTATTTCACAAGAACCAGTGGAGTAGTAGGTATTTAGACGGGTCAGCACTGGGCGAACTCGAACTAGGGCCGAGGTGTCCTAAATTGCGCAACCGGCGTTGCTGACCTGAGAGGGGAATGACGTGATTTTGAACCAATCAAAAGAGAGGAAGCCTTCGCCAGGTGGGGATAAGGAGGTCACCTGTAGGGGGCGAATGGAAGAATTAATAAAACTGTTTTGAGAGGGACAAAACGGGGCATTCTCTCTCTGGTCGCGTCGCGGGGAAGTTCGGTCGGAAATAGTTTTATGGTTCGTGTTTTTTTGTGTAAGCTAAGTGTTGTGTTAGTGTGGAGCAAAGAAGGGTGTGTGTGTGAGTATATGCTGTCAATAGAACCCTGTGCAATTGTGAAACCTGTATACTGACTGCTGCGAGGACTAAACCTTTCCTGAGGTCGACCAAGAGAACGGGGAAGGAACCCACGGATAAGAAGTGTCAACCTTCGGAGGGCCGCTCGGTCAGTATTTCCGGGGTGACAGGGTGGCGATACTATGCTTACCTTAAAAACGTTTTGATTTGCGATAATTTTCGGATAAAATCTATTTTCAACATTCAACACCGATAGGTATCTAGAAAACTAACAATGTCGCATCCAGATTGAAACCCGGACCTGTAGTAAGTATAAAGAGTTCTTTCTGAATTAGGTACGGCTTTCATTTCAAGCAGTTTCTGAGAAAAATATGTCGGGTGCTCTTTCTGAAAACGAGATAGTTAAACATTTGTAAATGGCATTATTTGAGGACGAATTTTGCTTCCAGGCGGAAGTGAGGTTATTAGCCGATAGTGACAGCCCCTTTACGAGTGATTCCTTCGTGGGAGTAACAGTGAGCAGCGACGCACTGGACACTGAGGCTGATTTCGCGGTCATAATCGGCCCCAGCCTCCTCGACAACACTGACGTCCTAAATAAATCTCTGAGGGCACTTAAAGATGGAGGATTCCTCTTGTCAAGAGAGCGGGTTGGGACTGTGCTACCAGACAGTGACCTCGTTCCCCTTACGGAGTATACTGTCGGTCAAGAGCGATATATTCTTCTTCGAAAGGTATCGAGCCTCTTTTACTTTGCTAATATGTTGCTTTTGCGTTATGTCAGGACCTTGAATGCATGGTGAAATGCCTGAAGCACTGGTTTCGCAGGATTACTAATTTGTGTAGGTTCAGTTTAAAATTTGAAATACTAAGAAGTTCTGCCTTACTGGTTGAATTAATAGATTGTTTTTTCTTTTTAACTTAGAGTAAGAACAAGGGCACGTCCACTGCCGTCGTCAGTGTAACAAGTGGCACATATTTTTCATGGATCAATCCTCTGAAGAAAGCACTGCTCTCCGACGCCTCCAGAGTTATACTTCTCGCTGAGAATGAACGAACCAGCGGTATATTGGGTCTTGCTAACTGCTTACTTCAGGAACCTGCTGGAGAAAAAATCAGGTACCGATCAAATAAGGGACAACAGTCACACGTATCTTCCTTTTTACTCCTACTCCACCTTCTACCTAACTAACGCTCTGGACGAGAGTCAGCGTAGACATATGTATAGAAAACTGCATAGTTTCGTATTATATGGTCCCCAGGCGGTTGCGATGATTTTATTCTGCTTAAAACTGTATCTCTCTCTCTCTCCTCTGCCTTTTACTTAGCCTGGCGCCTAGATAGCAATTATATCGAATGTTTACGTTTAAGATGTGTCTACATTCGAGACAATACTGCACCTGCATTCGACCTGAATTTGCCGTTGTATGCTGACCAGCTGGCGAAAGATTTAGTAATGAATGTATATGAAGATGGCGTGTGGGGCAGCTACCGACACCAAACCTTGGAGAATCTGCCCCTTGTACCTGCGCACCACATATACCTCAACAACGCCGTCAGGGGGGACCTGTCTTCCTTGACCCTCTACCAAGGGCCCCTCGATAGGGCGTAAGTATGAGCACTTTCACCGCCGGGAAGGGGTTGAAATTTGATTGCTTCTTGCAAGGCTGTTTTCATAAATGTCAGAAATGTATTCTGAAAATTGTGTAATTGGTAAAGTGGGCAATTTGGACCGGGCCGAACTTGCTCTTGTTTTTGGCCTCAAGTACATAAACCTTCCTCCCATAAATCAACTTAAAATATTGCCATTTTTTAGGATGAAGACTGGAGACATAAACAAGAAGTGTCATGTTAAAGTCCATTACGCAGCCATTAACTTTCGGGATGTGTTGCTGACATCTGGAAAGATTGTACTCCCCGCGTCCATCAGTAAGGGTAACGTGAGTATTAAACTAAACAAATTACTTCCTATCCGTCATTACCGTTTACGTATCACAGTGCTGAAAAGATCAATAACAGGGAAGAAGGGGAGGGCTGACGATAATTATTATGGAAGTATTGTGTATTACTATGTACCCTTGCAGGAGCTGCAGATCGGGTTTGAATTTAGCGGAGTGACCGACAAGGGAGAGCGTGTGATGGGGGTCTTACCTAGAGGAGCCATGACCTCAGTTATTGAAACTGACCCACTCAGTACCTGGAAAATTCCAGATGACATGTCGCTGGAAGATGCTGCTACCGTTCCCATCGTTTACCTGACGGTCAGCTCTTAATTCTCGTTGAGATAGTAAATGATAGACATTATTTTTAAATTTTAAGACCCCATTTAAGGGGTATGCTAATGTAAGGTTGAACTGGACAGGTTAAATCCACTCAGTATTAAAAACGATGTAACGCTTTCAGGTTTATCGTGCACTAGTTGTTAACGGGAAAGCGCGCCGAGGGGAGTCAGTGCTGATTCACTCTGCAGCTGGTGGAATCGGCATCGCTGCCATTAACGTGGCATTAGCACTGGGACTCAAAATATTCGTCACCGTTGGTACGCCTGAAAAGCGGGAATTTTTACGCAAAAATTACCCTCAGGTAAATATTGCTGGTTAACTCTTATCTTATGAGTAAGTACCTGAAACGAAATGACTCCCAGTCATATGTAGGTACTGCGTTCAAGTTAAACCTTAATACTTACTGATCGGGGAGACTGTAGACTATAATAAATAATAACTGAACCGTTTCTTGCCTCCTCTAGATACCCGAAAGTCACATTGGGAATTCGCGAAATACTTCATTTGAAGAGATGGTGAAGAGGGAAACCAAGCTGCGTGGTGTGGATATGGTCCTTAACTCGCTGTCAGAGGACAAGATGGCTGCATCACTACGGTGCCTCGCCCCCAGAGGACGCTTCTTAGAAATAGGAAAATACGATCTCCTCAACAATGCTCCTATTGGTATGGTATTCACTTGAATCAAATTCAGCACTATGATCTACGAGTAGAGCAAATAACTACTTGTTACTATTGTTAATTTATTATTAGGAGCGCAAGGAAAGCTTGTTTTTGCCCACTCCTGTTTCTGACTTATTTGTCGAAACGTCACAGTTTTCTTCCGTCAGAATTAAACAGGTGCCAGCAACTTATGAGAATTATCGTTGGACTGTCCCAGTATGTAGGCACATCCATGACTCTTATTGACGCCATTATAATGAATTGCAATCACTTGGGTAACATTTTACAGGCATGGAACCGTTTCTGAAGAATGCAAGCTATCACTGCATTATGTTAGATTTGGCTCTGGAAGGCAGCGGACAGAATATTCTCATGAATGACATGACCAGCTTGCTGAGACTGGGTGTCATGAAACCTCTGCCAAGAACTGTTTTCGATATCTCACAGTCTGAGCAAGCGTTCAGGTAAAAATATGCTATAATAATTCTAAAATAGCGAGATCATTTTTCAAAGAAGTTAAAATGAGTACCTATAGCAAAGATGTTTATGTTTTTAGGAATTGCGCGGTTAATTATTTTGGATATGTTAATTTAGAAACACCGGTCGATAGAAGTGAGTATAGGCTCCGTAGTTCGTAGTTTAATATGGGTAGGTTTATGGAATTAACTGCATGTACTTACTGATTTGCTTTGTGATAATACTAGTAATAAATAACTGAATTGAAACTTTCTGAAACCGAAACGCTTTATGTAAATAGCATCATCTGTTGAACTGTCCCCTTGTTTTAGGTATATGACGACTGGGAAGCATATGGGAAAAGTTTTAATGAGACTGAGAGGAGAAGAGGAGTCTACAAAAGACCATAAGATTTATAACGCAGTTCCGCGATACTTCTGTAATACGGAGTCATCTTACATTGTGATAGGTGGGTGTATAGCATGTTGCCTGTCTCGTATACAACCCCAAAAAGCAAAACTGGTGGGTGCTTACACATTGTACCTATATCTCTCTATCACTTGGAGTACTTAAAGAGTAACTTCGACGCAACGCGTTCCTTTTATTGTGCACACACTACCTCCTTATGTCTACCTGTCTTGCCATCAGGTGGACTCGGAGGCTTTGGTCTGGAGCTGGCAAACTGGCTGGTCACGCGAGGCGCCAGGACATTGATTCTGACCTCGAGAGCAGGTATCCGCAATGGATACCAGAGCAGCAGGGTGCACCTGTGGCGCCGCCATGGTGTCAAAGTTGAGATTGCAACACAAGACATCTCTACCGAAGAAGGAGTTTCTCAGCTGCTCACTGAGGCAAACACACTCGCCCCTGTAGCAGCCATCTTTAATTTAGCTGTTGTAAGTTTCTGGAGAGTCCTTCGGAAGTAATTCTTGGGACTTTTTTCTTTCGGAAGGAGGGGATGTTTTTACGACTTAAGTTTGATAATATGATGTGATGCATACATAATGCAAGAGAGAAACATGCTTATTCTAACAGAACAGAACAGGTACTTGCTTATTCTACCAGAATTCAAACCCACACCTCTCAGGACTCTCACCTTGTCAACCTTTTGATCATTTTATTTATTTACAGTGTGGAGTACAAAATTAATGTTTCGTTTCCTATTTACTAAATGACGAGGGGGGGGGGGTTAAGCAGTCTTCTGTTTACTTTTACTGACGGATTATCTCACACTCAACCGCAGCTTACCGTCCTAATTTTCCTTAAACTTTTAAAGATGATTCTTTTTGTAGGTGTTAGAGGACTCTATTTTTGAAAACCAGACTGAGGATTCCTTCCGTAAGTCGTTTAGTGGGAAGGCGATTGCAACTTCATTGCTGGACACCTGGAAGAGTTTGTTGTGTTCTCCAGCGTGTCGTGTGGCCGAGGGAACGCCGGGCAGACAAACTACGGCATGTCCAACTCAGTGATGGAGAGAATCTGCGAGCAGCGCAAGGCGGAAGGGCTTCCAGCACTGGCCGTGCAGTGGGGGGCTATAGGAGAGGTCGGGCTGGTGGCGGAGATGGCCGAGTCTCATCAGGAGCTGGTCATCGGCGGAACTCTTCAGCAGACCATCAGCTCCTGCCTCCAGTGCATGGACACGTTCCTCAGCCAGGAAGCTCCAGTCGTCGCTTCTATGGTGGTGGCTGAGAAGCGCTCTCTCAGAAAAGATAATGCTAACATTGCGGATACCATATGTTCCATATTAGGTGAGTTACGAAATCAAGGGTTCAAAAAAGGCCGCAGTGTACTTAGGGTGCGTCCCACCATGCCCAGTTAAAATTTAACTGGAGATTTACCATGTTAAATTTAACTCAAAAGTTAAATTTAACATGGTAAACATAGGACAAAGTCTACAGTTAAATTTTAACTGGGCATGGTGGGACGCACCTTTAGACGCTGATCTCGGATGATGTTCGAATTAAAACACCTAGTGGCATTTTGTGGCCACCTGAAACTGCAAATTTTGAAATGTTTCCTTTCGCTTTCTCGCTGGAATTAGACTTATCGAGAGAAAGTGTAAGTAATATCTTCCTAAATAGTAGTAAGCACCTAGCGTACTTACAAGGCACCAAATGCGATAAAGTCGATTTCAACCTTTTTTTTGACTATTTTTTTATGGCCTGAAACTTTTGCAAATAGTATTACATCCTGGTTGCTGCAGTTTCCGTGGCCAATTTTCAAGGTTGCTGTTTGCTATGACACCTATTTGCTTACAGTGTCTTTCTTTCCACCAATTGACATGGGTACAAGAAAATGAAATGTCTTGTTTCAGGTATTCGGGATCAAAAGTGTGTCTCAATGAATTCGTCTCTCACCGAGTTGGGAATGGATTCTATGACTGCGGTAGAAATCAAACAGACATTAGAGAGGGAGTTCGAAGTCTTCCTATCAGCCCAGGAGTTGCGAGGAATGACTTTTGGCAAGTTAGCAGCCCTGGGAAGCAGTAGTACTGCGGTTAGCAATGTCAGCAATCATCCTCCTGGTAGGTTTTATCCTAGATCATGTTTAGGTATCGTTCGCTACCGAACACCAAACGTCAACAACTCGGCGCCATCAATTCGGCGCCACTAATTCGGTGTCGGCCAATTCGACGCAAGGATGATTTGGCGCCAAGACAAATGGGCGCCGGGACAATGCGGCACCACAGGTTATTTGTAGCCAAAAGCAATTTTAATCAGTTCTTACTTTCTCGCCCGTCTGTAGGGAAAGTTTGCATCTCTTCCTTGGTGGGGGGGGGGGGCATGATGCAAATAGACGCCCCTATTATTTATATTATAGGTATCCTTGAGAGAGGCCTCGATAGCCGGGTGGACTAAATGGTCGACTTTTGAGGAGCAGTGAGAGCCGGGTCACACCGGTTCGATCCCGGTCCTACCAAAAAGTTTTTCTGCTCGGCATTCACCTCTGATATATTCAGCATGTCAAGTGAAATGTATATCGAGGCTGTGGTGGTTCGGAACCCACCTAAAACTGTAGGTCCCCATCGTTTACTCGATGGCTGGCGAGCTGGTAATTGGTTGTGCTGCCAGCTGAGCACAATGGATAGTTCTTGAAAACGGTCTAGTTGCTGGGCTTTCCCCCCCCCCCCCCCCCCCAACCCTCTGCTGGGTATCCTTGACGATTTCTCAAATTTAAATTAGTTCCATTCATAGTTTCAAAGTTGTATTTAGTTTCTTTTTGTTCCATTATGCATAAATAATCAGTTGTTAATTCAGGGCGACCACACAATTGGTTTCTGTACGTTCTTTTCTGCCCACTTTATGTGGAAACTACTTATTGGTTATTTAAATGTTCTTAAGTAAATTATGTCTTTTCAACGGCTGAAATTAACATTTTACGATCGGTTAATTTTGGTCAATTGTTTTTTTGACAAAAATCTCTCGATCACAACATAGACACATACTTTCAGCCTTTTAATAGGCATAACATTTCTGAACATTTAAATACCCAATTGTTTCCTCATTAAGTGTGCAGAAATAAACATGAACAAACACGACTATGTAGATACCCTCAAAGGCCTCAATATAAGTATAATTCCCGCGCAGCCTACAATTGGCTTGGAGAATTTATTTAGTGCAATGTCATTATTTCACAGTGTTAATAAATAAACAAAAAATATTTGTTCAATAAAAATATCATTTAATTGGGGATAAATAGCTGTGGCGCCGAATTGGTCGGCGCCCAATTGTCCTAGCGCCCAGTTGTCCGGTGCCGAATCGGTCAGCGCCGACGCCGAGTTGTCCGGCTCCCAACGTCAACGTGGTAACCGAATACATAAATTTCATTAAATATGAAGCCATGTCTCCACAATGAGGGAACCTTCGGAGTATTGTCATCTTTTGGGTTTTGCCTTTGTACAACCTGACTTATTTTTTTTAGCTGAAGCCGTGGACCTTAGCTTACTTATTCAAAATGTGCCGCCTGAATCTGAAACATTGGTGATGATAAAATCACTGAAGACAGCCTCCGTAACTGGGGACTCCGTGTTCTTCATCCCAGGGTTGGACGGATTTATATCATCATTCATTCCCTTGGCTCAAGATTTGGACAGACCAGCATTTGCCCTCAGTTACCCACACCAGAGGCCTGACGTGGACTCTGTAGCGAAAACAGCGCTAGTCATGCTTCCGGTAATGCTTATTTCTCAAGGGAATAAAAGAAATTACTCCGGCTTCCTTGGTACAGAGGTCAGGGAACCGGACCTTTGTCCGAAAACATCACGACTTTGGAGCTTGGCGACGGCCTACTTAGTGTTGACTTCGGCCAACATCACTACTTTTCATTCAATTCCCATTGCACTGGGAAGGCCAAATAAAACTTTTTACTTATATAGTTCTTTTTATCCAAATGTTGCACATTGTTGAGCTGAGTTACTGCGCTGATCAGTCTTGAGATCATGAGTTTTTTTTTATTCTCTTAGTTCTTTTTTATGTTATAAAAAGGAAAATTCGAGATTAAGCCGTACCCATGAGTACTTATTATTGATTACTTCTCGACAATAACTTGTTTCTTGGATTTATCATGATAATTTATTGTTTCAGGCTTTGGAGGAACAACTGGGCGATGGGAAAGACTTTACACTGGTGGGTTACAGTGCGGGGAGTGTAGTGGCCATTGAGCTAGCCTCTCTCCTTGAGGCTTCAGGGCGGAAAGGTCGCCTCATCCTCATCGACGGCTCCCCCGCTCTTGTGGCCAGCTTGCTTAAAGCATTCGACTTGAGCGGCTCCGATGCTGATATTGAAAATTTAGTTCTTATTGCAGTGCAGGAATCCTTGGTTCCAGGTGAGTCACTAGAAACATTGGTCGAACAGATTTCAGATATAGGTTGATTATTTTGGATTGCGTAAAAATGACGGCCGTCATAAATAATGCAAATTCATTTTTAAAAAATCACTCAAAAAACCCCAAATTTATATGGGGCGGGAAAGTTAAGTGCGTCTATTGTCAGATCCTTCATTTAAATATGTACTGGGTTTTAGTGGAAGAAAATACGGTGTGGAATTGACTGTTTCCAGCATTTTATTGACATCACCCATTAGATCAATCCAAAAGTAGCTCAAATAGAAATAGAAATAAAAATGACTCATTATTCTCTTAAAATTTACCCTCCTCCTGTTATTTTAACTAAAATTTTATATTTAATTTATAGAAATTGGTTTTATAATCTTTATAGCTCGCAGAGGAGGGAGACCTAATCTTCATGGACCCGTTGCGCAGCATGGCATGGGCGTAGCAGGACCAAAAACTTGGGGGGGGCTATGCCCCCCAGACCTTTTTCTGACCTGGGGCGTAGGCATGGATTTATATGACGTTATGTGTAGGTCAGGAAAACCCTGGGGGTGGCGACACGGTTTCTGGGGGGGGGGGGGCTAAGCCCCTCCCCCAGCCTCCCCCTGCTACGCCTATGCATTTAGGAACCGCTGGATCGAACTGCTGATCGAACAGATTACTGTACATGTGGTTTACACGCAACCGCACATTATTGCTTCTACCTGTTTGTTAAAGTGCTTTCAAATATGTCTTTCAGGTGACCTAGATAAGTTGCAATACTTCCAAATGAAGACATGGGAAGAGAAATGTGAGTACCTGGAAAGTAAGATTGGGAGGAGTGGAGTTCATCGGAAAGAGTACCTGGTGCAGATGGTTCTCGATGTCGTCCTTCGACTGAAGAACTTGAAATATTACGAGAGATCAACTCAGCAGCGTCTGGCATCTAAAATTACCCTCATCAAACCTCGCCTGCCTACGGTCTCTGACCTGACTGATGATCAGTCCCTGTCCGTGGTACGCATTTTTTTTAATTTTCTCTTGAGGGTTTTGAGACAAATCTCAAATGTAACTTCGTGCCCCTCATCAATGAACGAAGTGTTAAGAATTTTAAATATACGTTTCGGAAAGCTATACTCTTTATAAGATAATAATGGAACCATTACATTTTCCTCCCAAAGTAAACCAGTGTGACGTGAACCAGAAAATTCTCCGTTTGTCGCCTACATGTTTTCTGTAGTCACACAATCAGCCCAAATTACTCGGCTAGTTTATGTTAAGACTACTCTGAAGGCTTTTCTTCTTACCTTTCTAGGTGTCAGAAGAACCAGTTGAAGTGATTACTGTGGAAGGGAACCACATCACGATGCTGTCTTCTTCAGAGATGTCGATTACGCTGAAGAACATTGTAAAATGAATCCACTTAAATTGTCACATTCATCTCATTTGCTGTTATTTGTTCCATCTTACCCATATTTAGTGGTTTTAAAAATGATTTTATAAGTTGTTTAATTGAGTGGATTTATCTTGTTTGATATCTTCCTGGAGTGTCATTTATAATCTGGGCTAGCCAGTATGTAGGTAGTAGATGTAATAAGAAATGACGTGTGCAGTCAACTATAGGAGGGTCATTCCAATAACTATCCGGGCTTCCCTCACACTTGCCATCATACGGTTGTCACGGGCTGCGCTGTAGGTAAGGGAACGATCCTCGGTACTTAGCGCAGGAAAGTGGTCTTCAAATATTTTATAAAAAATGTTAATAATGTCATATAAGGCGTTTGAAAAAATCGTGTTACCTACCAAGGTACTTTCTGGTAACTTTTGGCTGACCACGTTTCGAAATGTCGTTCTGATTGGCTGGCAATTTTTCCCATGTATGTAGAAGCAAGACGTCCTGCCCATAGGCCTATAGGTATGTGAGAAAACGAAATTGACGCTGGTGCTAAGTCTTACACTACAGTCGACCTCATGCACTCTTGGAAGAGAGATTGAGAGAGAATATCCAGGAGTAAATAGACTGCAGAAATGTGACTTGTCGTTTCTGAACTCTTTTAGATCATTGGGACCCCTATTTCTTATACCTACTTCTTGTTCTGAATAAAACATTATTTATCCCTCCCTTCGTGCTCTTTAGAACAGTGAGTGTAGTTACTCTCATCCAGAAGTGCATGAGGTCGTGGACTATAGTTTCATTTTCCACCTCCAAATTAGGTTGAATTATCTACTCTTATTTCGGACTAAAAATTATTGCAGCTTCCACAAAATAGGTATTTACCTGGATTCGTTTTCGGATGTTAATTCTCCGCTCATGGGGGGGGGGGGGGGGGTTAACCCCCCCCGTGGATACGGCTACGGGTAAGAAGTACCTCTGATATCCTGATATTTTCACTATGTACCTTACCTACAACCCACCTACATACTTACCGATCGGAGATAATGTAAGAATACCGATTTTGAGCGAAATCGGATGAACGGTGTGACGGACCTCAAGAGTCGCCTAAATGCAAAGCCAATCCTCTGCACCCGAGGCAACTTTTCAGGAAGCGCAAAAAACTGGTGTGCCCGCATTAGGCTAGCAAAACAGTAACTTAGCATTTTGTTATGTGTGTTTTGGAATATTCTAACAGTGTGCTACATGTCATTTTATAACTCGGTCAAATTTCAGAAATATTTGCAGATAAAGAAATAAAAGGATTGCTTTTGCTCCCAAAAACCTGACAAGATTGCTTTTGCTTCCAAAAACCTGACAGGATTACTTTTGCTACTAAACAAAATAAAATTATTTCGGGATGAACATTCTTTATTTTTCTAACAATTATTATACAACGGGTTCATCAGATTCTTCTGCAGGATCTACAGGGGTCTTCTTCAACATCTTCCTGATCATTTTCGGCTGATGATTGTATCATGACTGGGGCATGATGTTCTGTCTATAACGGCCTAAGAGCGGGAATAAGGTGCTTACCTTGAATGAAGATGCTGTTTCACCCGGTACACCGTATATTTGAACACAGACACACACAAGTATAAAAACACTGTTACATGAATAACGAGCCTAAGACTGATTGAGCTGAATGACCGAATGAACCCCGTACTGAGAGAGCCTTGGGCTTATATACCCTCTAGTAGGTACGTGTGCGGTCCATGAAATGATCCTACCTAAGTTAAGTATAAAAGTGTGGTTTCGTGGTCTACAGAAGGCTGATATGGGGAGGCTGCGCGTGGCTATCAGCTATCAGCTACGTGAAGGCATCCCCATATGGGATGCTGGAGTATCGCATGGTGCGTGACCAGGCAGACATCACATCCCTTATAAGCCGATCTGGGCCATCATGTCTGATGTTTTGTCTGGGGATATTGATATGGCGATATGCCTCGTGTCCTGATTGTCCAGACGTACCTACTGCTTTCCGGTCTTTGACAATTGGAAAAGTTGCTTATAGTACCTACTCCAGCTTCGTGTCCCAGTCTTGTGTGAAATGTGTGAGGAGGCGCTTCACGTCACTTAATTTTAGTTTTTAAGGCTGGATTTAGCTAATTTCGGAATGGAACGTACCTACCCGAATTTTTACTTTACCTGTATACGAAGTATACGTAAGGTAAAGTATTGTATTCGTGCGGGCCAATTTTCGGCAAACCTCAACTTTGAACCGTCATTGCTCCCAGACCTCAAAAGCGATTGGAACTTGCATATACATTTCGGAAACGTCCATTCCTTCGGAATATGAAAACCAACTCACTTTTGTCATCCGACGAAAAGTTTGCCCCCAGGAATTTTTAGAAGAGGTCAGGTACGCCGTGTCAGTACGTATGTATGTATGTATGTATGTATGTATGTATGTATGTATGTATGTATGTGTGTATGTATGTATGTATGTATGTATGTAGCTATGTATGTGGCATTGACCTGGACGGCACACTTTTCAACCGATTTTCTTCAAAATCGGTAGTGACCTTTCTAAAATTGGAAGAAATAAAAATCCAGAAGCCCAGTTCCCCCCCCCCTTAAAATTAAGGGGGGTTACCCCCCTAAAACACCCCCAAAAAGTAGAAAAAAAATATTTGCTCAAAATCGGCTCTAACGATTTTGATCAAATTTTGGGCAATTATAGAACAAATAATTAAGAATCCAATGATACCACCCACTACCCCCGCATAACTCCCTGGAAGGGGGGAAGTCCCCCCCTGGACCTAAAAAAGGGTGAAATCAGTGGATTCAGTGGTTTGTGGTATACGAGTAGTTCTGGATAGGACACATGACAACCACCATACCCGTCACGAATGGTATATGGCTTATCTCGAGCCCCCCCCCCCCCCCCGGGGGGGGGGCAATTTTGAGTGACTTTTAAAGTGCGGCTTATGGGGTCTCAAACTGTTCGGGGGAACGCTGTGAACTAATTTTTTGTGTCAAAAAGTTTTTCTGAACGTATCCAAGCACCCCACCCCCTAAGGGAGGTAGATTTGGGTGGTTTGCGAAATATGGGTTGTGTGGGCTCAAAATGATCGGGAGATCATTCTGAGGCAATATATTTGGTGAAAATGTTTTTTCGCCACCCCCCCCCCCCCTTATGGGGGGAGTTTTGGTTACTTTCCAAAGTACGTTGTGTGGGGTATCAAAATGCTCGGGGAAACGTTCTGAGACAATTTATTTTTAAAAAAAGTTTTTCCGAGCTTCCCCAACCACCCCACCTCCTTTTAGGGGGTAGTTTTGGGTGGTTGCCGAAGTACGTCGTGTTTGGTCTCTAAGTACTCGGGGCAACATTCTGGGGCCATTCCTTTCGTCAAAAAGTTTTTCCGTCTCCAATCATTTAACCAAGGGTTTATTTTTAGGAATCACACAAATAAGCAGGTAAAGTTTTATCCGACCGTGTCGTACCGCTTGTTTTCTGTAAGTTAAACAAAGTTGCCATGCGTTGCTAAGGTAAATAAAGTCGGAATTTTGTTTACCTAGCAACCCATGGCAACCTTGTTTAACTTACAGAAAAAAATTCGGGTACGTTCCATTCCGAAATTAGCTAAATCCAGCCTTAACCAGGCCGGGTTCGTTGGGCAAAATCGGAGAAATAGCGCAGGCGATGCCATTTTCATCATGTCATAATGCGTAGGATGCGCAGCAGACGACAACTTCATAGTCACGTGACCCAAATCGAACACTCTCATTGGTGGAACTGGAGAGGATTACTTTAGCTTCTGATAATAGAGGAAAACAGCTCAGATAGGAGTGCTTTTGCTTCCAAGGCTCATTTTAAGTTGCGATTTTAACCATGATAGGATTTTTTCTGCTTCTTAATATTTTTTACGACTGTGGCAAAAGTAAATACGAAAAAAATGGCGCCAAAATCTCATTTTCAAAAATTTGGGAGAGGATTGGTTTTGCTTTTAGGCGACTCTCATGGAAAACCTAAAATCTCAAAATTGTAATTCTGCATATAACGTCATAACTTTCTCAGCCAATGTAGGGGAATAAGGAGTAAAACGATGACAGCGGTAAAATAAAGTTTTAAAATTTCCCGCGTAAAAAGGCTTGCTGCCACGACAAAAAAGCGTAGCCAACGTAAATTATATAAGGCGAAGGCGCATGGCGTCTGGGTCCAGTGTTTATCTCTGGTCCAGTGTGAAAAGTTGTGGTTATGGCGGATATTTGGTAAGTAATTAAATAGATTTTAATGTGTCAACTTATCTCTGGTGTCAACAGTTGATCTGGTACTAACATTTTCAACAAATGTCAAACGGAGTTCCATCAAATGACTTCTGTTTGACTGTAAAGTGTGTGTAGTTGATCATAATATTCTTAATTTTTTGCGTTATTGCCGGTTGTTTGTGAGGTGACGCTTGGGGTGTCGTCTTCATAATATTACCCCGTGTTGCTGTCTCGGGGTACCTAACGTGATGACGTTTCTGCTGATACCTAAATAAGTACCAAGCCTACCTACCTATATTGTTATTTCTTATTATTTTAGAAACATGCGAGTGTACAAGAGAAGTACGGGAAGCTGTATCTCTGGACTCTCTCACTCTCAGTTTCCGGCACCTTTTGTGGCTGTCGTCCCTCTCACCTGGTAACGTTTGCCCCCTCTGGGTAAGTCACTCTTCTTTTCTTAGTTGGATATGGTTGACTCTTGGGTTGACGTCGCTACTGTTTCCCCCCCTCTGTTTTGGTTCTCATAAGGTTCACGTTTTTTTTTTTTTTTTTTTTTTTTATGCTCACATTTTTTTACGTCTCGCAATTTTTTTTACTGGCATTTTTCTCTCTCATAGGCACCCTCTCTTTCCCATCGTGACGTTTTTACTGCAATGGTTTTTGTCGATATTGGTCGCCCTGCAAGGCACGACCCCACTGTTCGTAAAGTGTGGCCCCGGGTCGCTCAAGTATCTCTGTATGATACATCGTTGCGTACCGCAGTTCCATGCCCCCCGGCTCTCCGCCCTAGGGGGTCTCCTCCCGTCTTCTCAGCAGTCTCCCCGTTGGGATGTTCTGCTGCTGAGGAGGCGTCCCGGTTCCTCCCCCCTGCCCGTTCCCCTACTCCTTCTCCTGCTCCTCCCCTTCGTCCGCCGGACACTACCTCCATTTCCTTCACCTTTCCGGACTTCTCACGACCCCCTCCTACTTTCCTTTCCTCTCCCCCTTCCTCGCCGGCCGTTCCAAACCCCATCCCTGCTCTAATGGATCTCGTTATTTTTTCTCAACACCAACGCTTCCGCATGCGTGTGAATGCTGTCTTGTCGGAACAAGGTGACGTGGTTCCGTTCAACCCAACAATTCCTCCTCCTCCCCGCAGTGTTCCTCCGCCTCCTAGGCGTGTTCGTTTCCGGGACGGTGCCGTTATTCATCGTTACTAAGTTTTTCTCCCGGCACGCTTTTTACTTTCTCGCCCGTATGTAATACATGGGCTGAGAAAGTTATGTTATCGTGCGAAATTTCGATTTTGAGATTTTCATTGCAAAAGGCGTTTCAGAGGTCCTAGATACCAAAAAAGTGGTTTTTAGGTCATGTCCGTCCGACGTACGTACGTACGTCCGTCCGTTTGTCTGTAGCGCGGCTAGAGGTCACACCAGTCAACCGATTTGGCTCAAATTTGGAATATAGATGTCTAAAATCAGTTCCGAGATATATTTTTAATATAATTTTGATTACTCAAAAATTGCGCCCACTATTGTCAAAAAAGTGTCAAAAAAAAAATAAAAATCGTGTTTTTGTCTACTCAAGACGCATTTCACGGTACGGTAATAAAGTGTTAAGAGGACTGTCGGTACCCAGCTCGGACCCAATAGGCTCCACCCCCTGTCCTCGCGAGAGGGGAAGGAGGGGAAGCGAGCTGTACAACGTAGTACTGCACCTGTCAAAATTCCCGCCAAATACCAAACGGTCTGCAGTGCGTAGTACAGCAACTGTCACATTTCCCGCCAAATCAAACTAGATATCAGTTGTCAAAGTTTCCGCCGAATTTCACATTCACATCGTGATGTCCTATATTTTTTCCAAGAAAGTTATACTTTTACGGAAGTGAATTTACGTACCGATATTTAAATACCTGTTTGCCACGAAGATATTTCTGGAAATATAAAAACTTTGCTGTATAAGAGGAGAGCCATCAACACCCAGGGCAAACCAATCGTGCAAAAATTTTCATATTTCTCAGTTTTGTTCCTTATACGCGGATTTCACGCAAGTCAGTGGCGTATCCAGCATATCGCCGAAGCTAAGTATGACGGAAAAATTTTCATATTGGCAGTTTGGTTCCATATGAACTCAAAGTTAGCCGTAAGAAATAAATTTTCCTCAGTCAGTGGCGTATCCACGTAACCAAATAAATTGCCCAGGCTAAAGCAACCGCGGGAAAATTTCCATAAAAAACAGCCCTATTTCTCATGCACTGAAAATACGATATAAGGATATATTTGGCCAAATTCAGTGGCGTATCCAAGATATTTCAAAAATATCAACCAGGCCAAACCAATAGTGGGAAAATTTTCATACTGGGCAGATTTATTTCTCAGGCAATAAAAGTAACGTGGCTATCTCAAATTTGATGCATTTCGCAACATATTTGTCATGGGGGCAATTCGGGCACTACACCCTCCGACTCCCGTCCTGCTACATCTTTAAATAAACTTTTCCAATCCTGGCTACGCCCCTAGTTAACGCGTATTTTTCTCAGATATTCTTCATTAGCATGACCAGTACAGTGCACCTAGTGAATATCATGATGATTGGTGCAAAATCTGGGATATACTGGCTACGACCCTGGTTACTTAGAATTCTCGACATTTTGAAAAAAATTCGCGATAAGGGCTATTACAGCAATATACCCTGCGACTGCCGTCCGCGTGGCTCAATAAATGAAAAGTCCGAACTTTTCCACCCTAGCTACGCCCCTGGTTAACTCGTCCATTCCACTGGTTTCCCCATAATATTCATCACTGGTACCACCAGTAGAGAGCACCCTGCGGCCATTGTAACCATCGGTCCATAAACAACATGCTACCATCGAACTTGGTTATTCCTGCCTACGGCCCTGGCTAATTCGGATTTCCGCCATTTTGAACTATATTCGTCAATGGGGCCACTGCCGTCCGCGTGGCTCAATAAATGAAAATTTCCATGACCTTGGGATCACCCTGGCTACGGCCCTTAGAATTTTCGCGAATTCCCATCATATTCGTCATGGGGCCATTACGGCACTCTACCCTCCTAGTATCGTCCGCCTGGCTCAATAAATAGGACGGCTCAAAATTTTCATTTTGATTTTATGCTGACTCAGAAATTGCTGACAAGGATCGCTTACCCCCCGTTCAACTCCATTTGGGACCCCCTACAACCTGCAAAACGTTTCACTGCGATTGGGCAATTAGGAGCGAAGAAAATGAAATCTGATGAATCAGTCAGTCAATCAGTGAGTCAGTACACTTCCATCTGATATAAGAAAAACAAGCGGTACGACACGGTCGGACAAAACTTTACCTGCTTATTTGCGTGATTCCTAGAAATAAACCCTTGGTTAAATGATTAGAGACGGAAAAACTTTTTGACGCAAGGAATGGCCCCAGAATGTTCCCCCGAGTACTTAGAGACCCCACACGACGTACTCCGGCAACCACCCAAAACTACCCCCTAAAAGGAGGTGGGGTGGTTGGGGAAGCTCGGAAAAACTTTTTTTAAAAATAAATTGTCTCAGAACGTTTCCCCGAGCATTTTGATTCCCCACACAACGTACTTTGGAAAGTAACCAAAACTCCCCCCAAAAGGGGGAGAGGGGTGGCAAAAAAACATTTTGACCAAATAAATTGTCTCAGAACGATGTCCCGATCATTTTGAGCCCACACAACCCATATTTCGCAAACCACTCAAATCTACCCCCCTTAGGGGGTGGGGTGCTTAGATACGTTCAGAAAAACTTCTTGACACAAAAAATAGTTCACAGCGTTCCCCCGAACAGTTTGAGACCCCATAAGCCGCACTTTAAAAGTCACTCAAAATTGCCCCCCCCCCCCTGGGGGGGGGGGGGCTGGAGATAAGCCGTATACCATTTGTGACGAGTATGGCGGTTGTCACGTGTCCTATCCAGAACTACTCGTATACCACAAACCACTGAATCCTCTGATTTCACCCTTTTACAGGTCCAGGGGGGACTTCCCCCTTCCAGGGACTTATGCGGGGGTAGTGGGTGGTATCATTGGATTCGTAATTTTTTGTTCTATAACAGCCCAAAATTTGATCAATATCGTTAGAGCCATTTTTGAGCAAATATTTTTTTTCTACTTTTTGGGGGAGTTTTGGGGGGGGGGGGGGGTAACCTCCCTTAATTTTAAAGGGGGAAACTGGGCTTCCGGATTCTGATTTCTTCCAATTTTAGAAAGGTCACTACCGATTTTGAAGAAAATCGGTTGAAAAGTGTGCCGTCCAGGTCAATGCCACATACATAGCTAGCTACATACATACATACATACATACATACATACGTACTGACACGGAGTACCTGACCTCTTCTAAAAATTCCTGGGGGCAAACTTTTCGTCGGAGGAAAAAAGTGAGATGATTTTCACATTCCGAAGGAATGGACGTTTCCGAAATGTTTATGCAAGTTTCAGTCGCTTTTGAGGTCTGGGAGCAATGACGGTTCAAAGTTGAGGTTTGCCGAAAATTGGCCCGCACGAATACAATACTTTACTTTACGTATACTTCGTATATAGGTAAAGTAAAAAGAATATTGATAGATTCTATGTCTTGTTGACATGTAATGTTGTTCAGGCCAGGATAGGCCTGAACAGGCCTTGTTATTGAACCTGTCACCGGGACTCCACGGTCCGCCACTCTAAATATAGATCGATAATTACAACACTTAGGACCCTGACCTAGCTCAGGGGGTGTATTTTGTGACTTTCAAATAATACAGTATTTGTGAAGTACTGGCCGTGGAAAGAATGGATCAGTGTTTCGGAATCTTGCAGGAGCATTATTAGCCAGTGGCGTAACTAAGCATTATCGAAGGCTTTGCCTCGCCGGGCCCCTTCAATCCTGCAGTATAAGTAGTATGCTTAGTTGAGATGAGACAGCCTTCCTAAGCTGGGTCTGTCCCATTGTCATAGCACAAAGAATATCGAGAACTTACCAGAAAGTTACACGCCTTTCTCATCCCTAATGGACAGTGCATGTAAAGTCACTCATGCGGAAACAACAGGCATTACCCCAGGTAAACAGACTACCCTGTTCCTGATCATTCTAGAGGCTACCTACCTACTTCGCTTATGGACAGAATACTGTACCTGTTTCCAACAGCCTCGGTCTCGGTACCTACATGCTTGTTCCAGAATATTCTGCACCGGTATAAATTCAGACCTCACCGACTTCTCTCCAGTCAGTTGAAACAATCAGTCAATCAGTTCAAACAGTCTTAAAACATCTAAAAAAAAAAAAAAAAAAAAAAAAAAAAAAATCTCAAAAAAAACCGAAAATTTCATATGGGGCGAGAAAGTCAAGTGCGACTGTTGTCGGACCCTTTATTACGTGCTGATTCCAAAACAATAGGTACATAGGACAGTTCCTTCCATACTAATAAAATAGGAACCTGAGTACTGAAGACGAAAACTTGTAGATACTGTCGTCAAGTTACCTAATGTCGTTCAGGTATGAATAGGAATAGGCCTTGTTATTGAACCTGTCGCCGGGACTGGCACGGTCCGCCACTCTAAATATACGTAGATCTATAATTAGAGCACCTTGGACTTTGACCTAGATCAGGGGGTGTGATTCGTGACTTATTCAAATTTAATACTAATGAAGCGTGGAGAAATAAATGTCTTAGCGTTCGGAATCAGCATAATAGAAACTTATAAAAATAGCGAATAAAAAAGACCTTGGTCCCTACCTACTTGCACTCTATAACCGACTTCTGACGCTGTTCAGGAACGGTATAGGCACCTACTACCCTCTACCCCTACTACCTACTAAGTATAATACCTACTACCTTCATATACTACGTAAGAAACTTTTAGACAAAAGTCAGAATTAAAATATGAAAGAAAAAAGATTTTAATTTATGTATAAAATATAACATATTTAATTTTATAATGATTATAAATTAGTTTCTGTCGATTACACTTTTATATTTTAAATTTTAAATTCCATCGATGCGACTGATGATGGCAGTTGGTTTAGCTATATAAATAATCCGCGAAATAAAAATATTCAAATTTATTGAATTTTGTTTATTTAAAAATTAAAATATATTTATTTTTTTAAATATTATAATTTACTTTCTGTTAATAATGACATTTATAATTTTAAAATGTAATCGTCTTGACTGAAGGTGGCGGGTGGTGGGGGGGTGCGCCGAGCCGATGCCTTCCTATTGGTCGGCTACGTTTTTCAACCCCGATTTGCAAGCTTTTCGAAAATTGGGGGTTTTCAGTGTTTTCCTTCACAGGACACCAACAAATGTGGTACCATATTAAAGCTGACACTTCAAAGTAAATAACCCTAATATTACATTTTTACTTCACCGACCCTGAGCTCAACAGGAGGCGGGCAAACCTAGAGAAAAAAATCCGAAACTTATGCCCCTTTTCAAAATTTCATAAATAAGTACATATACGGAAACAATAAATTTTGATATTAGCGTTATCTCGGCTCATCTTTTTTCTTCAAAAAAAAAAAAACCTGAGGTCTCTAGCTTGTGCCGTTAGGTAGCCACGAATTTTCTCCGGAAGGCTTGTTTCTGGGGGTGCCGACACTCCTCTTAACCTTCAAATTTTGCAGTTGTGTTCCCAGATAGATGCTCCAGGATTATTTTTATTTTTTTTGAGATGTTTGACGGATATGTTTGAAATTCGGTATGCAGGTGCCTAAAAGTATCGTCCAGTGTGAGGCAAAATACTTTTTAGAAAAAATTAAAATTCTGACAATTATTCACGTAAAAAAAAAATCAAATTTTCGATAAAAATTGCGAGAAAGTCAAGTGCGACCATTGCCGAACCCTTTATTCTAATTTTCATTTACTCCCTAACTAATTTTCCGTAAGTATATACAAAATTAATAATTTCAACTCTCACTCTAAATTAATAATTTCGCCTCTCATTATAAAATAATAAATAATTTCAACTCTAAATTTAATACTGGTCTGTGCGTTGTGTTCCTGGTAGCACGTTTTTCAGTCAGGATCGTAACTGGTCTCTGCGGTTTGTTGTCATTATTACCATTTGGGGCTTTAGGCCGCCATTTTGTCTAGATTCCACTGGAGTGTTTCCGAGCACTGTGGATGTTTTTCGTTCCAGTTTAGGCGTTCTACTAGATTAGAGTTATTTCTTTCAGGTGTTCATCGTCATCTGGGGTATGTAATTAAATACACTCAGGGTGTTTTCATTCCTTGTGTTGGTTTACGTATTGCCATTTGTTTACTTTTTCATTTATGAACTCATAGTGTGGGTTCGTGTTGCCGATATGGTTTGTTATTGTTACTGACACTCACTTTCCACGCTTATACTTTTTCACAGTCAACATGTTTGTTTACGGTCTGTCAATCTTTACATTTTCTGGTACTCACTCTGACTTACTAGTAACTTCTTTTGTGAGTTTTCTCTATCTTTCGAAAATCTTTTCCACATTTTCGGCTTACTTTTCTCATCTTTTACAAATTCATTTCTGACATTTTTGTTCATTTTTCTCAGTTTTTCGCGCACATTTTTGACACATTTACCTGACATTTGTGGTTACTTTTTCTCGGTTTTACAACACACCTACACTATTTCTCACACTTCATGCCTACGGTATAGTACCTACACGGTGTACCTATGTCATGATTTCTCTTCGTACTTGTTTACGTCCACTAGGAAACGGAGAAGGGGTGCTGCGGTGGGCCCCGACAGCTTCGGCTGTGGGGCGGAGGAGTAAAAATGCCAACAAACTCGTAAATTATCGTCATCATCACCATCTAAATTTCTTCCCCCAACTGTAAGATGTGAGCCTAAACCAGAGATGTGCCCTGAAGGAGTCAACCTGCCCCAACTATGAAGAGTGTCCTGAGTCTGCCCCTGTTCTTCCCCCCATCGTTTGAATTGTCTTCACCCAGAGATGCAACGTCCCTCTTCTCTATAATAAGGGTATTTACCCTGAAACGGTATGTTACCTTGTATTTTTACGCTAAATTTTCTCTCTTTCAGCAATAATAATTATAGTAGGTAGGTACTCAAAATTTGTCAACAATACAGTGCTAGGCACAGGTGTCTGAAGTAGCCGTTCAGGGAATAAGCTGATGGTCTACTGGATAGTGCTGGATTGCGTTCTTATTCTGGCGCTCGTTTTCTTATAATGATTTTTACTAGAACAATTCATTTACTTTGTGATACCAAAATGTATTAAATTCTAAAGATCTCGTTCCCAAACCTATAAAGTTTACATTTTCTTGTATGTAGTGCTACCCACGAGATAGAAGGAGGTCGCGATGTTGCGACCGTGATCTTTAAAAGAATCTTCGACCTAGCCTCTCAACCTTTGAGCTCCACTAGTGCAAATTCCCATTTCGCTTTAATCGTTGTGTACCGCAAGCCCATCATGTCTGCCCTCGCTTTACTTATATCTCCTGGTAGGTGTCTCCGGACACGCTGAACATCGGTAGGCAGGTGGAACAACCACTCGTTTAATTTCTTAAAATCTTTAATATATAATTCCTAAATCTTTTCTTAGAGTGGTTTTTCTTCCTCTGTTAGGAGAGCAGCGTGGTGGTGCTGTGTGTGTTGTCCCCTTTCTAAATTATCTTTCAAACATAACGTAATCTTTTTCTCTTTCCCCCTTTTTCAAGTATTACCTTTAGAGTCAACGTAACTTCTCATTCATCCTGATACTTTAGCGTCCAAGCGAAGTGTATGTCTATGCTCGTTATTCTGCTACATACTTAGTGCTGACTTCGGCCAGCATCACTACTTTTCATTCAATTCCCATTGCACTGGGAAGGCCAAATAAAACTTTTTACTTATATAGTTCTTTTTATCCAAATGTTGCACATTGTTGAGCTGAGTTACTGCGTTGATCAGTCATGAGATCATGAGTTTTTTTTTATTCTAAAAAGGAAAATTCGTGATTAAGCCGTACCCATGGGTACTTATAATTGATAACTTCTCGACAATAACTTGTTTCTTGGATTTATCATGATAATTTGTTTCAGGCTTTGGAGGAACAACTGGGCGATGGGAAAGACTTTACACTGGTGGGATACAGTGCGGGGAGTGTAGTGGCCATTGAGCTAGCCACTCTCCTTGAGGCTTCAGGGCGGAAAGGTCGCCTCATCCTCATCGACGGTTCCCCCGCTTTTGTGGCCAGCTTGCTCAAGGCATTCGACTTGAGCGGCTCCGATGCTGATATTGAAAATTCAGTTCTTATTGCAGTGCAGGAATCCTTGGTTCCAGGTGAGTCACTAGAAACATTGGTCGAACAGAATTTCGTTATTTTTAAAATTACAGCCGTTTTTGTCAAAAAGTGTTGCGAATGAAAATGGTCGAACCTCATTTGGGACTACAGTACGTGAGGCTGGGTAAGAACCATTTCAGATATAGGTTGATGATTTTGGATTGCGTATAAATGACGCCCGTCATAAATAATGCAAATTCATTTTAAAAAAATCACTCAAAAACCCCCAAATTTATATGGGGCGAGAAAGTTAAGTGCGTCTATTGTCAGATCCTTAATTTAAATATGTACTAGGTTTTAGTGGGAGAAAATACGGTGTGGAATTGACTGTTTCCAGCATTTTGTTGGCATCACCCATTAGAACAATCCAAAAGTAGCTCAATAATGACTCATTATTCTCTCCTCCTGTTATTTTTACTAAAATTTTATATTTAATTTGTAGAAATTAGTTTTATAATCTTTATACCTCGCCGAGGAGGGAGACCTACTCTTCATGGACCCGTTGCGCAGCATGGCATGGGTGTAGCAGGACCAAAAACCGGGGGGGGGGGGGGCTAAGCCCCCCAGACCTTTTCCTGACCTGGGGCGTAGGCATGGATTTATGTGACGTTATGTGTAGGTCAGGAAAATCCTGGGGGGGGGGGGGGGGCTAATAAGCCCCTCCCCAGCCTCCCCCCTGCTATATGTGGTTTTCACGCAACCGCACATTATTGCTTTTACCTGTTTGTTAAAGTGCTTTAAAATATGTCTTTCAGGTGACCTAGATAACTTGCAATACTTCCAAATGAAGACACGGGAAGAGAAATGTGAGTACCTGGAAAGTAAGATTGGGAGGAGTGGAGTTCATCGGAAAGAGTACCTGGTGCAGTCGGCTCTTGATGTCGTCCGTCGACTGATGAACTTGAAATATTACGAGAGATCAACTCAGCAGCGTCTGGCATCTAAAATTACCCTCATCAAACCTCGCCAGCCTACGGTCTCTGACCTGACTGATGATCAGTTCCTCAGCCAGGAAGCTCCAGTTGTCGCTTCTATGGTGGTGGCTGAGAAGCGCTCTCTCAGAAAAGATAATGCTAACATTGTGGATACCGTATGTTCGATATTAGGTGAGTTACGAAATCAAGGGTTCAAAAAAGGCCGCAGTATACTTAGACGCTGATGTCGGATGATGTTCGAACTAAAACACCTAGTAGCATTTTGTGGCCACCTGAAACTGCTGTTCGGGAAAGTGCAAGTGTATTATGAAAGTTGTAATTTTAAATTTACGCGGCTTAACCTAGCGGCAGATCGAGAAACTATCTCCCTGGTTTAATCCCCGTCCTGTCTAGGCAGTTGAGTTTCACACTTTATACGATACAACTAAGTAAACCACCTCCTCCTCCTACCCTGACCTTGTCGCAATCCCCCCCTGATAATTACCATCCCCCTTAGCAACTAATGTGTGATGTATGTCGCTCCAACCTGCCGGCGAATCCAAGTAAGTCTCGAAATGCCAACTTAAGCCATTAAGATACAGTCCACTTTGAACGAACAACTGCAAATTTTGAATTGTTTCCTTTCGCTTTCTCGCTGGAATTAGACTTATCGAGAGAAAGTGTAAGTAATACCTTCCTAAATAGGAGTAAGCACCTAGCGTACCTACAAGGCACCAAATGCGATAAAGTCGATTGCAACCTTTTTTTTGACTATTTTTTTATGGCCTGAAATTTTTGCAAATAGTATTACATCCTGGTTGCTGCAGTTTCCGTGGCCAATTTTCAAGGTTGTTGTTTGCTATGACACCTATTTGCTTACAGTGTCTTTCTTTCCACCAATTGACATGGGTACAAGAAAATGAAATGTCTTGTTTCAGGTATTCGGGATCAAAAGTGTGTCTCTATGAATTCGTCTCTCACCGAGTTAGGAATGGATTCTATGACTGCGGTAGAAATCAAACAGACATTAGAGAGGGAGTTCGAAGTCTTCCTATCAGCCCAGGAGTTGCGAGGAATGACTTTTGGCAAGTTAGCAGCACTGGGAAGCAGTAGTACTGCGGTTAGCAATGTCAGCAATCATCCTCCAGGTAGGTTTTATCCTAGTGTCGGCCGATTTGACGCAAGGATGATTCGGCGCCAGGGCAACTGGACGCCGTCCGATTTGGCGCCAAGACAAATGGGCGCCGCGCGCCGGGACAATGCGGCACCACAGGTTATTTGTAGCCAAAAGCAATTTTAATCAGTCCTTACTTTCTCGCCCGTCTGTAGGAAAAGTTTGCATCTCTTCATTGGTGGGGGGGGGGGGGGGGGGCATGATGAAAATAGACGCCCCTATTATTTATATTATAGGTATCCTTGACGATTTCTCAAATTTAAATTAGTTCCATTCATAGTTTCAAAGTTATATTTAGTTTCTATTTGTTCCATTATGCATAAATAATCAGTTGTTAATTCAGGGCCACCACACAATCAGGTTTGTTTACGTTCTTTTTTGCCCACTTTATGTTGTGGAAACTACTTATTGGTTATTTAAATGTTCTGAAGTAAGTATGTCTTTTCAACAGCTGAAATTAACATTTTACGATCGGTTAATTTTGGCCAACGGTTATTTTGACAAAAATCTCTCGATCACAACATAGACTCACACTTTCAGCCGTTTAAAAGACATATAACATTTCTGAACATTTAAATACCCAATCGTTTCCTCATTAAGTGTACAGAAAATAAAGGGTCCGACAACAGTCGCACTTAACTTTCTCGCCCAGAATGATTTTTTTTTTGGGGGGTTTTTTGAGATTTTTTTGCGGGCGTAATTTTTAAGCAATCGGAAATCGGTTGAAAATGACCCACGAGCATCTATCTGAGATCACTCATACCAAATCTCACGTCTTTCATTTTATTACTGTAGTCCCAAATGCGTTCCGACCATTCAAAAACGTGGTTTCTCATTCTCAACTCATTTTCGACACTTTTTTGACAAAAATGGCCGTAATTTTGAAGATAACAAAATTCTGTTCGACAGATGTTTCAGTTACATGGTTCTACACAAATTTACCAAATTTCATGACAATCGGTCAATAAATGTGAATGGCGCCGAAACGATCTAACTTTGGTCCAGAACGGCCGTAATTTTCAACCAATTCAATTTTAGTTAAAAATGACCTCGAAGCATCTATTTGTCAACACACATACCAATTTTCAGTGTTATAGATTGAAAAGTGTACCGTCGGCGCTTGTCTAAGTAACCAAAAACACGATTTTTGAATTATTTTGGCGGTTTTTTGACAATAGCGGCAGCAATTTTTGACCAATCAAAAAATCCTTGAAAATGCCCCTCGGCAGTGATATTAGACAGGTCCATACCAAATTTCATCAAAATCGGATGAACGGTATAGGCGCTAGAGCACTGCACGGACTGACGGACTGACGGACGGACGGACAGACTTTTTCCAGAAACCACTTTTTTGGACTCAGGGGACCCCCAGGATCATGGGAAACCCAAAATCTCAATTTCGAAATTTTGCACGAAAACAATACTTTCTCGCCATATATGGCTAGCGAGAAAGTAAAAAACATAAACAAACACGACTGTGTAGATACCTACCCTCAAAGGTCTCAATAGAAATATAATCCCCGCGCCACCTATTATTGGCTTGGGGAATTTATTTAGTGCAATGTCATTATTTCACAGTGTTAATAAATAAACAAAAAATATTTGTTAAATAAAAATATCATTTAATTGGGGATAAATTGCTGTGGCGCCAAATTGTCCCGGCGTCGAATTGGTCGGCGCCCAGTTGTCCGGCGACGAATTGTCCCGGCGCCGAATCGGTCAGCGCCGACGCCGAGTTATCCGGCTCCCAACGTCAACGTGGTAACCAAATACATAAATTTCATTAATTTTTTTTTTTTATTTATTTATTTTTTTTTATTTTTAACGCGCGACGTTCAGAGAACATAATGCGCCAATTAGTTGGTATATTAGATGTTTTTGGCCGAAGCCGAAGATGAAGTGGCCGAAGCTGAATATGAGTAGGCTGAAGCCAGTTTTAGTAGTGGGCCGAAGCCAATACATCCATGTCGGAAGCGGAAAATTTTTCCGTTCCGCCGGGATTTGAACCCGGACCTCTCAGGTCACAAAGCGGACGCCTTAACCACCCGCCCACTGAGAGGCACAATTTCATTAAATATGAAGCCATGTCTCCACAATGAGGGAACCTTCGGAGTATTGTCTTCTTTTGGGTTTTGCCTTTGTACAACCTGACTTATTTTTTTTTAGCTGAAGCCGTGGACCTTAGCTTACTTATTCAAAATGTGCCGCCTGAATCTGAAACATTGGTGATGATAAAATCACTGAAGACAGCCTCCGTAACTGGGGACTCCGTGTTCTTCATCCCAGGGTTGGACGGATTTATATCATCATTCATTCCCTTGGCTCAAAATTTGGACAGACCAGCATTTGCCCTCAGTTACCCACACCAGAGGCCTGACGTGGACTCTGTAGCGAAAACAGCGCTAGTCATGCTTCCGGTAATGCTTATTTCTCAAGGGAATAAAAGAAATTACTCCTCCTTCCTTGGTACAGAGGTCAGGGAACCGGACCTTTGTCCGAAGACATCACGACTTTGGAGCTTGGCGACGGCCTACTTAGTGTTGACTTCGGCCAGCATCACTACTTTTCATTCAATTCCCATTGCACTGGGAAGGCCAAATAAAACTTTTTACTTATATAGTTCTTTTTATCCAAATTTTGCACATTGTTGAGCTGAGTTACTGCGTAGATCAGTCATGAGATCATGAGTTTTTTTTATTCTAAAAAGGAAAATTCGTGATTAAGCCGTACCCATGGGTACTTATTATTGATAACTTCTCGACAATAACTTGTTTCTTGGATTTATCATGATAATTTGTTTCAGGCATTGGAGGAACAACCGGGCGATGGGAAAGACTTTACACTGGTGGGATACAGTGCGGGGAGTGTAGTGGCCATTGAGCTAGCCACTCTCCTTGAGGCTTCAGGGCGGAAAGGTCGCCTCATCCTCATCGACGGTTCCCCCGCTTTTGTGGCCAGCTTGCTCAAGGCATTCGACTTGAGCGGCTCCGATGCTGATATTGAAAATTCAGTTCTTATTGCAGTGCAGGAATCCTTGGTTCCAGGTGAGTCACTAGAAACATTGGTCGAACAGAATTTCGTTATTTTTAAAATTACAGCCGTTTTTGTCAAAAAGTGTTGCGAATGAAAATGGTCGAACCTCATTTGGGACTACAGTACGTGAGGCTGGGTAAGAACCATTTCAGATATAGGTTGATGATTTTGGATTGCGTATAAATGACGCCCGTCATAAATAATGCAAATTCATTTTAAAAAAATCACTCAAAAACACCCAAATTTATATGGGGCGAGAAAGTTAAGTGTGTCTATTGTCAGATCCTTAATTTAAATATGTACTAGGTTTTAGTGGGAGAAAATACGGTGTGGAATTGACTGTTTCCAGCATTTTGTTGGCATCACCCATTAGAACAATCCAAAAGTAGCTCAATAATGACTCATTATTCTCTTAAAATTTACCCTCCTCCTGTTATTTTTACTAAAATTTTATATTTAATTTATAGAAATTGGTTTTATAATCTTTATACCTCTTAGAGGAGGGAGACCTACTCTTCATGGACCCGTTGCGCAGCATGGCATGGGTGTAGCAGGACCAAAAACCTGGGGGGGGGGGGCTAAGCCCCCCAGACCTTTTCCTGACCTGGGGCGTAGGCATGGATTTACGTGACGTTATGTGTAGGTCAGGAAAATCCTGGGGGGGGGGGGGGGCTAATAAGCCCCTCCCCCAGCCTCCCCCCTGCTATATGTGGTTTTCACGCAACCGCACATTATTGCTTTTACCTGTTCGTTAAAGTGCTTTCAAATATGTCTTTCAGGTGACCTAGATAAGTTGCAATACTTCCAAATGAAGACACGGGAAGAGAAATGTGAGTACCTGGAAAGTAAGATTGGGAGGAGTGGAGTTCATCGGAAAGAGTACCTGGTGCAGTCGGCTCTTGATGTCGTCCCTCGACTGAAGAACTTGAAATCTTACGAGAGATCAACTCAGCAGCGGCTGGCATCTAAAATTACCCTCATCAAACCTCGCCTGCCTACGGTCTCTGACCTGACTGATGATCAGTCCCTGTCCGTGGTACGCATTTTTCTTTCTCGCCCGTATGTAATACATGGGATGAGAAAGTTATGTTATCGTGCAAAATTTCGATTTTGAGATTTTCATTGCAAAAGGCATTTCAGAGGTCCTAGATACCAAAAAAGTGGTTTTTAGGTCATGTCAGTCCGACGTACGTACGTCCGTCCGTCCGTTTGTCTGTAGCGCGGCTACAGGTCACACCAGTCAACCGATTTGGCTCAAATTTGGAATATAGATGTCTAAAATCAGTTCCGAGATATATTTTTAATATAATTTTGATTACTCAAAAATTGCGCCCACTATTGTCAAAAAAGTGTCAAAAAAAAAATAAAAATCGTGTTTTTGTCTACTCAAGACGCATTTCACGGTACGGTAATAAAGTGTTAACCTTCAAATTTTGCAGTTGTGTTCCCAGATAGATGCTCCAGGATCATTTTATTATTTTTGAGATGGGCCAAATATTTGGGCCAAACTTGGCCCATACGTCAAAATCTTGGCCCCATGAACAGTATTAGCCGGAATTTCACAAAAATCCATAAACTTGTGTTTAATAACATTACTTAAAGGTTTGTCGAAGAAATATTCAATCAATTCAAAATTGCGGCCAATATAGGCAAAATAAAGTCAAAAATAGGAAAAAAAAAACTAGAATCTCGTTTTTGATTGGTCAAGACGGATTTGGCACTACAGTTATTAAGTTAGATCCTTTCGCAATAGTGTTCCCAAATAGATGCTACAGGATCATTTTTATTCTCTTTGAGATGGGCCAAAAACTTGGGCCAATATTGGCATTATCGTAGGAAACATTTTCCAAAAATAGAAATAACGTTTTTGATTGGTTAAGACGGATTTGCAACAACCCTAATCGACAGATTTCCTTCAAAATTGGCGAAAGTGGTCTCAGATAGATGCTTCAAGGGCATTTTTAATAGATTTTCATTTACTTAAAAATTAAGACGGTGACATGCAAAATAGAAAACATATACTTTGCGCGTCGAACGACACTTCACTGTTTGACGGATATGTTTGAAATTCGGTATGCAGGTGCCTAATGGTGGATTTAGCTAGTTGCGAACGGAACGCCCTTGGACGTTCCATTCTCATAACAACATAATGTGAACATAAAAACCAAGAGGAACTTTTGATCCACAAACTTACCTTGGTAACCTGGTAACAGTTTGTGTTTACTCATAATATTGAAAATTGGAATGATTCGAAATCTTTCAAAAATAGAGTTTAAGTATTTAGAAATGCTTCGGAGGGACGAGATGAAAGATATTTTTCTGCCTGAGTGGCCCTAGGAAGTTGAAAAGGGCTGATTTTCTTGGAAATCAATCCAGCTGTGGGTACTTCTCGTACAACACCGAACTATAGTACCTATAGGTATACCTACGCCAAATATTTTTTTGGTGATATATACCTACTTGGCAACTCACTGAGACCAAGTGACCGATGACGTCATATTTCACTGTTTGAGACCCCTATAGATGGCAGAGTGGTCTACTGCTATTGTACAGGGCTAAACTGAAAATAGCTCCATGTCAGCACACCTCGTTTTGTCCCGAATATTTCATATAGGTAACAGTTTACAAAAGTAGGTACCTACATGGCTCTGTTCGTGGGAAAATACTTAATACTAGTATTGAGAAATAGGTAGGTACACATTTTCGATTCCTCACAAGCAAAGGATAAGCATCAATTTATGTTGTTCAGGTCCCAGTTCATTGAAATATGACGTCACTGGCTATACCGGCCACACGAAAGGGATAATTAAGTGGTACTGCGACGAATAGGTATGCAATGTCAGTTTTTAGGTATGTAATATCAAGAGGTGCAACTAATTATTTCTTTCTTCTTTCTTGGTGAAGGGGGCCAGTCATTTGAAATCCTCGATATCCTTCCTGTCGATGGTGCGGAGTCTGTAACAATAGAGACACACTATAGTAATTGAGGGTAGCAGTGTCCCAGCTGTTACGTTGTTGAAATAAGTTCTCTCTCCTACCTATTTGTAAGGAAGGAGCAGGTCCGTATCCAGAAAGCGGTCATGGGGGGTCATACTCTAAATCTATCTTTGCTTCACGTTGGCAGTGATGTTAATAATTTTCCGCTCATGGGGGGGGGGGGTTAACCCTAAACACCCCGTCGATACGGCTATGGGAAGGAGAGGTATACAGTACTTTTCTTTTGTCTCGGCATCAGTACCCAGAAGTGCGAGTTAGGAAATGTTTCTGTGCCGGGATCGGAACCGCTAGTGCGGCTTGCCAAACCAAACGCCTTATCCACTCAGCGAATGGATCCACTAACAATACCCTTTCCTAGATACTTACATCTCACCCAACTATAGGTATACACTCCTCCCTACCTTTGAAAGGGGATGGGGGGAGGAAGTACGATACCGACCAACGTCGGTCCTCACCCTCACCCTTATCTATCAATTTTAAAATTACTTATCAACGTACCCAACTCAAATCTGGAACTGATCCGCATAGCCACTGTTCGCTCCACTCCATTCTTCATTATGAAAGGCAGAGGCTGCGAAAACAATAAACATAACATATCAAAGAAATAATGGTAAAAATGCTGAACAGTTTCTACTACGATTTCCAAATTCTGTGATTTCCAACTTGGGTTTAACTTCATATTAGTAGTTCTTATCGTATTCACAAGTATAATGTACTCCTATTACTTTCACTTCGCTGAAATATTATAAAAAATAAATACAAAATACGAACCTGTTGATCCGGCCATTTTGTGAAAACACACAGTTTAGAAGGTAGTTGCAAACAGTTTGAAACTTTTTTGGTTTGCGCGGGGAATTTCTGTTATTTTTAAATTTTAATTTTCGTATTATTTCTTTATTACCCATTATTATTGGAACCTAATTATAATTTATATGTTAATTTATAATATAAAATTAATAATCGTATAAATTTTGGACATTCCACGACGTTCTACAAAAAAAAGTTGAATAATTTCAACTTCCTAATTTCAGAATTTTCGTTCCGTGTTTACAGGCAAAACAGCGCACAACAATGAAGCTGGATGTACAAGATATCGCAAAAATGCACAGAAAGTAAAAATAAAAAAAAATATCGGGCCGGAATGCCCGTATTTTTCAGACCAGGTTCAAAAATTCATGAGCGAAAAAATTGGAACCGGAATTCGTAGGAACGATGTGGCACCCATATTTAACTTAACAGCTCAAGACTTGGGGTCGGAACGTTCACAGTTAGCTAAATCCACCATAAAAGTATCGTCCAGTGTGAGGCAAAATACTTTTTATAAAAAAAATTAAAATTCTGACAATTATTCACGTAAAAAAAAATCAAATTTTCGATAAAAATTGCGAGAAAGTCAAGTGCGACCATTGTCGAACCCTTTATTTTTTAATTTCCTCTTAAAGGTTTTGAGACAAATCTCAAATGTAACTTCGTGCCCCTCATCAATGAACGAAGTGTTAAGAATTTTAAATATACGTTTCGGAAAGCTATACTCTTTATAAGATAATAATAGAACCATTACATTTTCCTCCCAGAGTAAACCAGTGTGGCGTGAACCAGAAAATTCTCCGTTTGTCGCCTACATGTTTTCTGTAGTCACACAATCAGCCCAAATTACTCGGCTAGTTTATGTTATGACTGCTCTGAAGGCTTTTCTTCTTACCTTTCTAGGTGTCAGAAGAACCAGTTGAAGTGATTACTGTGGAAGGGAACCACATCACGATGCTGTCTTCTGCAGAGATGTCGATTACGCTGAAGAACATTTTAAAATGAATCCACTTAAATTGTCACATTCATCTCATTTGCTGTTATATGTTCCATCTTACCCATATTTAGTGGTTTTAAAAATGATTTTATAAGTTGTTTAATTGAGTGGATTTATCTTGTTTGGTATCTTCCTGGAGTGTCATTTATAATCTGGGCTAGCCAGTACTTATGTAGGTAGTAGATGTAATAAGAAATGACGTGTGCAGTCAACTACAGGAGGGTCATTCCAATAACTATGCGGGCTTCCCTCACACTTGCCATCATACGGTTGTCACGGGCTGCGCTGTAGGTAAGAGAACGATCCTCAGTACTTAGTGCAGGAAAGTGGTCTTCAAATTGTTTTTAAAAAAAATGTTAAGTAATGTCATTAGGCGTTTGAAAATAAATCGATGTTACCTACCAAGGTACTTTCTGGTAACTTTTGGCTGACCATGTTTCGGAACATTATGTCGTTCTGATTGGCTGGCAATTTGTCCCATGTATATACTTAGAAGCAAGACACCCTGCCCATAGGTAGGCCTCTATGTCAGAAAACGAACAAAAAGACATGTCATTACTTTCTGATAGGTTACAAATTTTGACGTTTGTGCTAAGTCTTACACTATAGTCGACCTCATTCACTTTTGGAAGAGAGAGAGAGAGAATATCCGGGAGTGGATAGACTGCAGAAATGTGACTTGTCGTTTCTGAACTCTTTTAGATCATTGGGACCCCTATTTCTGATACCTACTTCTTGTTATCAATAAAACATTATTTATCCCTCCCTTCGTGCTCTTTAGAACAGTGAGTGTAGTTACTCTCATCCAGAAGTGCATGAGGTCGTAGACTATAGTTTCAATTTCCACCTCCAAATTAGGTTGATTATTTTTTATACCTACCTAGGTACCTACTCTTGTTAAGACTAAATATTGTAGCTTCCACAAAATACCTACCTGAATTCGTTTTCGGATGTTGCCAAAAAACTATCCCAGTCCGGGCCTACCTACCGTCAAACAGGTTGGTCAGAAAAGAACGTTGGGACCTATAAGTACCTTACCCTATGTATATAAAATAATCTAGGCTCTGTAGGTAAGTCTAGGTTTCCCAGACGGTAAATTGGGTAGGTAAGGTACCTAGGTGGGTAACTTATTTCATGTCTGGAAGTTTTAGTTTAAGTTATGCGATTCTCAGGATATTTTTTCAATAGAACAGACCGCAGTCAAATCGCTCTTTATGTATTGTATCGGTGCTTCAAATATGAAAGAAAACTACAGCACTGAAGTAGGTACCGATACTGATCCTTTTGTAAAACACAACGTGAATCGCCTTTATTTACTGACAGTTTAGATTTTAGATGAAATTGAAATGTCTCTAAGGTTGGATTTCACCAGCTAATCACTAATTATTTCAGAATAAATTTCATTATGGTTTATTTTTAAAATACGCCTGATATCCTGACATCTCCGCTACGTAGGTACCTACCTACAACCCACCTACATACTGATCGGAGATAATGTAAGAATACCGATTTTTAGTGAAATCGGATGAACGGTGTGACGTAACTACCTAATGGAAAACCTAAAATCTCAAAATTAGAATTTTGCATGACGTCATAACTTTCTCAGCCGATGAAGGGGAACAAGGAGTAAAACGATTACAGCGGTAAAATAAAGTTTTAAAATTTCCCGCGTAAAAAGGCTTGCTGCCACGACAAAAAAGCGTAGCCAACGTAAATTATATGAGGCGCATGGCGTCTGCGTCCAGTGTGAAAAGTTGTGGTTATGGCGTATATTTGGTAAGTAATTAAATAGATTTAAATGTGTCAACTTATCTCTGGTGTCAACAGATGATCTGGGACTAACATTTTCAAGAAATAATGTCAAACGGAGTTTCATCGAATGACTTCTGTTTGACTCTAAAGTGTGTGATCATAATATTCTTAATTTTTTGCGTTATTGCCGGTTGTTTGTGAGGTGACGCTTGGGGTGTCGTCTTCATAATATTACCCCGTGTTGCTGTCTCGGGGTACCTAACGTGATGATATTTCTGCTGATACCTAAATCAATACCAAGCCTACCTACCTATATTGTTATTTCTTATTATTTTAGAAACATGCGAGTGTACAAGAGAAAAACGTCCCGGCAGAGCTGCTGGACAGAGGAGGTGTATGAGGCTGTGACAATTGCGTGGCGTTCGGAAAGATGGACGCGAGGAAGGCTGCAGCCCAGTTCAATTACCGGAGGCAACAACTGAATGGCGTGTAAAGCTCTACAAATCCGGTTTGAAAGTACCTAGCAGCTGCGCTAAGGGTTTGGGTTCCAAATGGAAGGGTTTCTCCAACCAACCGGAAGCTGAATTAGTTGGGTAGGTACCTGAAAACAATGGAAATGAGATTATTGGCCTGACAAGAGACGACCTAGCCTTTCAGTAAGCAGAAAAGAATAAAAATTGAACTTCAGTTTAAACATGTATTTTTGAATCAAACGTGTTAGTCTTCGTTTCGATCGTTCCAAAAATAGATAATCACGTTTTTTATTTCCCACTTCATTAATCGTCGTATAGTCTTAAAATTGGTGAAAGCCGTCTCAGATAGATGCTTCAAGGACATTACGTACACTCGCGTCTCACGACACTTATCACTGTTTGACGAATATGTTTGAGATTCGGTAGGCAGGTGTCTAAAATTATTCACCAGTGTAGTTTTAGATTTAGTAAGTCAACACTATTATTAACTCTGCATGTAGTTGTTGTGTTTGACATTAAATACATTATTATTATTTAAAAAAATATCTTGGTAGATACCAATAACGTAAAAAGTGCGAGAAAGTCAAATGTGACCACTGTTAGACTCTTTAATTGTTACCTTTACAACCTTGCAGGTAAGTAGTGAACATCGGTATGCATGAACTGTCCTTGCAGAACACATTACTCAATCACTTTTCCTTCCGGTGAATTGCAATAATGACGTCTGTGCATGGTCAAGGCCAGTGAGCTCGTTGTCCGGTTTGTTGCATCTTGCAAATAACAGGAAACTAGTGATGCACGGTGCAAGAACAAGAACAAGAAACTGCATTTCTTGTTCTTATTCTCGCAAAGCGGCTCTTGCTCTTGTTCTTGCAGTAAATATCCTATATTGTTTTTGTTCTTGCAGTAGAAATCATTTCTTGCTCTTGTTCTTGTTCTTGCTGCGAGACTCTTGCAATTTCTTGCATACACATGGAATTTTCCGTGGTTATAATGTGGTTTGTTGCCTACCGATGGGCCATTTAAGGTGCAATCTATCGTCGCATAGTCAGCAGAGTTTTTTGTACAAAATATGGACTGCAATCCATGAATGAAGCTTTGGATAAAAAATTGCCTAAGTTTATGCAAAACTCTTGCGAGAACTCTTACAAGAGTTCTTGTTCTTGAAAGTCATTTCTTGTTCATGTAGACAAAATCAACTCTTGTTCTTGCATGCGAGAACAAAAGCAAGACAAGAATTTTTCGTGCATCACTATAGGAAACCAATAAGATGAACTGCCCCCACCAGAGCTGGTATCCAATATCCTAGAACTCACTTCTCACTTAGGACATTGAGCCTTCAATCACCTATATAAGGTTTCACCTACGTTGTGATACGAGTGCACAGAAGCTCCTCAAAGACCCGCGTTGCACTGAGACCCAAATCGACTTATTTTACACAATTTGATAATAAAAAAATAACCCCTGTATTTGAAAGAACGCTACATATGCCTTTTACCTACTGTGGCGGAGAGGGGGTTTCGGGCACCAGAATTTCAGGTAGCCAACCAGCCAAGCCTTCCTGAGATCTCTAGAAAACCCGGGAAAAAGCTAGACAGTCGTTGGAGGGAGGGTTCAATGCAGGGTCAAGAGAGTGAGATGAAGGGAGGGAGACTTTTGATTGGTCTTCACTACACGAATTGAACAATAATGTTGAAAGTTGGTGAAAGTGATCTCAGATAAATGCTTCAGACTCCTTTTCAACAGAATCTCGATTTTTCAAAAATTACGGCCATTATAAACAAAAGAATAAACAAGTCTATTGCGCACAAGCCGAAACTTCACCTATCAGTGAATATGCTTGAAATTTGAAATTTGTAGATGTGCGATTGTGAGAAATATAACTGCAACTACTATTCGACAATAGTCGCACTTCAATTTCTCTTTATTTTTTATGTAAATCTACAGTGCTGCAGACATTTTGCTGTAACAGTTGCATTGTAACCGATCTAACCTCTACATTGTATTGTCTGAGGCCCACAGGAAAATTAAAATAAAGGGTCCGACAATGGTCGCACTTGACTTTCTCGCAATTTTTATCGAAAATTTTAATTTTTTTTACTTGAATAATTTTTTTTGTCAGAATTTTAACTTTTTTTAAAAAGTATTTTGCCACACATTGGACGATACTTTTAGGCACCTGCTTACCGAATTTCAAACATATCCGTCAAAGAGTGAAGTGTCGTTCGACGCGCAAAGTATATGTTATCTATTTTGCATGTCACCGTCTTAATTTTTAAGTAAATGAAAATCTATTGAAAATGCCCTTGAAACATCTATCTGAGACCACTTTCACCAATTTTCAAGAAAATCCGTCGATTAGTGTTGTTGCAAATGTGACTTAACCAATCAAAAACGTGATTTCCATTTTTGGAAATTTTTTCCTACGATAATGCCAATATTGGCCCAAATTTTTGGCGCATCTGAAAAAGAATAAAACTAATCCTGTAGCATCTATTTCGGAACACATTGCGAAATTACAAGGATCTAACTTAATAACTGTAGTGCCAAATCCGTCTTGACCAATCAAAAACGAGATTCTAGTTTTTTTTCCTATTTTTGACTTAATTTTGCCTATATTGGCCGCAATTTTGAAGTGATTGAATATTTCTTCGACAAACCTTTAAGTAATGTTACTAAGCACAAGTTTATGAATTTTTGTGAAATTCCGGCTAATATTGTTGATGGTGCCAAGATTTTCACGTATGGGCCAATTTTGGCCCAAATTTTTGGCCCATCTCCAAAACAATAAAATTGATCCTGGAGAATCTATCTGGAAACACGACTGCAAAATTTGAAGGTTCTAACTTTATTACCGTACCGTGAAATGCGTCTTGAGTAGACAAAAACACGATTTTGAATTTTTTTTTTTTTTTACACTTTTTTGACAATAGTGGGCGCAATTTTTGCGTAATCAAAATTATATTTAAATTGTATCTTGGAACTAATTTTAGACATCTATGTTCCAAATTTGAGCCAAATCGGTTGACTGGTGTGACCTCTAGCCGCGCTACAGACAAACGTACGTACGTACGTCGGACGGACATGACCTAAAAACCACTTTTTTGGCATCTAGGACCTCTGAAAAGCATTTTGCAATGAAAATCTCAAAATCGAAATTTTGCACGATAACATTACTTCCTCAGACCATGTATTACATATTCTGGCGAGAAAGTAAAAACATTTTCAAATAGGTACTTGATTGCACTTTTTACGGGCAATTTGCAATTCAATTAGATAATCAATTTCCCTGCAACCGTTTCGTTGCAGCCATAGTAATCGTTCATTATATTGTTGCTTTTCTTGCAAAGAAATCTTTCACTGGTAAGGCTCTACTGGTTTATATAGTATACCCAGTGCTCTCCTTCGAGTTAGGTAATCAGTGAAGACGTTCTTCCTGTACCTATATCGTTTTTACCCAGCAAAAAAAAAGAGAATTTTCCAGAAAGTCTGCCTTATACCCGCCCCTATAATTTTTGACCAACGTTAATGAAATTTGGGGGGTAGGTAGGTAATTACAAAACCAAAGTAAAATAAATTCGAAGTCATACTAGTAACATTTGGGAAGTTTTTTTGAAAACCTCCTGAAAAAGTGTGCCAAGTTCCTAAGTTGACTATTAACAACTGTGTGTCCGGCTCGTTCAGACCAAAGAATTTTTTAAAAATTTCTTTTCCCCTTTCTCGCAATAATGGCTGTAATTTTAGACTAATCTTGATATGCCTTCAAAATGTACATGAATACGAGTTTAGACTCTTACTCGCGAAATTGTGTCAAAATCAGTCAAGACTGATCGTAGATGCAGCGGACGGCCGGACTTTTTTCAAAAACTATTTTAGGTAGATTTTGGAGTAAAAGTACTTACCTAGTCGTTACAGTGTTACAGTCGTTACAGTGGCTGTTGAAAAAATTATTTTTTCTTCTTTTTCGGTTCATGGTCCCTTGACCACAAAACCACCCTCAGTTCATAAGTTTATATTTACGTGCATGATGAAACCGACACTGGTCAGGGTGCCTGCTAAATACCTATATCGCGGCAACCGGTTAACATTCTTTGATATGGACATAGCCATTTATATGACACATTCACTCTGCGCGACCTTTGTCAGTTTTGCAACGTGGTGTAGTTCAGTAATAATACAATTTAATGTTGTTTCCAGGTACATCAGGTGTTTCCTGTAAAGAAAAATTGTGCCTGACTGGGATAGCATGGCACCTCGTCCTGAAGGAGTACCCGAAGTTGAGGCTGGGACTTGTAGGGAGCGACCGAAGGTGGATCTTGCGCATCCTCTTCCGGGGGAAGATGTAGTCATTTCCGGAATATCAGGCAGCTTCCCAGACAGCGATGGCATGGACATGTTCCGGGATAAACTAATGAACAAAGTAGATCTGGTGTGCGGAGATGATCGCCGTTGGAAAATAGGTGAGAAAAAGTTTTTTTACTTTTTCGCCCGTATGTACGTGGGTGAAAAAATTCAGGTTTCGCATGCTCCTGGAGGTCCCCTAAATCTAGAAAAAGTTGTTTTTATAAATTGTCAATCCGACGAACATGCGTACGTAGAGAAACGTGAAACGACACTTTATATTTTGACGGATCTGCTTGAAATTCGGTATGCACTTGCCTAAAATTATAGTTGCAGTGCAAAATATGTTTTATAGAAAGATTGAATTGTGGCAAAAAGAAAATTAGTTAGTCTAAAAAAAAGAAATTTTCAACTCCATCGCCACTGGTGTTAAAATTGCGAGACCATTGAGACCATTATTGGACCCTTTATTATTAAGTGTTAACATTTTATTTTTTTTAGACCATCCTGAAATCCCTCAAAGGTCTGGCAAAATCTACAATGTACAGAAATTCGATGCTGGTTTCTTTGGAGTCCACGCTAATCAAGCTGACGTCATGGACCCCATGTTGCGAGTCGCTCTGGAACGAGTCTATGAAGCTATTGTTGATGCCGGTAAGTGCTCATTTTACCTTTATTGGGTCACGGGTGCATCTGGTGGTGGGGGGTGATTTACGCTAGGCTGAGCCCTCAAAGGTTTAAATTATGTCTTTTATCACTAAAAGTGTGCATCCCTTTGTCGGTCATGCTACAACTCAATGGTAGATTTACAGTGAGACCGATATTTATACATTATACGAGTATCTGTGTATACCTAAGTACCTAATTGGAAACTAAAAATTGAAACTGAAAATTGAAGGGTAGGGTGAAATTTCGTAGTAATTCACACTTGTTTTTATTCAGATTTTGAGAACTTATAGAACAAGAATTAAAATTATAATGTATTATCTAGCCAAAAACACTCCGTGTAAAAAACACAGCCAAGTTTATAACCCTCCAAAAATTAGCCTAACTCAACAGCCCTTAAAAGGGTTTGATATAAAAAATGTTGGCCAAGTTCTTCACATCCCCTCTACCACTCGGCCCCCACAATTAGTGATATCTCTTATTACAGGGCCAAGTCCTTGGCGCAAATCACGTAAGCCTCACAGCCGGTCATAGACACAGACTTTAAGGTTGGATGGGGGCTGGAAGGGGTATTGGAAAATGGTATCCTGCAGAGCAGGCATTTCCACGACAAAATATGTCGCCAACATCCATGTGATTCGCGCCAAGAACTTGGCCCTGTAATAAGTGATATCACTAATTGTGGGGGCCGAGTGGTAGCGGGAATGTGAAGAACTTGGCCAACATTTTTTATATCAAACCCTTTTAAGGGCTGTTGAGTTAGGCTAATTTTTGGAGGGTTATAAACTTGGCTGTGTTTTTTACACGGAGTGTTTTTGGTCGGATATCATATAATTTTTGTAAGGTGGTACAATAGTTTCTACCAGTAGGTAAAACATCAATTGGCTGTCGAATGGACTCAAATTTTCTTGCCATACCTGGAAAGTACCTACTAGTACCTGAAAATCAGTTCCCTGTCAACCCTACACAAATTACCAATATCATACCTGAAATACCTGAAAAGTACCTACACGTACCTGAAAACAAGTTCCCTGTCAATTATTCACAAATTACCTTCTCATACCTGAAATGTACCTACTCGTACCTGAAAACAAGTTGACAGTCGAATGGAGTCAAAATACTTGCCATACCTGAAAAGTACCTACCAGTACCTGAAAACCAGTTCCCTGTCAAATCAACACAAATTGTTATCCCATACCTGAAATGTACCTACTCGTACCTGAAAATAAGTTCCTGATGAATCTATACAAATTATCTTCCCATCCCTGAAAGTATAGTACCTAATCGTACCTGATGCCTGAAAGTAGTACGTAATCGTACCTAACAGGAATAAGGAGACATTTACACATTTCACAACATTGGAGGTAAGTAGGTAGGTATTTATTGTTAGGACAAGGAGCAGGAGGCAGTGTTTGTTGTTTTGTAAATATCTGCCAAAAGTTAGTATGGGAACTTTGAATCGAACCTGAACCTATAATACTGAAGGTACTTCAGGTTTGCGATTTTTCTGGGTGTCCACGGGATGGTACCTACAAGTATGCCGAGTTTCAGCTCTATCGTACCGCTGGAACATGCTAATAATTTGTATAGGTGAGTCAGTGAGTGAGTCAGTGAGTGACCCTCAAAAACAGCTAAGTTTGGGATGTCACTGCTCAGGAACGGTTGGACGTAGAAGTTTGAAATTTAATTTTGGAGGTCCCGTGGGACCCTAGTACAGGAGAAGGGTACCCACTGTTCGAGCCACGCCCCCTTGCCTCCTGTAGAGAGGCACGAAAAGTGCACAACTCTGGTTCCTGTATAACATGCTGGCAGTACTCGAGGCTTTGTCGCGCTTTCTTTTTCTTTAAAACTTGGCTGCATGCACTGCCGTGCATGTTGATAACTTATCCCAAGTCCCGGGCTGTGGCCACTACTGTCTGCGTCAGGTAGACTCCTCCACGTGTACCTAAAGCCAGTAATCATGAATTTTAAATTTTTAGGGCATTTTATTATTATTCTTGCTTCCAGTGGACGGCGATGGAACGAGGGGAAGTTGTGGAGAGAATGTTCCCTACACTCGTTGCAAAATAAAATTAATTAAAAAAAAATCAAAAGTGTCATTTTTCAGTAGCGCAAAAAATTGGAGGAAGTAGTTGGACCCTTTATTATCGATATTTTCATCATTTTTAGGAGTCAGCCCTTCTGAATTGCGTGGAAGTGACACCGGGGTCTTTGCGGCCGTCTGTTTCTGCGAATCGGATAACACCTGGTTCTACGATAACATAGAGATGGACGGGCTGGCGGTAACGGATTCCTTTAGAAGTTCCATTCCTCATCGGATTTCCCAATGGCTTGGTCTTAGTGGTAAGTACAAGGAATAACGTTACGTTACGTTAAAATTTACGCCAGTTATGAATAAAAGAAAATCATAATTTTTGGCGCGCCAGTCGCACTAAGTAGGTATACTGTTGAACGGATTTACTTTTGTCCGATTCTTATATGTCTAGAATTGCTATCTTTTGATCAAAGAAATGTTTACTGTCGTCCAGTTTGTATGTTAAATCTCTTGTCACGATAAAATTGTAAAACAAGGGGTACGACAATGGTCGCACAAAGTTTCCCGTCCTATATGTTTCTGGGCCTTCGGAGAAACATTTAGACGAGATAAATAGTATGAGGAAGTCTCCCCGAGTATTTTGAGTACCCACATGAAAAATTTCGGAAACCTTCAAAAACTCAACCCAGATATACCGCTAATGGGGTATTTTTACCCTTAATATGCACTGTTACTCCTGATAAAATTAAAGGTAAGTGGTATTGGCAGTAAGTTTTTCTAAGAGTTTCCAATCACTGTGGGAGAGTTTTGAGGTAATAATTTGTTTACTGAGCTCAGATGTGCTGTTTTGATTGTTACAGGTCCTAGTTGCGTATTCGACACTGCTTGTTCGTCATCTACGTACGCTTTCGAAAAAGCGTACTGCTGCATTCGGGCAGGCGAATGCGACTCGGCCTTAGTAGTTGGCTTAAATCTCTGCCTGCATCCTTTTGTATCAATGCAGTTTTTCAAACTTGGTGTTCTGTCAGCTAAAGGCATGTGCAAAACATTCGATAATGCAGGTCAGTACATTGTTATTTTACCTGAAAAATAGTAGTTGTATAGGTACGTTTCTTGAGCTGTGTTGCTGAAAAGATCTGTGACGGTGTTCGAAAGTGGCAGAAAATTTTCCGTCGTCAACTCATATTTTGTTCGTACTGCCCTCCTTGGGCGGAGGGATCAGTAGCAGGTGTCGTCCTGACCGTGGAGAAGAGGTAGGAAGATCCTATAGGGTGGTTTTTACTTTCTCGCCCGTATGTAATACATGGGCTGAGAAAGATATGTCTACGTGCAAAATTTCGATTTTGAGATTTTGGGTTTCCCATGATCCTGGAGGTCCCCCGAGTCCAAAAAAGTGGTTTTTACGTACGACTTCAGTCTTTCGCGCAATTGGACGTCACACCGTTCGTCCGATTTTGGGTCATTTACAATCATTTAGAGGTGGGCCAATAACTTGGCCCAGTTTTGGCCAAAACGCGTTGGTCATCACTCCGGTAGCTCCATTCGATCGATTTCTATAAAAATTCGTAGGGAGGTGTATTTTAACCTAGTGTGATGTTTTACCAAACGAAATGTATCAAACATAATAATTTTGGCCAATATTGGCATTATCGTAGGAAAATTTTCCAAAAATGGAAATCACGTTTTTGACTGGTTAAGACGGATTTGCAACAACCCTAATCGACAGATTTCCTTGAAAATTGGTGAAAGTGGTCTCAGATAGATGCTTCAAGGTCACTTTCAACAGATTTTCAATTACTTGAAAATTAAGGGCGTGACATTGAAAATAGAAAACACGTACACGTGCGTTGAACGACACTTCACCATTTGACGGATATGTTTGAAATCCGGTGAGTAGGTGCCTAAAATTATTTTCCAGTGTATGGCAAAAGATTTTTTAGAAAAAGTTAAAATTTGGTCCAAAAAAAAATAATTTACTTAAAAAAAAAATCAAAATTTTTGATACCGCTGGCGTAAAAATTGCGAGAAAGTCAAGTGCGACCATTGCCGAACCCTTTATTTGTTAGGTTAACGTCACTACACCTGTCTTCTTTTGCAGCAAATGGATACGTCCGTGCTGAGGCCGTTGTAGCAATTTATATGCAGAAGTCGAAAGATAGTAAGAGGATCTACGCTCGTGTGGTTCATGCAAAGACCAACTGTGACGGATACAAAGAGACGGGAATAACTTTCCCTAGTGCGGATATGCAAAAACAGTTACTCACAGACTTCTATCAGGAGTGTAAAGTGGACCCTACTACTGTCAGCTATGTAGAAGCTCACGGCACTGGCACACAGGTAATCTAGACATTATTTTCGTGAATATTTGTATTTCAGCTGCATGGTGGTGTTTATATTTCGCACAGATTACTCTAGACTAGACTCTTGAAAGTGATCTATGATTTCGATTTGGCGATGAATTGTGCCAACAAAAAATATTATTTAATGTAGAAAAAAAACTATGTTGGAATTTCACAAAAATTGAAAATCTTGTATTAAATAACATTATTTAAAAATTGGTTTTGCAGTAATTTCATAATTGTGGCTAATATTGGCAAAAATGAAAATCTCGTTTTTGGTTTCTCGAGGCGAACTCGCGGGTTGAGACTGCACCAATTAACCAATAATCTTGAAATCTATTGAATCTCAAATAGATGCTTCAGAATCTTTTTCAACATAATTTGGATTTCCCAAAAATTGCTGCTGATATAAACAAAAGAATAAGCAAGTAATTTGCCATTGTATGGAGAGGTTTGAAATTCGATATGCATGTGGCTAAAATTGTTAACATAATTCTATAAAAAAATTGTGGCAAAAAAAAATTAATTACGTAAAAAAATCAAATATTTCGTTTTTCACTCTTTACGATTAAACACAACATGATGACGTCTCAACCCATGAGGGTATACTTATACGGGTCTAAGAAAAAAAGTAAGTAAAGTAAAAATCGGTAAGTGCCTATTCAGGTTTATTATAGATACCTAACTGAAGTGGCAAGGTCATTTGTTGTCAAAGGGTTACTGTCTCTGAAAAGATCCAATTGATTTTCTATTTCATCCGCTGTATCTATGATCCCGTTTTTGCTTCACTAGGTCGGTGATCCTGAGGAATGCAATGTGATTGATGAAGTTTTCTGTAGTGGAAGGAAGGAGCCTCTGCTGATTGGTTCAGTCAAGTCCAACATGGGACACAGCGAGCCATCGTCTGCACTCTGCTCCTTGGCAAAGGCTATTATAGCACTGGAAACGGGAATAATTCCTCCAAATCTACATTATAAGACTCCACGAGAATCTATCCGGGGCCTTGTTGAAGGGCGAATGAAAGTAAGTAAACAGGTGCTCATTATTTGATACTCCACTCTAAATATAAATACATTTTTTTTATATTTATTTGCGCATTCAGAATATAGTACCTACCTGTTACCAAACATTTAAGGAGTTGGGAATGAAAGATACCTACTTGGATACCAGCATTGGGAACTATACAGGTTCAGGCTGGATTTCACCAGGAGAGTTTAACGATAAGTTAAATTTATAAACAAATGACGTGTATATTTAGTTCACCAGAAGAGGCAAACCGTCCTCCAATCATTTCGATAGAATAAACATATGCTTTTTATGTTATGCGTCACGACCTGATGATTGAGTTGAGAGATTTTTGGTCGAAGCCGAATAGTGTGGGTGAAGGTTTTTCTCTTTCACCGGGATCGAACCAGGACTTCCCAGGACACAAAGCGGACCCCTTAACCGCTCGGCCACTGAGGAGCATAATATTCTCAGTTATCCTACGAAAGGGTAGAGTACTGCCATTTCCTGACAACGATTTCAGTAAAGTTTAGTACGTTCTGTAGTCTAAGGGTGCGTCCCACCATACTCGGTTAACGGTTAAACTCCAGTTAAATTTGGTTTTTACCGTGCAATAATTCGAATTTAACTGGAGATTAAAGGTTAACCGAGTATGGTGGGACGCACCCTAAATGAGATAAAATCAAGTGTAACCATTAGCCTTTATTCTAGGTAGTGACGGAGCCAACGCCACTGCCTGGTGATAAAGGTCTCATCTCCATCAGTTCATTTGGGTTCGGTGGAGCGAATGGACATATTCTTCTCGAGCGGAATCACAAAAACAAAGTGAGGAACGGATCCCCGTCGGATAATATTCCTCGATTGGTCACCGTGTCTGGAAGAACCACTGAAGCTGTTCAAGTTATTTTAGATGACGTAAGAAAGAAGGTTTCGATCATATATTGTAAAGGATTACCTTAAAACCCTTTGACCCTGTTGTGCTCTGTGATTCTACCATACCTACTTCACGATCAACTGCCTACGGGGTACCCCACTTGACAAGAAACAATCACAGTGTGGGGTCACATCTCTGTAGAAAAATCGAAAAAATCTGGTTCAACCTTCCTATAATGGGAAAATTACGGCAAAAATGTGAACAAGTAATCAGATGTGCCCATTGTCAATGACTGTGTATAAATATTGGAAGGTTACGGCTTACAAATAGTTAGAAGTGGCCGAAAAAATGCTATCGTGTTTTTAACTGACTAACTTAACAAATACGAGATTGCCAAGTGCGACAGTTGTCGAGCTCTTACTTAACTTTGTTTTCAGGTAATGTCTCGCCCACTTGATGAGGAATTCGTGAGTCTTTTACATGAAATTCACGCGAAAGATATTCCTGGCCATAATCACCGCGGTTTCGCTGTTTTAACAACTAAGGGGGAACATGTCAACGAAATAACGGTAAGTACGTCGAACGTCTCATAACTTTACTGATTGTTCGAGATTTTTTGAGAGCTCGGGGCTACTTTCATACCATCTGCCTTTTTACCAACCTGAAATGTTACGTATACAGCACTAGTCATGGTTGATGAGGTCAAGAGAGCACTCCTCAATCATTAGATTGGGTGCAAGTGATCTCAGATAGAAGGTATTGGGTCATTTTCAACAGATTTTGGATTGTCTAAAATTTTCGCCCGTTATATAAATAAAACAAAATCATAGAATCACAAAAAATACGGAAATTTGTTACTGGGTGAGAAAGTTAAGTGCGATGATTGTCGTACCCTTTATTTGCTTCAGGAAAAAACTCAGTCATAAACATATTTCAAAATAATTAGTTTTGGAGAAACCAGGGTTATTTCTGATTGGAATTTACTTTTCTTTTGTAGGCAATATACAGGGATAAATTACCAAAGAATGTGATCCTTGTGTTCCCTGGACTTTGGGGTCTAACAGCAGAAATGGGAAAATCTCTGCTGAAGCTGCCAGCCTTCGCCAAATCCATCGAGAGGTCGCAGGCTGCCCTCGGATTCAGCAAAGTTGACCTGCTCTCCATCATCACGGAAGATGACGTCCTTCTCGATGACCCAGTCAGTGCCATTGTGGGCGTCGTCGCTGTACAGGTGAGCAGGCATCATTCAATCGTAGAAGTAGGCCTCATTTGTAATAAATATCAGTATCTCCTTCCCAGTTCCATTAGACTGTTTCGAATTTGACACCTTGAGACCGACAAATAGATGCTTGAGGGTCACTTGGAACAAAATTTCAATTAGTTGAAAATTATTTTGTTCGATCCTTTCGGCGCCATTCACATATATTCACCGATTTTCGTGATATTTGTGTAAAGCTACGGTATTTAAACATTTGTCGAACAGAATTTCGCTATTAAGAAAATTACCACCATCATGGTCAAAAAATGTTCCAAATGAGAAACCACGTTTTTTATTAGTTGGGACGCATTTGGTCCTACAGTAATTGTATGACAGTCATGAGATTAGGTCTGAAGATCGTCTTAAGTCTTTTCAACCGATTTTGGATTATTTAAAAATTACAAAAAAAAAAAAATTTGAAACAGGGCGAGAAGTGTGACTATTGTCGAGCCCTTTATTTTGTTTTCAGATTGGACTGGTTGACTGTCTTTCAGCTGTTGGAGTTTTCCCTGATGTGGTTCTGGGTTACTCGATCGGAGAATTGGCGTGTGCTTACTCTGTTGGAAACCTGACTGCGCAGCAAGCCATACAGGCTGCTTACTGCATTTCACGGGTCATTACACAAACTGAAGTGGATAAAACGTTGACTGTTACTGTAGGTCAGTAGGTATTGAGTTTGGCAGTTCTGTTTGACCCTAAGAAGCCCATATAGACATTTTTCGGGTTGAAATTTCCCCCTAAGGAGCGTTAGAAGGCATTTTCGAAAGGTAGATACATATAGCTAAATACCTGAGTAACGTTGATACTTTTCATAGGTCTTGGGGCTGAAGAACTTGCTACATTCCTTTCGCCGGAAATAGAGGTTTGCGGCCTGAATGGGCCAAATAGTAGTTCCGTTGTGGGACCTGTCAACTCAGTTCATCGCCTCAAGCAACTTCTTCTTTCTCGGGGAGTGACCGTTGAGGATAAGAACCTATCGAGAATTGGTCTTCACAGTAGCTATACTGCGAAAGTGGAGCGACAGCTGATATCTGACCTTGGCAAGGTACAATCCTAACCTTAAAGCCATTTCTGCAGACATGTGCCTACTAATCCAACGAGTCAGTTAATTTAGTCGGAATATTTTCTTTTTCATCTGTGTGAATTTTTTCACTGATATTTGGTAATTGTGATTCTTTATATACCTATACTAGCTTCTCTGTATAAATGTGGCTAAATCAGCATTTAATTTACTTTCAGGTGATTCCAAGTCCATTGTCAAGAAGTAACAAGTGGATTTCTACTGGGAAAGACATAACTGGAGTGGGTACACTTTGCTCCGCTCAATACTTCACTGGAAGTCTTCTGAATCCTGTGCTTCTTCGTGACGCCATGAGGAAATTACCAAAGAGTGCAGTTATGGTGGAAGTGGGTCCCCCAACTTTTCTGAAATCACAGCTAAATATGTTTTCTTCACCCTACATAAATCTCATCGACAATAGTGAAGCTACTACTGAATTTATAGGTTCTCTTGGCCGGTAAGCACCTGCTTTAGCGTATAGGAGCCCACTTGTTACAGGAACTTTTATTTTCATAGTTAGGTGCCTACTTTCCAGCGATATGGAATAAAGTTCTATCACCGTATTTCCCGTTTGTGGAAAGGGCGGTGTAGTGTGCCTCACTCGTTGTTTTCTTTCTTTGCCCTACTAATACTTGGCACTGGTCAATCTACATTCGTTCATGTAACATGTCAGACGTTCACCGTTGAACAAAGTTAGTTTCTGTTATTTATTTCCTTGCTTAGCATGAATTTGTTTTGTTTCAGTCTGTATTTACATGGAGTAAATATTATTATGGCTGGTCTCTGTCCTCCTGTAAAATGGCCTGTATCTCGAGGAACTCGGATGATTAGCCCATTGGTGCGCTGGGATCACTCCAAAGACCATTTCGTTTCTCGCTTCAGCTTAAAAAATTCTGCTAAAGGAGCGGGTGGTGAGACCAAAGTTGTTGTGTCACTCAAAAGTGAAGAAAATGGCGCATTTCTTCAGGGTCATACGATTGATGGGCGTGTGCTTTACCCCGCTACTGGCTATATTGTAAGTTGTTAAGCTGCCTTGTTGTTCAATTATTTTGTTGTTTTTAGGGTGCGTCCCACCATGCTCAGTTAAAATTAAACTGGAGATTTACAATGTTCAATTTAACTTAGGTAAACATAGGAAAAAATCTCCAGTTTAATTTTAACTGAGCATGGTGGGACGCACCCTTACTGAATTATTTATATAGATATAATCAATCATATTAATTATAATCTTAATTATTATTTATAATTAGTATGTTATTATTTGTATTTATTTCTTAATGGATGTGAGCGTCGGTTTGGCCGAAGCTGAAGAGGAGTGGGTCAAAGCCAGTACATCCCTGCCGTAGGCCGAAAAACTTGCTTACACCGGGATTCGAACTCAAGACACAATTCAGACCCCTTCACCGCTTTCCTTCAAAACAACTTCAAATTATTTAAATAATATAAGTTGAACTTGTGCCTCTCAGTGGCCGAGTGGTCAAGGGGTCCGCTTTGTGTCCTGAGAGGTCCGTGTTTGAATCCCGGCGTAAGGGAAAAATTTTCCACTTATGACATGGATATATTGGCTTCGGCCCACTCATATTCGGCTTCGGATTCTTTAAATATAATTTATCATCCAATAAGTAAATCTTTGTTCTTCAGCTAGCGATGAAGTAAATATGATCGCCATGGGTTGTTTTCTTTCAGAATCTTGTTGCAGCCGTAGTAAAGGGAAATATTGATGAAATTGTGAAAGACAATACGTTAGTTTTTGAAGACATTCAGTTCCTCCGTGCAACGCCTTTAAATAACGAAGGTAAATATATAATGAAATTGAGTGTTCGTAATGGAGGGAGGAAGGAACGAAGGAGATGAAAGAGGGAGTGCAACCTTGAAAATTTGCGAAAGTGTTTTTGAATAGATGCTTTTAAATTTTTTACAATCATTTGGAGGTGGGCCAATAACTTGGCCCAGTTTTGGCCCAAACGCGTTGGTCGTCACTCCGGTAGCACTATTCGATCGATTTCAATAAAAATTTGTAGGGAGGTGTACTTTAACCTAGTTTGATGTTTTACCGAACGAAATTAATCCAACATAATAATTATGGCCAATATTGGCATTATCGTAGGAAAATTTTCCATAAATGGAAATCACGTTTTTGATTGGTTATGACGGCTTTGCAACAACCCTAATCGACGGATTTCCTTGAAAATTGTTGAAAATTGTCTAAGATAAATGCTTCAAGGTCATTTTCAATAGATTTTCAATTACTTGAAAATTAAGGCCGTGAAATGGAAAACAGAAAACACGTACTTTGCGCGTCGAACGACACTTCACCATTTGACGGATATGTTTGAAATCCGGTGAGTAGGTGCCTAAAATTATTGTCCAGTGTATGGCAAAATATTTTTTAGAAAAAGTTACAATTTTGGTCCCAAAAAAAATATGTTACGTAAAAAAAAATCAAAATTTTCGATACCGCTGGCGTAAAAATTGCGAGAAAGTCAAGTGCGACCATTGTCGGACCCTTTATTTCCTATTGCCTTATGGCAAATTTACTCTTATATCGTTATGAAGGCTTTTTTTATAGTTACTATTTTTAAGCTTTCTGGGGGGTGCACAGTCAACTCCTGCACCCCCCTTCCGCCGCCAATGTGCGGATATGGAGAACATGAGTTCACTTTTATTCATTTTTATCCAAATTTTATTCATACTGAAATGGCCGAGCGGTCAAGGTGTCCGCTTTGTGTCTTGAGAGGTCTGGGTTCGAATCTCGGCATCATCTTGCACAGTTTTTGTAATTTTGGCTAAGAGTGGTGCGGTTTGACAAGTCTCACTTCGAACAGTTTGCCAGATTGCTTTTGACTGACTTTGTGAGAAAAGGATAAATTCATCATTGGTTAGTTTTTTGGCAAGATTAATAGTTTTTCTGTAGGTATGCATTTTTTGTATTTTCGGTAAATTTATTATTAAGTTTCCGAAGGAATTTGTCCCTACTTATCGCATCCTTATGCGCCAGACTAAGAATAATACATTGCCACAGTACATAACTGATGTTTTTTAGGGATCCAGGTGTTCTTAATATGCATACAGCACACTTCTGGTCGTTTTGAAATCATGGAAGGAGGAGCTGTCATCGTCACTGGGTTTGTGAAAATTTGCGATGGCGAGGCACCCGCTGCTGACCCAAGTGTGCTGCAACATCGCGAACAGTGCGAGGGAGCTATCCTACAGAAGAAAGATATTTACAAAGAACTTAGACTGCGTGGATACAACTACAGCGGTCTGTTCCGTGGCCTAGAGTCTGCTAATTCTGCAGGTACAATCGTCTTGAAAATGAAATTTCTGGCAGGCGGAAATTGAACTATAGTTACATATATTAACATCATTGAGAGCCGTGGCCGACATATTTTGTATGTATTCGGAGGATTTTTTGTACTGCTGACTGTTAATATTATATTTTATCATTTTCCCTTTAATGAAGCTTATTGTTTTTGTTTTTCAGGGACTACTGGAGTCGTTTCTTGGAAAGATAACATGGTAGCCTTTATGGATACAATGCTTCAGGTTCAAATCTTGGGGTTGGACAGCCGTGACCTGTATGTTCCTACCGCTATTGCAAAATTAGTTATTAACCCGTTGGAACATTTTCGTGCTCTTGAAAAAACCAAAGACGGACAGACAGGTAAGTGCTTACCTTATCATCTGTGCTCTTACACGAGTCAGTCACGAGTATACTAGGTACTGGTAGTATTCGTATACTATTATCCGTGAAAATTTGTCAGCTTCAAGATATATATCGAATGGAAACACGCTGGTGAAACGGGGATTGTGACTTTATTATTTAGTAAGTTTCTGTGGCACTAATACTCTAGCCAAATTAGGGAACAATTCAATTAAATACCAACATACCATAACTTCTCACTTTTAATAATAATAAAAAACATTTTACCTGGCACTTAACATTTTTTTATGGAAAAGCACTGAAATGCTACTTGGGTACCTACTATGAAAGCTGCCATTCTATCTTTTTTGCCCTCGTATGGTTATTGGGAGTCTGTTCGAAAAAAAAAAAAATCCTCCATATTTCACATATGTGTTGTAGTTACGATCCAACTTTCATTCTAGGTATTCCCATCAACTACTACAAAGATGTAAACATAATAAAGGCTGGAGGTGTGGAGATATGGAACCTGCGGGCGCAGCAAATTCCACGCAGGAAAACACTCGCTGACCCCGTGCTCGAGAGATATGCATTTGCCCCCTACACAGTTCAGTTCAAAAATCAAGTAAGAATCGATTTACCCTCACGTATAATAAGAACCAGTTCTTAGAATGCAAGTTTGCGCGAAAAAATTAAACCTACTGCATTTAAGTTTGTCCAGAAGAGAGACTTCAGTCCTATCTTCCTTACAGAACGAAGGTGATATTGCTCAGGTGGCTTGTTGGATGATCCATCTAGCTCTGGAAAATTTACGGGGTATTAAAGTAAGAGTTCTGGAATTCGCAAAGGATATGCTGTTTGATGACTCACCGTTGCTGGCACCACATGTTGCTACCATCCTCGGCAACCTCCCGCTCATACAGGTGAGTACTTTATTTTCTTATTTACTTTATCCTCCATTCAGTTTCTTCTAAATTCGTCTTCCCTCCTGTTTACGAGAAGTAGACAAAGTACTCTGGAAAGTGTGTCTCTGAAACCTTCAGCATATAGTATCGCCACCCTGACCTGCATTCTGTAATTTTCAATGTTCACAGAATGCCCTCGGGCCAGGCAGGTCAGGGTGGCGATACTATGCTTACCTTAAAAACGTTTTGACTTGCGATAATTTTCGGATAAAATCTATTTTCAACATTCAACACCGATAGGTATCTAGAAAACTAACAATGTTGCAACCAGATTGAAACTCGTACCTGTAGTAAGTATAAAGAGTTCTTTCTGAATTAGGTACGGCTTTCATTTCAAGCACAATGTTGGCTTGACAATTTTTTCTCATATTATTTTCATTTTTTCGAGATCTCTAAGAGTATCTGAGAAAAATATGTCGGGCGCTCTTTCTGAAGACGAGATAGTGAAACATTTGTAAATGGCATTATTTGAGGACGAATTTTGCTTCCAGGCGGATGTGAGGTTATTAGCCGATAGTGACAGCCCCTTTACGAGTGATTCCTTTGTGGGAGTAACAGTGAGCAGCGACGCACTGGACACTGAGGCTGATCTCGCGGTCATAATCGGCCCTAGCCTTCTCGACAACACTGACGTCCTAAATAAATCTCTGAGGGCACTTAAAGATGGAGGATTCCTCTTGTCAAGAGAGCGGGTTGGGACTGTGCTACCAGACAGTGACCTCGTTCCCCTTACGGAGTATACTGTCGGTCAAGAGCGATATATTCTTCTTCGAAAGGTATCGACCCTCTTTTACTTTGCTAATATTTTGCTTTTGCGTTATGTCAGGACCTTGAATGCATGGTGAAATGCCTGAAGCACTGCTTGCGCAGAATTACTAATTTGTGTAGGTTCAGTATGAAAATTGGATTACTAAAAAGTTCTGCCTTACTGGTTGAATGAACAGAATTTTTTTTCTTTTTAACTAAGAATAAGAACAAGGGCGCGTCCACTGCCGTCGTCAGTGTAACAAGTGGCACAGATTTTTCATGGATCAATCCTCTGAAGAAAGCACTGCTCTCCGACGCCTCTAGAGTTATACTTCTCGCTGAGAATGAGCGAACCAGCGGTATATTGGGTCTTGCTAACTGCTTACTTCAGGAACCTGCTGGAGAAAAAATCAGGTACCGATCAAATAAGGGACAATAGTCACACGTATCTTCCTTTTTACTCCTAGTCCACCTTCTACCAAACTAACGCTTTGGACGAGAGTCAGCGTAGACATATGTATAGAAAACTGCATAGTTTCGTATTATATGGTCCCCTAACGGCCATGTATGCAAGCGGTTGCGGTGATTTTATTCTGCTTAAAACTGTATCTCTCTCCTCTGCCTTTTACTTAGCCTGGCGCCTGGATAGCAATTATATTGAATGTTTACGTTTAAGATGTGTCTACATTCGGGACAATACTGCACCTGCATTCGACATGAATTTGCCGCTGTATGCTGACCAGCTGGTGAAAGATTTAGTAATGAATGTATATGAAGATGGCGTGTGGGGCAGCTACCGACACCAAACCTTGGAGAATCTGCCCCTTGTACCTGCGCACCACATATACCTCAACAACGCCGTCAGGGGGGACCTGTCTTCCTTGACCCTCTACCAAGGGCCCCTCGATAGGGCGTAAGTATGGGCACTTTCACCGCCGGGAAGGGGTTGAAATTTGATTGCTTCTTTCAAGGCTGTTTTCATAAAAGTCAGTGAGAATTGTATTGTCCAAGTCAGGCTGGGAGCGTTACGATTCTTCATAATTTCTTGAAGATTTTAAGTTGACGCCGATTCGGATTTGGGTTCCATATCCTACCATACGCTAAAAATGCCAATCCGACCCTGAGCAGATATTTCCCTGATCAAGAAAAAGTTTTGATCAGCCCTAGATTTGTAAGAAATTATGAGTAATCGGTACGCTCCCTGACTTGGACTATAGTCTGATACTTGTGGGATAAGTAAAGTGGGCAATTAGGACCGGGCCGAAGTAACTCTTATTTTTGTCCTCAAGTGCATAAACCTTTCTCCCTAGTGGATGGTCAGGGTAATCTACCAATGGCTGCTGAGTAGTTTTATATATATATTTTTTTTTTACTTTTTTTTTGCCATCGAAACCGTGTAGTGCCCGTGACGGTGTACGGTCTAAATATGGCTCAGTGATTGAGTATTTTGATACAATATGAAAAGAGCCCCAACGAATGGTATCGGCTTAAATCAACATAAAATATTGCCATTTTTTAGGATGAAGACTGGGGACATAAACAAGAAGTGTCATGTTAAAGTCCATTACGCAGCCATTAACTTTCGGGATGTGCTGCTGACGTCAGGAAGGATTGTACTCCCCGCGTCCATCAGTACGGGTAACGTGAGTATTGAACTAAACAAATTACTCCCTATCCGTCATTACCGTTTACAGGTTAATTTTTATTATGTTTTTTTTTTTTAAATAAGGGCATGGTGTGGCCAATGCAAAGCCGATCAGTGCGAGTGTTCAGGAGTATCACAGTGCTGAAAAGATCAATAACAGGGAAGCAGGGGAGGGGTGACGGTAATTATTAAGGAAGTATTGTGTATTACTATGTACCCTTGCAGGAGCTGCAGATCGGGTTTGAATTTAGCGGAGTGACCGACAAGGGAGAGCGTGTGATGGGGGTCTTACCTAGAGGAGCCATGACCTCAGTTATTGAAACTGACGCACTCAATACCTGGAAAATCCCGGATGAAATGTCACTGGAAGATGCTGCTACAGTTCCCATCGTTTACCTGACGGTCAGCTCTTAATTCTCTATGAGATAGTAAATGTAATAGTAAAAGTTTATGACCCCTTTTAAAGGGTAATATGCTTATGCAAGGTTGCACTGGACTGGTTAAATCCACTCAATGTATTATAAACGATGTAATGCTTTTAGGTTTATCACGCACTAGTTGTTAACGGGAAAGCACGCCGAGGGGAGTCAGTGCTGATTCACTCTGCAGCTGGTGGAATCGGCATCGCTGCCATTAACGTGGCATTAGCGCTGGGACTCGACATATTCGTCACCGTTGGTACGCCTGAAAAGCGGGAATTTCTACGCAAAAATTACCCTCAGGTAAATATTGCTGGTTAACTCCTATCTTATGAGAGTTATGGGTTAGTACCTGAAACGAAATGAATCACAATCATGTGTACTGTGTTCAAGTTAAACCTTAGTACTGATCGTGGAGACTGTAGACTGTATAATAAATAATAACTGAACCGTTTCTTGTCTCTTCTAGATACCCGAAAGTCACATTGGGAATTCGCGTAATACTTCATTTGAAGAGATGGTGAAGAGAAAAACCAAGCTGCGTGGTGTGGATATGGTCCTTAACTCGCTGTCAGAGGACAAGATGGCTGCGTCACTACGGTGCCTCGCCCCCAGAGGACGCTTCTTAGAAATAGGAAAATATGATCTCCTCAACAATGCTCCTATTGGTATGGTATTCACTTTAATCAGTTTCAGCGGTATGATTTACGAGTTAATTGTTAATTTATTAAGAAGACTGCAAGGAGGAGCTTGTTTTGGCCCACTTCTGTTTCTTTCTGACTTATTTGTTGAAACGTCACAGTTTTCTTCGCTCAGAATAAAACAGGTGCCAGCATCTTATGGGAATTATCGTTGGACTGTCCCAGTATGTAGGCACATCCTTGAGTGCACTCTTATTGACGCCATTAAAATGAATTGTAATAACTTGTATAACATTTTACAGGCCTGGAACCTTTTCTGAAGAATGCAAGTTATCACGGCATTATGTTAGATGTGGCCCTGGAAGGCAGCGGAGATAATGTCGTCATGAATGACATGACCAGCTTGCTGAGGCTGGGTGTCATGAAACCTCTGCCAAGAACTGTTTTCGATATCTCGCAGTCTGAGCAAGCGTTCAGGTATAATGTGCTATAATAATTATAAAATAGCGAGATGAAGAAGAAGTTAAAATGAGTACCTATAGCAAAGATGTTTATGTTTATAGGAATTGTGCGGTTAATTATTTTGTATATGTTAATTAAGAAAATCCGGTCGATAGAAGTGAGTATAGGCTCCGTAGTTCGTAGTCTAATATGGGTAATATAGAATTGACTGCATGTAGATATTTATATATTTCGTGATCACACTAGTAATAAATAACTGAATTTCTGAAACCAAAACGCTGTATGTAAATAGCATCATCTGCTGAACTGTCCCCTTGTTTTAGGTTCATGACGACTGGGAAGCATATAGGAAAAGTTTTAATGAGACTGAGAGGAGAAGAGGAGTCTACAAAAGCCCATAAGATTTATAACGCAGTTCCGCGATACTTCTGTAATACGGAGTCATCTTACATTGTGATAGGTGGGTATATATCGAACATCCTCCAAAGATGTTGCCTGTCCCGTGTACAACCCCAAAAAGCAAAATTGGTGCATGGGTGCTTACACATTGCATCTCTATCACATTGCATCTCTATCACATTGCATCTCTATCACTTGGAGTACTTAAAGAGTAACTTGATTGTGCACACACTACCTCCTTATGCCTACCTGTCTTGCCTTCAGGTGGACTCGGAGGCTTTGGTCTTGAGCTGGCAAACTGGCTGGTTACGCGAGGCGCCAGGACATTGGTTCTCACCTCAAGAGCAGGTATCCGCAATGGATACCAGACCAGCAGGGTGCACCTGTGGCGCCGCCATGGTGTCAAAGTTGAGATTGCAACACAAGACATCTCTACCGAAGAAGGAGTTTCTCAGCTGCTCACTGAGGCAAACACACTCGCCCCTGTAGCAGCCATCTTTAATTTAGCTGTTGTAAGTTTCTGGAGAGTCCCTCGTAAATAATTCCTTTGAATTCTTTCTTTGGAAAGAGGGGGGGGGGGGGGGAGGGTGTTTTTTTGGTTGAAACCTGATAGGAAGTGATACATAGGTACATGCCATAAGAGAGGTTCTTGCTTATTCTACCAGAATTTAAACCCTTACCTCTCAGGACTCTCACCTTGTCAACAGTGTGGAGTATAAATACATTTACTAAATGGCAGTGCAGGAGAGTAGTTAAGCAGTCTTCTGTTTATTGACTTACTGACGGATTATCTCACACTCAACCGCAGCTACCCGTCCTGACTGCCCATAAAACTGTTAAAAATGGTTCTTTTTCTAGGTGTTAGAGGACTCTATTTTTGAAAACCAGACTGAGGATTCCTTCCGTAAGTCGTTTAGTGGGAAGGCGATTGCTACTTCATTGCTGGACAAAGTGAGCCGCAGGTTGTGCCCCAGCCTGGAGGAGTTTGTTGTGTTCTCCAGCGTGTCGTGTGGCCGAGGGAACGCCGGACAGACAAACTACGGCATGTCCAACTCAGTGATGGAGAGAATCTGCGAGCAGCGCAAGGCGGAAGGGCTTCCAGCACTGGCCGTGCAGTGGGGGGCTATAGGAGAGGTCGGGCTGGTGGCGGAGATGGCCGAGTCTCATCAGGAGCTGGTCATCGGCGGAACTCTTCAGCAGAACATCAGCTCCTGCCTCCAGTGCATGGACACGTTCCTCAGCCAGGAAGCTCCAGTCGTCGCTTCTATGGTGGTGGCTGAGAAGCGCTCTCTCAGAAAAGATAATGCTAACATTGTGGATACCGTATGTTCTATATTAGGTGAGTTACGAAATCAAGGATTCAAAAAAGGCCGCAGTATACTTAGACGCTGATCTCGGATGATGTTCGAACTAAAACACCAAGTAGCATTTTGTGGCCACCTGAAACTGCAAATTTTGAATTGTTTCCTTTCGCTTTCTCGCTGGAATTAGACTTATCGAGAGAAAGTGTAAGTAATACCATCCTAAATAGGAGTAAGCACCTCGCGTACCTACAAGGCACCAAATGCGGTAAAGTCGATTGCAACCTTTTTTTTGACTATTTTTTTATGGCCTGAAACTTTTGCAAATAGTATTAGGTAGATTTTTCTTCGAAAATAGTCGTACCAGTAGTCTCACTTTTGAAAAATTTCTTCACAGTTCTTCTTTTTATGACCCCTGGATCCCAAAACCACCATCTATATATATATCCGACCAAAAACACTCCGTGTAAAAAACGCAGCCAAGTTTATAACCCTCCAAAAATTAGCCTAACTCAACAGCCCTTAAAAGGGTTTGATATAAAAAATGTTGGCCAAGTTCTCCACATTCCCGCTATCACTCAACCCCCAAAATTAGTGATATCACTTATTACAGGGCCAAGTCCTTGGCGCAAATCACGTAAGCGTCACAGCCGGTCATAGACACAGACTAAGGTTGGATGGGGGCTGCGGTCCGGGGGTATTGGAAAGCAGGTATATGACAAACTATGTCGCCAACATCCTTGTGATTCGCGCCAAAGACTTGGCCCTGTAATAAGTGATATCACTAATTTTGGGGGTTGTGTGATAGCGGGAATGTGGAGAACTTGGCCAACATTTTTTATATCAAACCCTTTTAAGGGCTGTTGAGTTAGGCTAATTTTTGGAGGGTTATAAACTTGGCTGCGTTTTTTACACGGAGTGTTTTTGGTCGGATATCATATAATTTTTGTGAGGTGGTTCAATAGTTTCTACCAGTAGGTAAAACATCAATTGGCTGTCGAATGGACTCAAGTTTTCTTGCCATACCTGGAAAGTACCTACCAGTACCTGAAAACCAGTTCCCTGTCAACCATACACAAATTACCAATCTCATACCTGAAATACCTGAAAAGTACCTACTCGTACCTGAAAATGAGTTCCCTGTCGAATCTCCACAAATTACCTTCCCATACCTGAAATGTACCTAATCGTACCTGAAAACAAGTTGACTGTCGAATGGAGTCAAAATACCTTGCCATACCTGGAAAGTACCTCCCAGTACCTGAAAACCAGTTCCCTGTCAAATCTACACAAATTATTATCCCGTACCTGAAATGTACCTACTCGTACCTGAAAGTAAGTTGCCTGGCGAATCTACACAAATTACCTGGAAGGACAAGAAGCCGGAGGCAGTAGTTGTTTTGTAAATATCTGCCATAAGTTAGTATGGGAACTTTGAATCGAACCTGAACCTATAATACTGTAGGTACTTCGGGTTTGCGATTTTTCTGGGTGTTTTGGGGATGGTACCTACAAGTATGCCGAGTTTCAGCTCTATCGTACCGCTGGAACATGCTTATAATTTGTATAGGTGAGTGAGTGAGTGAGTGAGTCAGTGAGTGACCCTCAAAAACAGCTAAGTTTGGGATGTCACTGCTCAGGTACGGTTGGACGTAGAAATTTGAAATTTAATTTTGGAGGTCCCGTGGGACCCTACTACAGGAGAAGGGTACCCACTATTCGAGCCACGCCCCCTTGCCTCCTGTAGAGAGGCACGAAAAGTGCACAACTCTGGTTCCTGTATAACATGCTGGCAGTGCTCGAGGCTTTGTCGCGCTTTCTTTTTCTTTAAAACTTGGCTGCATGCACTGCCGTGCATGTTGATATATATATATATATATATATATATATTATTTTCACTTCCTTGTGAACACGCTAGGAGCCGTATTTTTGAAAAATAATTGGTTTTGACTATTTAATTTTTTGACTATTTTTGACTATTTAATAAAATATAAGGGACTAAAATCTCGGTCGATTTCGTTAATGGGGGAAATCGGACAAAGGGGGGAAAATGGGGGGACTTTTTCGAAATCTGGTTTTTTGTCCATAACTCCCTTAATATTTTAACTAATGAAACAAAGTTTTGTCTGAGGGTCGTCTTACAGGACTACCTACAACTTTTCTTTGTAACGTTTTTTGATCCCACCCTTAATGCTCGAATAAGGGTGGAAAAAGAGGGTTTTGCGCACAAAAAAATTCATAACTTGTGTCCTAGGGGTGTTATCGAGTTCTATCATTTTGCAATGCATTTGCCTCATTATTACTTACAACGTTTGTGTGAAAAAGTTTTTCGTCCGACGCACCGTTTAGGCAGGGGGTGGGGGGTTGAATTTTCAAAACGTCATAACCCACTTATTTGGTGAGATATTGAGTTTATCCTTTTTGCTATGAGTTTCTATTAATAATATCTAAATTTTTTGTCTGAAAAAGTTTTTTTTAAAATCACTTTCATTTTCTTGTCAAGGGGGGGGGGTGAAATTTCAAAACTCAATTCCTCCGTTGTTATTGTAGAGAATGCATTTGGGTCAACTAAAAATCTTCTTAACCGTCTTTCTAAATGATTTTAGACTGCTTTTAGAGGATGGAAGTAATCTTCGAAATCCACCTACGCCTTTCGGGGCTGCCGAAAGGGATTTTTACATCCTGGTTGCTGCAGTTTCCGTGGCCAATTTTCAAGGTTGCTGTTTGCTATGACACCTATTTGCTTACAGTGTCTTTCTTTCCACCAGTTGACATGGGTACAAGAAAATGAAAATTCTTGTTTCAGGTATTCGGGATCAAAAGTGTGTCTCAATGAATTCGTCTCTCACCGAGTTGGGAATGGATTCTATGACTGCGGTAGAAATCAAACAGACATTAGAGAGGGAGTTCGAAGTCTTCCTTTCAGCCCAGGAGTTGCGAGGAATGACTTTTGGCAAGTTAGCAGCACTGGGAAGCAGTAGTACTGCGGTTAGCAATGTCAGCAATCATCCTCCAGGTAGGTTTTATCCTAGATCACTAGGCCTCCTGTTTAGGTATCGATCGCTACCGAACAACAAACGTCAACAGGGTCCGGGACAACTCGGCGCCATCGATTCGGCGCCACTAATTCGGTGTCGGCCGATTCGACGCAAGGATGATTCGGCGCCAGGGCAACTGGACGCCGTCCGATTTGGCGCCGGGACAGTTCGGCACCACAGGTTATTTGTAGCCAAAAGCAATTTTAATCAGTTTTTACTTTCTCGCCCGTCTGTAGGGAAAGTTTGCATCTCTTCCTTGGTGGGGGGGCATGACGCCCCTATTATTTATATTATAGGTATCCTTGACGATTTCTCAAATTTAAATTAGTTCCATTCATAGTTTCAAAGTTTTATTTAGTTTCTTTTTGTTCCATTATGCATAAATAATCAGTTGTTAATTCAGGGCGACCACAAAATCAGGTTTCTGTACGTTCTTTTCTGCCCACTTTATGTGGAAACTACTTATTGGTTATTTAAATGTTCTGAAGTAAAGTGAAGTAAGGCCTCAATATAAATATAATCCCCGCGCCGCCTATTATTGGCTTGGGGAATTTTTTTAGTGCAATGCCATTATTTCACAGTGTTAATAAATAAACATAAAATATTTGTTAAATAAAAATATCATTTAATTGGGGATAAATTGCTGTGGCGCCAAATTGTCCCGGCGCCGAATCGGTCAATGCCGACGCCGAGTTGTCCGGCTCCCAACGTCAACGTGGTAACCGAATACATAAATTTCATTAAATATGAAGCCATGTCTCCACAATGAGGGAACCTTCGGAGTATTGTCTTCTTTTGGGTTTTGCCTTTGTACAACCTGACTTATTTTTTTTTAGCTGAAGCCGTGGACCTTAGCTTACTTATTCGAAATGTGCCGCCTGAATCTGAAACAAAGGAGAACTTGAAATCACTGAAGACAGCCTCCGTAACTGGGGACTCCGTGTTCTTCATCCCAGGGTTGGACGGATTTATATCATCATTCATTCCCTTGGCTCAAGATTTGGACAGACCAGCATTTGCCCTCAGTTACCCACACCAGAGGCCTGACGTGGACTCTGTAGCGAAAACAGCGCTCGTCATGCTTCCGGTAATGCTTATTTCTCAAGGGAATAAAATAAATTACTCCGGCTTCCTTGGTACAGAGGTCAGGGAACCGGACCTTTGTCCGAAGACATCACGACTTTGGAGCCATGCTGCGCAACGGGTCCATGAAGAGTAGGTCTCCCTCCTCTGCGAGCTATAAAGATTATAAAACCAATTTCTATAAATTAAATATAAAATTTTAGTAAAAATAACAGGAGGAGGGTAAATTTTAAGAGAATAATGAGTCATTATTATTTCTATTTCTATTTGAGCTACTTCCACACCGTATTTCCTCCCACTAAAACCTAGTACATATTTAAATGAAGGGTCTTACAATAGACGCCCTTAACTTTCCCGCCCCATATAAATTTGGGGTTTTTTGAGTGATTTTTTTAAAATGAATTTGCATTATTTATGACGGGCGTCGTTTTTACGCAATCCAAAATCATCAACCTATATCTGAAATGGTTCTTACCCAGCCTCACGTACTGTAGTCCCGAATGAGGTTTGACCATTTTCATTCGCAACACTTTTTGACAAAAACGACTGTAATTTTAAAAATAACGAAATTCTGTTCGACCAATGTTTCTAGTGATTCACCTGGAACCAAGGATTCCTGCACTGCAATAAGAACTGAATTTTCAATATCAGCATCGGAGCCGCTCAAGTCGAATGCTTTGAGCAAGCTGGCCACAAAAGCGGGGGAACCGTCGATGAGGATGAGGCGACCTTTCCGCCCTGAAGCCTCAAGGAGAGAGGCTAGCTCAATGGCCACTACACTCCCCGCACTGTAACCCACCAGTGTAAAGGCTTTCCCATCGCCCAGTTGTTCCTCCAAAGCCTGAAACAATAAATTATCATGATAAATCCAAGAAACAAGTTATTGTCGAGAAGTAATCGAAAATAAGTACCCATGGGAACGGCTTAATCACGAATTTTCCTTTTTATAACATAATAAAGAACTAAGAGAATAAAAATAAAGGGTCCGACTGTCCGACAATAAACGCACTTAATTTTCTCGCCTCATATGATTTTTTTTTTGAGATTTTTTTGAAATTTTTTTGCGGGCGTAATTTTTACTCAATCCCCCGGGGGGGGGGGGGGGGGGCTAAGCCCCCCAGACCTTTTCCTGACCTGGGGCGTAGGCATGGATTTATGTGACGTTATGTGTAGGTCAGGAAAATCCTGGGCGGGGGGGGGGGGGCTAATAAGCCCCTCCCCCAGCCTCCCCCCTGCTACGCCTATGCATTTACGAACCGCTGGATCGAACTGTAACTGATTACCGTACATGTGGTTTTCACGCAACCGCACATTATTGCTTTTACCTGTTTGTTAAAGTGCTTTCAAATATTTCTTTCAGGTGACCTAGATAAGTTGCAATACTTCCAAATGAAGACACGGGAAGAGAAATGTGAGTACCTGGAAAGTAAGATTGGGAGGAGTGGAGTTCATCGGAAAGAGTACCTGGTGCAGATGGTTCTCGATGTCGTCCTTCGATTGAAGAACTTGAAATATTACGAGAGATCAACTCAGCAGCGTCTGGCATCTAAAATTACCCTCATCAAACCTCGCCTGCCTACGGTCTCTGACCTGACTGATGATCAGTCCCTGTCCGTGGTACGCATTTTTTTTTAAATTTTCTCTTGAGGGTTTTGAGACAAATCTCAAATGTAACTTCGTGCCCCTCATCAATGAACGAAGTGTTAAGAATTTTGAATATACGTTTCGGAAAGCTATACTCTTTATAAGATAGTAATGGAACCATTACATTTTCCTCCCAGAGTAAACCAGTGTGGCGTGAACCAGAAAATTCTCCGTTTGTCTCCTACATGTTTTCTGTATTCACACAATCAGCCCAAATTACTCGGCTAGTTCATGTTAAGACTGCTCTGAAGGCTTTTCTTCTTACCTTTCTAGGTGTCAGAAGAACCAGTTGAAGTGATTACTGTGGAAGGGAACCACATCACAATGCTGTCTTCTGCAGAGATGTCGATTACGCTCAAGAACATTTTAAAATGAATCCACTTAAATTGTCATACTTAATATTCACCCATTTGCTGTTATATATGTTCTATCTTACCCATATTCAGTGGCTAAAATGATTTTTTTTTTTTTTTTTTTTTTTTTTTTTTTTTTTTTTTTCTTTTTCGCGCACTGCCTATTAAGGCATAATTTCTGCGCGGAGGTGGGTTTAAAGAACCTAACCTAAAACCTGACCTAACCGATACCTATAACCTATAACCTATAACCTACAACCTACAACCTGTAGCCTATCCTATACCCTATACCGCGAAAGGGGGGGGGGGGATTATAGGGAGGAAAGGAAGGGAGTGGTGCGAAGGAATGGGAAGAGGCGGGCAAGGTGTGTTGGGTTATCCCCTAATAGATGTGAGAGAAGAGGTGGGGTGGATAGGGGAGGACGAGTATTACAGTGGAGTGGGCAGGAAAGGAGGATGTGGGACACAGTGACAGGGACGGAACAGGACGGACATGTGGGGGGTGGGTCGCGGGCCATCAGATGGCCATGGGTGTAGTGGGTATGGCCAATTCGGAGCCTGGCGAGCAGCACCTCATCACGCCTGCGCGGTTGAGATGCTGTACGCCAGGATCCGATGCGTGGTTTTACCACTGCCAATTTGTTTCCTGCAGCGGCTTCACACGACCACTCGTGCTGCCACTGGTTCAGAATGGCATCTTTAATGACCCGCTTGGCATCAGAAAAGGTGGTGGTAGGCCAAGGGACAGATGGATGGACAGCGGCCTCCTTAGCCGCAGAATCTGCAAGGTCATTTCCCTTTATTCCAACGTGTGAGGGAACCCAGCAGAATTGTACAATTTGGTGGGTGCTCAGTTGGAATAGTAGTGAACGAATTTCCATGAGGAGAGGATCCGGACTAAAAATATCACGTATAGCTTGCAATGCACTGAGGCTGTCGGAGAAGATAATCGAACATGGAATTAAATTGTGGAGAATATACTTAAGGGTTTGGAGAATGGCATAAAGCTCTGCTGTGTAGGAGGAAGAGAAAGGTAGGAGGGGGAAGGTTTGCGACTGGGTTGAAGAAGAGAGGGCACCCGCGACTCCAGTACCCGTTTTAGACCCATCTGTATAAAAGTGACTCCATGCCGAAGTTGGATATGTCTTTACCAAGTCGCTAAATGCCTGTACGTATAATTGTGGGGGGGTGGTGGCCTTTGGGAGAGCAAGAAGGGAAAAATTACATTGTGGAGGGGGGAGGATCCAAGGGGGGGGCTGTGATGGCGAAGGAGAGGGAGTGGGGGAAAGGGGGGGGATGTGGACATGGTAAAACTGGAGCAATTTGTGATATCTGTAACCAACGGGCTTGGAGGATTGAGGGCGGCGTTCATATAGTGGGTGGAGGGTGGTGGCGATTATACAGGTGTGGGTAGGGTGGTGGATGGTGTTGCTCACTTTTGTGCAGTAGTTCAGAAGGAGCCGGGCCCGCCGCTTTTCCAAGGGCGGCTCATTGGCTTCTACATAAAGACTTACAGCTGGACTGGACCGAAAGGCCCCGGTACAGATTCGCAGGGCTTCATGGTGGATAGCATCTAGACTTTTTAGCAGGGAGGGGCTCGCCGACCCATATACAATCGAGCCGTAATCAATTTTGGACCGGACCAATGCATGATACATACGAAACAGTATTTCACGATCAGCTCCCCAATAGTAACTGCTAACCACTTTTAGGAGGTTGAGGGCTTGCGTGGCTGTGCGTCGCAGAAAGGTAATGTGGTTTGCCCATGTTAGTTTCCTATCGAAGTGTAGGCCAAGGAACTTGTGTGTGAGGGAAATTGGGAGGTCCTCGCCGTTTAACGTAAATTTTGGATTCGTTGCGCATCTCTTTTTACAAAAATGAACCACCGCAGTTTTAGTTGGGGAAAATTCCAAGCCTGTTTTAAGTGACCACTCTTCCAGGGCTTTAAGGGTCGGGTTCAATTTTGCCGTAATGTCATCCAATGTTTTGGCCTGGTAAAAAATTCCAAGGTCATCAACAAAGAGGCATGTGAGAATATCATTCGGAATATACTCTGTGATAGTGTTCATTATGATGTTAAACAAGGTACAACTCATACTCGACCCCTGCGGGGTGCCGTTGTCCAGTTGGGAGGGGGATGACAGGATGTTGCCACATCGCACAGAAAAGGTGCGGCTACTGACGAAAGATTGAATAAAAAGTGGCAAGTGTCCCTTCATTCCCCACCCATGTAATTGTTTCATTATAGTACAGCCCCAAGCTTTATTATACGCCGATTTTATGTCAAAAAATATAGCAATGGTATGTTTCCGCTGGAGAAAACCGTCCTGAATGTAACTGCTGGCCCGAACTAAGTGGTCAAGAGGTGAACGACCTTTTGCGGCGCCGCATTGCACAGGGGCAAGTAGGCCACTCTGTTGTAGGTACCATACAAGGCGCTTATTTACCATTCTTTCAAGAATTTTGACCATGGTATTGGTCAGTGAAATTGGACGATATGATTCAGGTACACCACGGTCCTTACCTGGTTTAGGAATGGGGACAACTACAGCATGCTTCCAGGCCAGGGGAATATCGTGACTGTTCCAAATAAAATTATATATTGATAGGACATATTGTTTGTATTCTGGTGAAAGTTGTTGGATAAACGAATAAGGGATGGAATCTGGACCTGGCGCTGAATTCCGACAAAGCTTATTTAATACATACTCCAATTCACTGAGGGTGAAAGGCAAATTGTATGGAAGTTGGTCACCCCCCGAAAAATCATAGTGCTTGTCTTCCAATTGTCGTTTTTCCAGGCGCGATACTAAATTAATTTCGTCATTGCTGGACATTGATGCAAAATGATTCGATAATACATTACATTTCTCTACTGGTGTCACGTATGTTTGCATGCCGTCCTTTAGAGGTGGAATGGAGGAGGTCGCTTTCCCTCTAATTCTGCGAATGCGGTTCCACACTTCGTGAGTGGGGGTATTTTCAGTAAGGGTGGAGGTGTACTCCACCCACGAGGCTCTGCGGGCCTGTTTTAATATTTTTTTTGTTAATGCTTCCTGGTGCTTTAAAGCCAATAAATTGTTGGTGGAAGGATATCGGTTGAATCGATAGTATAGTGAACGCCGGAGTCTCACCGCCTGCCCACATTCCGCGGACCACCAAGGCACGGGGGGTCGCCTCCGCCGCTGCGTGACCTTGTCAGTGCCGGAAACCCTGTTTACGCACACATCTGTCCGATCGTCATCAGCTATAGGCTGGGTGGTCGGCAGTACTGTGGTCCTAGTGCGCTCATCTAGCCGATCATCTTCAGTATGTAACTGGCTTGTCTGCAGTACAGCGCTAGTTGTACCCTCATCTGCGGGAAAGTCTTCAGTATGAGACTGGCTTTTCCCCAGTACAGTGGTAATTGAACCCTCATCTGTGGGAAAGTCTTCAGTATGAGACTGGCTTTTCCCCAGTACAGTGGTGGTTTTATCCTCATCTGTGGGAAAGTCTTCAGTAGGTGGCTGGCTTTTCCCCAGTACAGGCGTTATTTCTGCGTCCCGACACTGAGGATGACGACTGGCAGCAGTGGGCCTCCCATGCTCCGGTGACCGCGGGCCGGTGGCAGGTAGGGCAAGCCGTCCGGCATTCACTAATTTAAACTGTAGGTCCTGAATGATTTCATTTATATTCACATTCGCAGAGTTAGAGACGAGAGCGCTCGGTTCAGGCAGCAGTGCCTGTCGGTAAGTTTTCCAGTCAATTTTCTTAAGGTTCCACTTAAGTGGAAATGTAGTGTCGGCAGTGAAAGACAAGCACGTGATATGTATCGGATGGTGATCACTGCCTCTGCGATCCTCAGAAACTGACCAAGAAAAATCACTTGCAATTTTTGCATGGGTGAAAGTCAGGTCAATTGCAGATTTTGTGCTAAGGGTTGAAAAATGTGTACTCTGACCATTATTTAAAAGGTGGATCGGGTGTACCATTTGCAAAAGGACTTCAACCTCTTTACCACGTGGGTCAGCAGCTAGCCGTAGACGGTCCCACAGAGGACTATGCGCGTTAAAATCACCACAGAGGAGATAGGGTGGCGGTAGTTGTAGTATTAGCGACTGGAGTTCATCACGTTTTAAGGGGTAGCTTGGGGGAATATACAATGAACATAGGGTTAACGGGCATTGCAGAGTGGTTCGTATCGCAATAGCTTGCATTGGTGTGTTTAGTGGTAATACAGTGGCCGGTAAGTGATCCTTAAGGCAGATGGCTACGCCCCCCCGTACCCTGGAGCCCAGGGGAAAGTTATCAGCCACGTGAAACACATTATACCCTCTTAAACTAACCTTCTGATTTGCCCGGAAATGGGTTTCTTGTAAAACAAATGCAATAGGAGCGCTGGTCGATGTTAATAATTTAATCTCTTCAAATCTGGTGAAAAATCCATTTAAGTTCCATTGTATTATCTGCTCCGACATTACGGGAGGGTACCAGGTATCGGTGGTTTCTGTATTGGTTCCGGAGACCTCAGTACTGGAGAGCTTTGACTGGCAGTATGCAGCACATGTGATGGGAATTGATGTGGGTGATTAGGTGGAATGGGGGTCAAGTGTTGTTGGTAAATGGATGCACTGGGATGGGTATTTGGTATCATAGGATGCGCCCTGGGCGTGTCGGGACCGATGGGTATCTGAGAGATGGGTACTTGGCTGTATATGGGGTGGGAGTGTGGGGTGTTGCAGTCAAGCATGACCACTTCAGAAGAGGCATCTGATGTATGGTGGTGTACCTGCTGTGCCTGAGCCTGTGCCTGGGGGACCTGTAGCTGTGTGGGGTGTGGGGGGAAAACCCCGTTGAGGACAGCACTGAAATTAGTTAATAATGAGGTGACGACTTGTGTGAGGTTTGCTACCTGAGTTGTCAGGTTCTGGATGGCAGGCATAATATCACTGCAGGTAGTGCAACTGGGTGGAGGTGGGGGTAGAGAGTGGGACTCAGAATTGGGGGGTCTTTCGTGTGGACCACTATCATTTGACTCGGTGACAGGGCGAGTAGGAATAATGTTCCTTTGCCACAGTGGTTGATAAGGGAGTACTCGCATGCGTTGTGAACCGGTTGTAGTCTGTCTTTGAAGGCTCTGGGAGTATGTGAGTTGCCGAGATGGGGGTGTGGGGGAAGAGTTCTGTACCTGGGTGTGTTGCGTTTTTGGTAATGGGGGGTACAACTCCCTTCTGGCCTGGCCAAGGGGGATTTGTTCCCTGATGGAGTGACGTAGTGCCTGGGATTCCTTCAAAAAAATTGGGCATTCCGGTGATTTAACACTATGTGGACCTCCACAAGCCGGGCACTTCGGGGGAGAGGTACATTTCGCCTCATCGTGAGTACCGTCATGGTTGAGAGAGCAATTCTGGCACACAGGTTGTTTCGTACAGGGCAGACCATGACCATAAACTTTGCATACTACGCACCTTAAAGGCAGTGGGTAGTAGGGGAAAAGACGGTATACAGTATGTATTATTTTAATATCAGATGGGGGCGTGGGTAGGTTGAAGGTGAGTACGTACGAAGGTGCCCGTAGAGTGTCAATAACAGGTGGTGATAAGCGTTTCACTGCTATAACATGTTGCGACTGCAGTTCCTCGATTATTTGTTCCTCAGACATGGCTTCAAAATCATTAGTGCGGACAACGCCCCGTACATAATTTAAACGTGGGTGAGGTACCACTTCTACAGGTCGCTCACCTAATTTTTTTATACCTCGTAAGATGATACATTGTGTGGCATTTGTGCACTGGATGAGTATTTGGCCAGATCTAAGTTTTTTAAAGAAAGCCGGCTCCTCTTTTAAAACAGATTTAATTTCTCGGTGTATGAGGAAGGGGGATGTTGTTCCAAAAGAACCCTGTTCATTATCAGCAGCTTTAAGGAGAAAAAAAGTAACCTGGGTTTCTGGAAGGGGAAACTCACCACGTATTTCGTTGTCAGCGCAGGTTGGCGAACTGGGTTTTTTCCTTTTCAATCGATGGGGGTCCCCCATGATTGAAAGAAGAAAAGGGGGGGGGGGGGGGGGGAGGTTAACGATCACTACTTCACAACAAAAAAGGCCAAAAGCCCGAAAAAAAAGAGATAAAGTTCGCGAAGTTCAGGCAAGAGTCGGGCATGCGTGCGCGCGCGGCGGCTGTCAACACAGAACTCAGCAAAAATGATTTTTTAATTGTTTAATTGAGTGGATTTATCTTGTTTGATATCTTCCTGGAGTGTCATTTATAATCTGGGCTAGCCAGTATGTACTTATAGGAGGGTCATTCCAATAACTATGCGGGCTTCCCTCACACTTGCCATCATACTGTTGTCACGAGCTGCGCTGTAGGTAAGGAAACGATCCTCAGTACTTAGTGCAGGAAAGTTAAAAATGTTAAGTAATGTCATTAGGCGTTTGAAAATAAATCGATGTTACCTACCAAGGTACTTTCTGGTAACTTTTGGCTGACCATGTTTCGGAACATTATGTCGTTCTGATTGGCTGGCAATTTTTCCCCTGTATGTAGAAGCAAGACGTCCTGCCCATAGGCCTATAGGTATGTGAGAAAACGAACGAAAAGACTTTCTGATAGGTTACAAATTTTGACGCTGGTGCTAAGTCTTACACTACAGTCGACCTCATGCACTCTTGGAAGAGAGATTGAGAGAGAATATCCAGGAGTGGTTAGACTGCAAAAATGTGACTTGTCGTATCTGAACTCTTTTAGATTATTGGGACCCATTTTTACCTTTATGTCTATTACTTCTCGTTCTGAATAAAACATTATTTCCCTCCCTTCGTTCTCTTTAGAACAGTGAGTGTAGTTACTCTCATCGAGAAGTGCATGAGGTCGTGGACTATAGTTTCAGTTTCCACCTTCAAATTAGGTTGATCTACCTACTCTTATTTCGGACTGAAGATTATTGCAGCTTCCACAAAATAGGTATTTACCTAATTTAATTTTCCGCTCATGGGGGGGGTTCACCCCCCCCCCCCCCCCCCCCCGTGGATACGGCTATGGGTAAGAAGTACTTCTGATATCCTGATATTTTCACTAGGTACCTTACCTACAACCCACCTAGGTACATACCGATCGGAGATAATGTAAGAATACCAATTTTGAGCGAAATCGGATGAACATGAACGGTGTGACGTACCTCATGGAAAATCTACAATCTCAAAATTGGAATTGTGCATATAACGTCATAACTTTCTCAGCCAATGTAGGGGAACAAGAAGTAAAACGATGACAGCGGTAAAATAAAGTTTTAAAATTTCCCGCGTAAAAAAGCTTGCTGCCACGACAAAAAAGCGTAGCCAACGTAAATTATATGATGCGCATGGCGTCTGCGTCCAGTGTGAAAAGTTGTGGTTATGGCGTATATTTGGTAAGTTATTAAATAGATTTTAATGTGTCAACTTATCTCTGGTGTCAACAGATGATCTGGGACTAACATTTTCAACAAATAATGTCAAACGGAGTTTCATCAAATGACTTCTGTTTGACTGTAAAGTGTGTGTAGTTGATCATAATATTCTTAATTTTTTGCGTTATTGCCGGTTGTTTGTGAGGTGACGCTTGGGGTGTCGTCTTCATAATATTACCCCGTGTTGCTGTCTCGGGGTACCTAACGTGATGACATTTCTGCTGATACCTAAATCAATACCAAGCCTACCTACCTATATTGTTATTTCTTATTATTTTAGAAACATGCGAGTGTGCAAGAGAAAAACGTCCCGGCAGAGCTGCTGGACAGAGGAGGTGTATGAGGCTGTGACAATTGCGTGGCGTTCGGAAAGATGGGTGCGAGGAAGGCTGCGGCCCAGTTCAATTTACCGAAGGCAACAACTGAATGGCGTGTAAAGCTCTACAAATCCGGTTTGGAAGTACCTAGCAGCTGCGCTAAGGGTTTGGGTTCCAAATGGAAGGGTTTCTCCAACCAACCGGAAGCTGAATTAGTTGGGTAGGTACCTGAAGACAATGGAAATGAGATTAGGTATTTGGCCTGACAGGAGACGACCTAGCCTTTCAGTTAGCAGAAAAGAATAAAAATAGAACTTCCGTTTAAAAATTGATTTTTGAATCGTGGGGTCCGTCCGACGTATGTTCGTACGTCACTGTGTTGCGCGCCTGTACGTCACACCTATAAATATAAATATAAGTTAGAACCATAAACCATTTGAAAATTTGTTTTTTATAATAGATCCTTTTGAGTCGTGTGCAACCATTTTGAGGTTGGTCAAGAAATTGGCCCAATTTTGGCAAAAACTTGTTAGTCTTCGTTTCGATCGTTCCAAAAATAGATAATCACGTTTTTTATTTCCCACTTCATTAATCGTCGTATAGTCTTAAAATTTGTGAAAGCCGTCTCAGATAGATGCTTCAAGGACGTTAGGTACGTACACTCGCGTCTCACGACACTTATCACTGTTTGACGAATATGTTTGAGATTCGGTAGGCAGGTGTCTAAAATTATTCACCAGTGTAGTTTTAGATTTAGTAAGTCAACACTACACTTTTATTAACTCTGCACGTAGTTGTTGTGTTTGACATTAAATACATTATTATTATTTAAAAACATATCTAGGTAGATACCAATAACGTAAAAAGTGCGGTGAATTCCAATAATGACAATAAACAAAAGAATAAACAAGTCGTTTGCGCACAAGCCGAAACTTCACCTATCAGTGAATATGCTTGAAATTTGGAATTTGTAAATTTGCGATTGTGAGAAATTGAAGTGCGACTATTGTCGGACCCTTTATTTTTTATATAAATCTACAGTGCTGTAGACATTTTGCTGTAACAGTTGCATTGTAACCGCGTTAACCTCTACATTGTATTGTCTGAGGCCCACAGGAAAATTACAAAAACATGCTAATTGGTACTTAATTACTCTTTGTACGGGCAATTTGAAATTCAATTAGATAATCAATTTCACTGCGACCGTTTTCGTGGCAGCCATAGTAATCGTTCACTATATTGTTGCTTTTCTTGCAAAGAACTCCTTCTCTGGTAAGGCTCTACTGGTTTATATAGTATACCCAGTGCTCTAGTTCGAGTTAGGTAATCAGTGAAGACGTTCTTCCTGTACCTATTTCGTTTTTACCCAGCAAAAAAAAAAAAGAGAATTTTCTAGAAAGTCTACCCGCCCCTATAATTTTTGACCAACATTGATGAAATTTAGAAGGTAGGTAGGTAATTACAAAATCAAAGTAAAATAAATTCGAAGTCATACTAGTAACATATGGGAAGTTTTTTTTTAAAACCTCCTGAAACAGTGTGCCAAGTTCCTAAGTTGACTATTAACAACTGTGTGTCCGGCTCGTTCAGACCAAAACATTTTTTTATAATTTCTTTTCCTCTTTCTCGCAACAACGGCTGTAATTTTTGACTAATCTTGATATGCCTTCAAAATGTACCTGAATACGAGTTTAGACTGGTACTCGCGAAATTGTGTCAAAACCAGTCAAGACTGATCGTCGATGCAGCGGACGGCCGGACTTTTTTCAAAAACTATTTTAGGTAGATTTCGGAGTAAAAGTACTTACCTAGTCGTTACAGTGTTACAGTCGTTACAGTGGCTGTTGAAAAATTTATTTTTTCTTCTTTTTTGGTTCATGGTCCCTTGACCACAAAACCACCCTCAGTTCATAAGTTTATATTTACGTGCACGTTCCATTTATAAGTTTTAACTTGTAAACATCGTTTTGGCATGATGAAACCGACACTGGTCAGGGCGCCTGCTAAATACCTATATCGCGGCAACCGGTTAACATTCTTTGATATAGACATAGCCAACATATCCACTCTGCGCGACCTTTGTCAGTTCTTTATTTTTGCAACGTGGTGTAGTTGAGTAGTAGTACAATTTGATGTTGTTTCCAGGTACATCAGGTGTTTCGTGTAAAGAAAAATTGTGCCTGACTGGGATAGCATGGCGCCTCGTCCTGAAGGAGTACCCGAAGTTGAGGCTGGAACATGTAGGGAGCGACAGAAGGTGGATCTTGCTCATCCTCTTCCGGGGGAAGATGTTGTCATTTCCGGAATATCAGGCAGCTTCCCAGACAGCGATGGCATGGATATGTTCCGGGATAAACTAATGAATAAAGTTGATTTAGTGAGCGGAGATGACCGACGTTGGAAATTAGGTGAGTCATAAAAATGTGCACCTCTTGTTTATTACCGTGTTTTTTACTTTCTCGCCCGTATGTAATACATGGGCTGAGAAAGTTATGTTATCGTGCGAAATTTCGATTTTGAGATTTTCATTGCAAAAGGCGTTTCAGAGGTCCTAGATACCAAAAAAATGGTTTTTAGGTCATGTCCGTCCGACGTACGTACGTACGTACGTACGTACGTACGTACGTACGTACGTACGTCCGTTTGTCTGTAGCGCGGCTAGAGGTCACACCAGTCAACCGATTTGGCTCAAATTTGGAATATAGATGTCTAAAATCAGTTCCGAGATACATTTTTAATATAATTTTGATTACTCAAAAATTGCGCTAACTATTGTCAAAAAAGTGTCAAAAAAAAATTCAAAATCGTGTTTTTGTCTACTCAAGAAGCATTTCACGGTACGGTAATAAAGTTAGAACCTTCAAATTTTGCAATCGTATTCTTAGATAGATGCTCCAGGATCATTTTTATTGGTTTGGAGATGGGCCAAAATTGGCCCATACGTGAAAATCTTGGCCCCATGAACAGTATTAGCCGGAATTTCATAAAAATCCACAAACTTGTGCTTAATAACATTACTTAAAGGTTTGTCGAAGAAATATTCAATAACTTCAAAATTGCGGCCAATATAGGCAAAATAAAGTCAAAAATAGGAAAAAAAGCTAGAATCTCGTATTTGTCTACTCAAGACGCATTTCACGGTACGGTAATAAAGTTAGAACCTTCAAATTTTGCAGTCGTGTTCCCAGATAGATGCTCCAGGATCATTTTTATTCTTATTGAGATGGGCCAAAAATTTGGGCCAATATTGGCATTATCGTAGGAAAAATTTTCCAAAAATGGAAATCACGTTTTTGATTGGTTAGGTCACATTTGCAACAAGACTAATCGACGGATTTTCTTGAAAATTGGTGAAAGTGGTCTCAGATAGATGCTTTAAGGGCATTTTCAATAGATTTTCATTTACTTAAAAATTAAGACGGTGACATGCAAAATAGAAAACATATACTTTGCGCGTCGAACGACACTTCACTGTTTGACGGATATGTCTGAAATTCGGTTTGCAGGTGCCTAAAAGCATCGTCCAGTGTCAGGCAAAATACTTTTTAGAAAAAGTTAAAATTCTGACAATTATTCACGTAAAAAAAAATCAAATTTTCGATAAAAATTGCGAGAAAGTCAAGTGCGACCATTGTCGAACCCTTTATTTTAATTTTATTTGTGAAACTTTGGTGAACCATTTACCAGCGTAGTATTTACTGTGTTTTAGACCATCCCGAAGTCCCCCAAAGGACTGGCAAGATCTACAACTTAGAAAAGTTTGATGCTGGATTCTTTGGTGTCCACGCTAATCAAGCTGACGTCATGGACCCCATGTTACGTGTCGCTCTGGAACGAGTCTATGAAGCTATCGTTGATGCCGGTAATTAATTGTTTCACGGGTGGTGGTTTTGATTTACGCTGATATAGATTACTATTACTTACCTGGTGTGGTCTTTTTGATATGGTTCGAATCTACATACTTTTATGCTTGGTCTTATAGTGCACCTCCTCTATTGTTAGTTTATTCTTATTTCTCAGTTTGTTGGGTCCACCTTTCCTTATACTGGATGATCAAGGAAGCTATACCAGGGCATTAAGACACCAACCCCTAAAAAGAGAGAGAGGGTTGCTTGCTGAGCTATCAGTGGCCCACAGTGTGGTGGCCCATGGGGCATTTTATACTTTTCTAGGCATTTTACCATCATAGTTGTTATTGCATCTGAAACCTTTTTAGGAATCAACCCTTTCGAATTGCGTGGAACCAATACCGGGGTGTTTGCAGCCTCATGTTTAAGTGAATCGGAAATAACCTGGTTCTACGATAATGTAGAAATGGACGGATTGTGCACGGCGAATTCCAGTAGAAGTTCCCTAGCTCATCAGATATCTCACTGGCTTTGTCTTTCTGGTAAGTATAGCATTGTGCAAGTGCAAGATATAAAAGGATTCCTCGTCCTGCATGGGAGCAGAGGTATTCATTAGGTGGTGTTAGGAATTTTTGGAGTCGGCAGACGGAAATATGTTTTGTAGGAATTTAAAGTAATAGAGTACTGGAATAGCTTCCCTGTCTCTTGCGTGATTTTTAGTTTCAGTTCAGACCCGCCATTTTGATTGTTGCAGGTCCCAGTTTCGTCTTTGACTCGGCTTGTTCGTCATCTATGTATGCTTTAGAAAAAGCATACTGCTGCATTCGGGCAGGCGAATGTGACTCGGCCTTAGTAGTTGGCTTAAATCTCTGCCTGCATCCTTTTGTATCAATGCAGTTTTTCAAACTTGGTGTTCTGTCAGCTGAAGGCATGTGCAAAACATTCGATAATGCAGGTCAGTTCCATATTTACTGTATTGGTGCTAGGCCTGCCCAGGAGTAAAAATGTCACGACCCAAGACGAAGTTATCACACTCGATACTCGATATATTATACACCTACCTATTTATTTTTGGGTAAGATTCAGATTTAGCTGGTGGTGCCTACCGTAAAATTAATTGTTTAGTAGTTTAATAGTAGTTTAATGGTTTTTTTATTCATACAGTTTTAGTTTAAAAGACAACTTATTCTAGTTTTTAACGTTCAAGTCATGTGTTCAGTAGGTTACGGTTTTAACAACAACAAACTCCTGCAACTATTTGCAAGCTCAGTACAAATTCTAGAGGTCCAGGAGGTGGCGCCCCTCGCGGCGACTAGCGGCACTACGCCCGGTACCACCTCCCTTCACCTTTTCCAACATTAATTATTAATTAATTATTTATTTAAAAATCAGTCTTTTCATCCAACGGAGGGCAAAATAATTCGCCGCTCGCAGTGTTATTCTGATGGGTGCCGGAAGTGTACATGAGCTGAAACTGAAGCAGAATTAGTAGTGAAATCTCTTTGATGATTCGAAAATAATTATGCCCAAAAAATCAAGTAAACAAAGGTACCTACCTCTAATTCGCGTATATGTATAACAACTCAACAAGATTTTTCGGTCATTAAGGGTGCGTCCCACCATGCCCAGTTAAAATTTAACTGGAGATTTACCATGTTAAATTTAACTCAAAAGTTAAATTTAACATGGTTAACTTGGACAAAATCTCCAGTTTAATTTTAACTGGGCATGGTGGGACGCACCCTAAGTTGGTCAAAAAATTTGTCTATTCCCGTTTTTGATTCTTCGACCGAAACCGGTTCTACGTTTAGGGGCGCTAAACTGTGAAACTTATAGCTTATAGCCTGTCTTCCTTTGCAGCAAATGGATACGTCCGTGCTGAGGCCATTGCAGTTGTTTATATGCAGAAGTCGAAAGATAGTAAGAGGATCTATTCTCGTGTGGTTCATGTGAAGACCAACTGTGACGGATACAAAGAAGAGGGAATAACTTTCCCAAGTGCGGATATGCAAAAAAAGTTACTCACAGACTTCTATCAGGAGTGTAAAGTGGATCCTGCTACTGTTAGTTATGTGGAAGCTCACGGCACTGGAACACAGGTAAGTTATCTACTTAACGGCCTCGATAGCTGAGTGGACTAAATGGTCGACTTTTGAGGAGCAGTGAGAGTCGGGTCACTCCGGTTCGATCCCGATCCTACCAAAACGTTTTTCTGCTCGGCATTCACCTCTGATATATTCAGCATGTAAAGTGAAATGTATATCGAGGTTTATGTGGTTCGGAACCCACCTAAAACTGTAGGTCCCCATCGTTTACTCGATGACTGGGGAGCTGGTATTTGGAAGTGCTGCCAGCGGAGCACAATGGATAGTTCTTGAAAACGGTCTAGTTGCTGGGCTGGTCCCCCAACCCTCAGCTATTATTAAGTTATCTACTTGGAATGGCGATGCCTGGGAAGAGTCTGAGAGCGGCACATTCTGCTTCGATGTTCGCTCTTGCCTCAGAGTGGAGTGTACGCTGACACTTCTCAGCAAAAGGTTACCCATGTCCCTTCGAGGTTTTCTGGAAGGTACTGATATTTATTGATAGTTATCCATTTTACATATAACTGATAATATTTAGAACATTTGACGCCGAAGGATATGGTGCCCTCTACAGTGTTCTAAAATTCAAACCACATTCTATTTCACTAGCTGTTAAAGGAGATAGGTCATTCAGCTTTATTTATTCTCTTTTCTTTTCTCTAGGTTGGTGATCCTGAGGAGTGCAGTGTCATTGATGATGTGTTTTGTACCGGAAGGAAGGAGCCTCTACTGATTGGTTCTGTCAAGTCCAACATGGGACACAGCGAGCCATCGTCTGCACTCTGCTCCGTGGCGAAGGCTGTCATCGCACTGGAAACGGGAATAATTCCTCCTAATCTACATTATAAGACTCCACGAGAATCTATCCGTGGCCTTGTTGAAGGGCGAATGAAAGTAAGTGGATGTTATAACCTATTCATCTTAAACAAGCGGTACGACACGGTCGGACAAAACTTTACCTGCTTATTTGCGTGATTCCTAGAAATAAACCCTTGGTTAAATGATTGGAGACGGAAAAACTTTTTGACGAAAGGAATGGCCCCAGAATGTTCCCCCGAGTACTTAGAGACCCCACACGACATACTTCGGCAACCACCCAAAACTACCCCCTAAAAGGAGTTGGGGTGGATGGGGAAGCTCGAAAAACTTTTTGACAAAATAAATTGCCTCAGAACGTTTCACCGAGCATTTTGATACCCCATACAACGTACTTTGGAAAGTATCCAAAACTCCCCCCATAAGGGGGGGGGGGGGGGGGGTGGCGAAAAAACATTTTGACGAAATAAATTGCCTCAGAACGATCTCCCGATCATTTTGAGCCCACACAACCCATATTTCTCAAACCACTCAAATCTACCCCCCTTAGGGGGTGGGGTGCTAGGATACATTCAGAAAAACTTTTTGACACAAAAAATTGCTTCACAACGTTCGCCCGAACAGTTTGACACCCCATAAGCCGCACTTTATAAGTCACTCAAATTCCCCCCGGGGGGGGGGGGGGGGGGGGGGCTTGAGATAAGCCATATACTATTTGTGACGGGTATGGCGGTCGTCATGGGTCCTATCCAGAACTACTCGTATACCACAAACCACTGAATCCACTGATTTCACCCTTTTACAGGTCCAGGGGGGACTTCCCCCCTTCCAGGGAGTTATGCGGGGGTAGTGGGTGGTATCATTGGATTCGTAATTATTTGTTCTATAATTGTCCAAAATTTGATCAAAATCGTTAGAGCCGATTTTGAGCAAATACTTTTTTCTACCTTTTGGGGGAGTTTTAGGGGGGTAACCCCCCTTAATTTTAAAGGGGGGAAACTGGGCTTCCGGATTCTGATTTCTTCCAATTTTAGAAAGGTCACTACCGATTTTGAAGAAAATCGGTTGAAAAGTGCGCCGTCCAGGTCAATGCCACATACATAGCTAGCTAGCTAGCTAGCTACATACGTACTGACACGGAGTACCTGACCTCTTCTAAAAATTCCTGTGGGCAAACTTTTCGTCGGAGGAAAAAAGTGAGATGTTTTTCATATTCCGAAGGAATGGACGTTTCCAAAATGTTTATTAAAGTTTCAGTCGCTTTTGAGGTCTTGGTGCAATGACGGTTCAAAGTTGAGGTTTGCCGAAAATTGGCCCGCACGAATACAATACTTTACCTTACGTATACTACGTATACAGGTAAAGTAAAAAGAATGGGAGTAAATGGATACTTGATTTCTACTATACTATTGAAGCCGGGACAGGTCAAGTTAGTAAGTTCATTTACTGGTTAGCTGCCGGTACGAACCTAATTACGTCTGAAGCGCTACTTTATCGCTAGTCAGTATGGCGAGAAAGCGTTATTTTCATGCAAGATTTCGACATTTCCCATTATCTCTGAGTCCAAAAAAGTGATCTTGTGGAAAAGTCTGTACGTCCGTCCGTCATCTTTCACCCGACTTTGAGAAAATTTATTTGCATATGTCTAAAATATAAATAACTAAAATAGATGTATACATATATATAAACTTTTCTGCTGATGGTGGTTTTGGGAACCAGAGGTCATGAAAAGAAGAACTGTTTCGAAATTTTTCAAAAGTGAGACTACTGGTACGACTGCAATAGGTAGAATTTTCTTCGAAATCTACCTAAAAATCTCCCGAAACATCATTACCGAAACCGATTTTGGTAATGTCTGTTACGCTTCGTACCCTCTAAATGCGAGAAATTTAAGTGTCACCATTGACGGATCCTTTATTCTAGGTAGTGACGGAACCGACGCCACTGCCTGGTGATAAAGGTCTCATCTCCATCAGCTCATATGGTTTCGGTGGAGCGAATGGACATATTCTTCTCGAGCGGAATCACAAAAACAAAGTGAGGAACGGATCTCTGTCGGATAATATTCCTCGGTTGGTCACCGTGTCTGGAAGAACCACTGAAGCTGTTCAAGTTATTTTGGACGACGTAAGTCCCGGATTTTGGTAAAATTACTCATATAAACTCATGCATACCTTTAAGATGGTAGGTTAGGTAGGTTGTGTTGTGAAAAGGCAGAGCAACTTAAATCACATTTATTATCAAAGAATAAAATAGCCAAATTTACATAAAGGTAATTACAGCAATCAGAGTTGTGAGCAATGGCTTGTGCATATTGGCCTCCTGTTGAAGTGAGCCGAATCGAGGAGAATACGGGTTTAAAAAAATAAAAGCGGCCGAAAAAACTGTTTTTGTATTTTTATTGGCTTCAGAAGCATGAGAAGTTCAAGTGCGACCATTGTCGAGCTCTTTTTTTTTTTTCAGGTGATGTCTCGTTCACTTGATGAGGATTTCGTGAGTCTTTTACATGGAATTCACGCGAAAGATATTCCTGGCCACAATTACCGCGGTTTCGCTGTTTTAACAACTAAGGGGGAACAGGTCAAAGAAATAACGGTAAGTCTTGTCTCCCCCATTTTGAAAAAACTTTCACATTGTCAGGGAGTGATTGCGATTTCTGTCATAATTTTTAATTTTATACTCGAGTTTAGTTTTGGAAAAAGCAGGACCCTGTTGGGAATGCCCTTTATTTTCCTTTTGCAGGCAATGTACAGAGATCAAATTTCTAAGAACGTGATCTTCGTGTTCCCTGGACTTGACGGACACACAAGTGGAATGGGGAAATCTCTGCTAAAGCTGCCAGCCTTCGCCAAATCCATCGAGACCTCGCAGGCTGCCCTCGGATCCGCCAATATTGACCTACTCTCCATCATCACGGAAGATGACGTCCCTCTCGATGACCCAGTCAGTGCCATTGTTGGCGTTGTCGCTATGCAGGTATGTAGGTATCATTTACTTGTAGCAGTAGTCAATATTTTTAATTAGTGACACTACAAAACCGCATTTAGCTTTTATTGTATTGCTTTCCACTTATTCCAGGATTTGAATTTTATCCAAAATTTTACTCAAAATTGGCAGGCAGAAACTGTAACAGTTTAGGGGAGACCAAGATGTTGCCCCCCTCCCCCTCAAAAAAAAAAAAAAAAAAAAAAAAATTATCTATGTTACGCTTTATGGTGGATGTGTGCGGTGTAGGTGTTAAAAAATTACAAGTGTAACCGAATCATTAACGATACCTTTCAGGACACGAAGCGGACCCCTGGCCCACTGGGCCACAGAGAAGCACAAGTAGTAATAATAATTATTGGTACTTTCAGTTTTCAGTAAATTTTGGTATTGTTGGTATTATTATTTTTATTTTTAGATTGGACTGGTGGACTGCCTTTCAGCAGTGGAAGTTGTCCCTGATGTGGTTTTGGGTTACTCGATCGGAGAATTGGCGTGTGCTTACTCTGTTGGAAACCTGACTGCGCAACAAACCATACAGGCTGCCTACTGCATTGCACGGGTCATTACACAAGCTGAAGTGGATAAAACGTTGACTGTTACTGTTGGTTAGTAGGGTAATAGAGTTTGGCAGTCCTGTTTGTCCCTTAGAAGCTCCCATGGACATTTTTCGGGTCTAAATTTCCCCCTAAGGAGCATTAGAAGGCACTTTCGAAAGGTAGAACAAATAGCTAAATACCTGAGTAACGTTGATACTTTTCATAGGTCTTGGGGCTGAAGAACTTGCTACATTCCTGTCGCCGGAAATAGAGGTTTGTGGCCTGAATGGGCCAAACAGTAGTTCCGTTGTGGGACCTGTCAACTCAGTTCATCGCCTCAAGCAACTTCTTCTTTCTCGGGGAGTGACCGTTGAGGATAAGAACCTATCGGGAATTGGTCTTCACAGTAGCTATACTGCGAAAGTGGAGCGACAGCTGATATCTGACCTTGGCAAGGTATAGTCAGAAGAGTAATTCCTATTAATGTACCTAAGTAACTTGTATAGATACCTGCGACAACATGTAACTAATTTTCAGGTGATTCAAAGTCCATTAGTGAGAGATAACAAGTGGATTGCTACTGGGAAAGACATAACTGGATTGGACACACTTTGCTCCGCTCAATACTTCACTGGAAGTCTTCTGAATCCTGTGCTTCTTCGTGACGCCATGACGAAATTACCAAAGAGTGCAGTTATGGTGGAAGTGGGTCCCCCAACTTTTCTGAAATCACAGCTAAATATGTTTTCTTCATCCTACATAAATCTCATCGACAGTAGAAGCTGTGGCTGTGCTCCGGAGTTTTTTAAATCTCTTGGCCGGTACGTAACTGTATGAATATAGGAGTCAGATGTTACAGAAACTTTTATGTTCCTGCTTGGAGGTAACTTCATTGTTTACCTGTACTTTGGATGTAAGTGATACTACCGTTTAGGATACTGCCAATCTTGTGGCACGGGCGCAGTGCATGGGCTTTGACCCAATCTTTTTGATCTTTCTTGGCACTGCTAATACTCGGTCAATCTGTAGTCATTAATTTGTAAATAGTGGCCAAAACAAATTAATTCTTGCATCTTTTTACATCCAGGTTACAACTGAGAGAAAGTCAAGTACGACCATTGTTGAACCGTTTTTTGGTATTTTTTTCCACGTACTTAAGAGGACGCTATACCTGACGATGCATTTTTTGCCCCCCATAAGATTAACATTATGAGCGGCGATTCATTTTCAAGGTTTACCCTTGGTTGGAAAGACACAAAATTTTGCCTGTACCTAGCCCTAACAATGTTCTAGGGAGTGTTCGAAGCAGATTTCCCAATTTCTCACTGGTTTCTTTTATTGCAACTGTTTTGCAAATGCTAGCATCGCATACCTCAATTTTTAAAGAGGAATAGTGCTGTATCTCGAAAACCAGTAAAAAATTGGGTAATCTGCTTCAATGACGACCTACAACATTGTTAGGGCTAGGTATAGGCAAAATTTTGTGTCTTTCCAACCAAGGGTAAACCTTGAAAATGAATCGCCGCTCGCAATGTTAATCTTATGGGCGGCAAAAAATGCTCCGTCAGGTATAGCGGACCCTTAAGGGAATTTGTTTTGTTTCAGTCTGTATTTACATGGTGTAAATATTCAGGCGGCTGGTCTCTATCCTCGAGTGAAATGGCCTGTATCTCGAGGAACTCGGATGATTAGCCCATTGGTGCGCTGGGATCACTCCAAAGACCATTTCGTTTTTTGCTTCAACAGCATAGGTTCCGCTAAAGGAACGGAGGGTGAGACCAAAGTTGTGGTGTCACTCAAAAGTGAAGATGGCGCATTTCTTCAGGGCCATACTATTGATGGGCGTGTGCTATATCCCGCCACTGGCTATATTGTAAGTGTTTGCGGAGCTGCCATCTTGTTCTGATCATATTAAGGATTTATAATGTTAATTATATTATTATATTTTCTTTAATGGACGTGAGCGCCCGGTTAAGCATAACTTCTTAAGAGTTCGGCCAAAGCCGAATAGGAGAAAGTCGAAGCCAGTTTAGGAGTGAGCCGAAACCATCACATCCATACCGTAAGCGGCGAAACTTGCTCACTTCATGATTTGGACGGATACCTCTCAGGATCCATTGACCGTATCGCTTTGAAACAACTTTTTTTCTTCTCCTATTTGTACAGTATATCTCTGGGTTATAGCTAGCGAGGAAGTATAAAATGGTTACCTTGGGTTGCTGTTTCTTTCAGAATCTAGTTGCAGCCGCTATAAAAGGAAATGTAGGTGAAATAGCGGAAAAGAACACACTAGTTTTTGAAGACATCCAATTCCTCCGTGCAACGCCGTTAAATAACGAAGGTAAGTAAAGAATGAAGCTTACATAGCATTTATTTTACTAGCCTAATGTTTTACCTTCTTCCAATGACTAAGGAGTAATACGAAGATGTTTCAGGGGCAGATTGGTTACATGATCGTGTATGATGTTCATTCATTAGTGGTCATCTTCCCCTTGGTGATAAAAAAGTTTTTTTTGTTAAGGAATTCGTGAAATGCTTCTAACTCTGAATGATAGCGTCAGTGGCCACAAAGCTTACAAATCTTTCAGACTCTTTATTCGTAGGTACTCTTTACCTCCACACGCACCACTAAGCGCCTGCTGGGGGTCTCGATATATTGTATAATGTGCTATTTTAAAATTTAAAAAAATAGTCGAATTGCAAACAAGAGTAGAATCAGTCTGCTCCTGCATGGCCACGAATGTCTGACACCTGTTAGACACCGCTCTGTTCCTGCAGTACGGTAGGTAATACAACATGTAACCTGAAAACCGTCATTTAATCCTTAATTCCAAGCTGGAAGAGAACCTCGGGTGACCCCAAGTGAAACCTCGTCATAGGCGACAACGACGCGTGTGTAATCGGTTCTTCGGTCGTTGCGCCAGACTCAGTAAAATACTTTGCCTCTGTAATTGATGTTTTTTAGGTAACCACGAGTTTTTAATAAGCGTACAGCACACTTCTGGTCGTTTTGAAATCATGGAAGGAGGAGCTGTCATCGTCACTGGTTTCGTGAAAATTTGTGATGGCGAAGCGTCCAATGCTGACCCAAGTGTGCTGCAACATCGCGAACAGTGTGAGGGAGCTATCCTACAGAAGAAAGATATTTACAAAGAACTTAGACTGCGTGGATACAACTACAGTGGTCTGTTCCGTGGTCTAGAGTCTGCTGATTCTGCCGGTAATAGTTTCTTGAAAATAAAATTCCTATATAATGTAGAGGAAAATTGTGCCATTTTTTCAAGTCATTAAAGAGCTGTTTATATATGTTTTATGCCTTCGAAGGAATTTTGACGATTAATAACCTCGGTTTTATTTTTATATCATCATTGCTCTGTAAAAGAAGCTCACAGGTTTTGTTTTTCAGGGACCACTGGAGTTGTTTCTTGGAATGATAACATGGTAGCCTTTATGGATACAATGCTTCAGATTCAAATCTTGGGGTTGGACAGCCGTGACCTTTATGTTCCTACCGCTATTGCAAAATTAGTTATTAACCCGTTGGAACATTTTCGTGCTCTTGAAAAATCCAAAGGTGGGCAGACAGGTAAGAGCTTACCTTATTGCTACATGTACTATTACACGAGTACCTATACTAGGCACTGGTATTCGTAAACTGCCGTCCATCTAAGGGTCGATTTCATCAGACCAGTTTAGCGATAGGATAAACTGTGAATATTGCAATTGCAAAGATATGTTTATCTTCAAGGTTTAGAGGACGTTAGCTTCTTCCTGTAAGCTAAAGATATGCGTCATTTGTTTATGTATTTAACTTATCAAATAGACTGGTCTAGTGAAATTTACCCTTGAGTGTATATTTTCAGTTTGAAATTATATACCGAATACAGATACAATGTAGAAACGTTTTTTAATTTCAGCAATTTCTTTAAACTGTTTCTGTGGAATTAGTTTGTCGAATACTGTAGGGGGCAGTCTAACGGATTCCCCATTAACACTTAACATTTCTGATTAGAAAAACATATAAATACTACTAAGGTGCTACAAATTAGCCAGACAAACTTTTTTACCCTAGCATACGTAGTTTTTCAGAGAGCCGATTAGAAATTCCCCCCCCCCCCCCCCCCTTGTGACCTGTTTGTTGAAGTTACGAATGAACTTTTATTTCTAGGTATTCCCATCAACTACTACAAAGATGTGAACATAATAAAGGCTGGAGGTGTGGAGTTCTGGAACGTGCGGGCGCAGCAGATTCCGCGCAGGAAAACACTCGCTGACCCCGTGCTCGAGAGATATGCATTTGCCCCCTTCACAGCACAGTTCCGACAGCAAGTAAGAATTGATTTACCCTCAAGAGGGTGGCTAAACATCTGGGAATGAAATAACCAAGTTTTTTTTTTTTTTTAATAAGTGCAGGACCCGAGGGGGTATTTGCGCTTTAATAAGTGGGAACGCCAGCAGTCGCCGGCCAACCTATTTGGTCATGGTGGGGCCAGGGAAGGTTGGCGGGCGGCTGCTGGCGCTCAGAGGGAGTCGTGGGGATTTAAATAACCAAGTATTTTATTCATGCGAATCAGTTCTTAGCATGCAAATTGGTGCGACGAAATGAAACCTTTCTGTTATGAAAGCATTTAAAGTTGTCCAGAAGAGAGAATTCAGTGCTATCTCCTTTACAGAACGAAGGTGATATTGCTAAGGTGGCTTGTTGGATGATCCATCTAGCTCTGGAAAATTTACGGGGTATTAAAGTAAGAGTTCTGGAATTCGCAAAGGATATGCTGTTTGATGACTCACCGTTGCTGGCACCACATGTTGCTACCATCCTCGGCAACCTCCCGCTCATACAGGTGGGTACTTTATCCTCTTATTTACCACACAGAAAATGAGAAGCACATGGACATTCCTTACAAATCACAAGTGAACAAGGTGCTTTGAAAAATCCGGTACGGCCTTCTTCCAGGTTCGATGGTGGTTTGACTCCTCTGACGTTATTTCCAGTTTTTTGAGATCTGTAGCAGTTTCTAAATAAAAATGTCGGGTGCTCTTACAGCATAAACACCCCCTGTATTAGTAAGCAAGGCTAGATAGTAAAAATGTATTAAATGGTAACATCGTATTTGGCTTCCAGGCGGATGTGAGGTTATTAGCCGATAGTGACAGCCCCTTTACGAGTGATTCCTTTGTGGGAGTAACAGTGAGCAGCGACGCACTGGACACTGAGGCTGATTTCGCGGTCATAATCGGCCCCAGCCTCCTCGACAACACTGACGTCCTAAATAAATCTCTGAGGGCACTTAAAGATGGAGGATTCCTCTTGTCAAGAGAGCGGGTTGGGACTGTGCTACCAGACAGTGACCTCGCTCCCCTTACGGAGTATACTGTCGGTCAAGAGCGATATATTCTTCTTCGAAAGGTATCGAGCCTCTTTTACTTTGCTAATATTTTGCTTTTGCGTTATGCCAGGACCTTGAATGCATGGTGAAATGCGTGAAGCCCTGCTTGCGCAGGATTACTAATTTGTGTAGGTTCAGTATTAAAATTGAAATACTAAGAAGTTCTGCCTTACTGGTTGAATGAACAGAATTTTTTTTCTTTTTAACTTAGAGTAAGAACAAGGGCACGTCCACTGCCGTCGTCAGTGTAACAAGTGGCACAGATTTTTCATGGATCAACCCTCTGAAGAAAGCACTGTTCTCCGACGCCTCTAGAGTTATACTACTCGCTGAGAATGTGCAAACCAGCGGTGTATTGGGTCTTGCCAACTGCTTACTTCAGGAACCTGCTGGAGAAAAAATTAGGTGCCGTTCAAAAAAGGGACAACAGTCGCACGTATTAGGAAATGATGATTTTATTCTTCTTAAAATTGTGACACATCCAAGTTTATTTGTCCACTGGTTTTCCTAAAAAATCCGCAAGATGCCTTGAAAATTTGAGATGTTGACATTACGCGTAACATATGTCGGGCCGACCGGGCATTGAAATGAGTGGCTGAAGTAAATTAATCGAAGATAAGTTAGCAGAGCACGACGTCGTAAAGAGTTGTTCGTTATTCATGTGCTATGTCCTGTCCTGTCTTTCCTTTTCTTTCTTTAACTGCGGGTGGGGGAGCCCCGAGGCATCCCTAAACACTTAGACAGAAGGCCATTGTGCCACCCCGCTTTTCCTACCTTACTGCAGGAGCTCCTGTGCAGCAGAATAGCAGTTCTATCAAATGTTTACGTTTCAGATGTGTCTACATTCGGGACAATTCTGCACCAGTTTTCGACATGAATCTGCCGTTGTATGCTGACCAGCTGGCGAAAGATTTAGTAATGAATGTATATGAAGATGGCGTGTGGGGCAGCTACCGACACCAAACCTTGGAGAATCTGCCCCTTGTACCTGCGCATCACATATACCTCAACAACGCCGTCAGGGGGGACCTGTCTTCCTTCTCCCTCTACCAAGGACCCCTCGATAGGGCGTAAGTATGTGCACTTTCACTGATGGGGAAGGGTTGAAATTCGATTGTTTCATGCAAGACTGTTTTCATAAAAGCCAGCGAGAAATGTAGTTTGATACTTGTGGGATAATAAAGTGGGCAATTAGGACCGGGCCGAAGTAACTCTTATTTTTGTCCTCGAGTGCATAAACCTTTCTTTCTAGTTGATGGTCAGGGTAATCTACCAATGGCTGCTGAGTAGTTTTATATATATATTTTTTTTACTTTTTTTTGCCATCGAAACCGTGTAGTGCCCGTGACTTAATGTACGGTCTAAATATCGCTCAGTGATTGAGTATTTTGATGCTATATGAAAACAGCCTCAACGAATGGTATCGGCTTAAATCAACGTAAAATATTGCCATTTTTTAGGATGAAGACTGGGGACATAAACAAGAAGTGTCATGTTAAAGTCCATTACGCAGCCATTAACTTTCGGGATGTGTTGCTGACGTCTGGAAAGATTGTACTCCCCGCGTCCATCAGTACGGGTAACGTGAGTATTGAACTAAACAAATTACTCCCTATGCGCCATTACTGTTTAAAGGTTTATTATTATTATTTTTTGTTTGAAATAAGTGAAAGAACTGTGTGGATATTTGTGTTTATTTGAATGAATGCCAGCACTGGCCGGCCAACCTATCTGGCCAGGATGGCTAGCAGGGGGTGTTGGCGGGTTTAGATCTGTTGAATTAGATAGGAGGCATGTAGGAAGTGAAGAGTGAGATAGATGTTGGAGGTGCCATCACCCAAGGCGTTAGGAAAACTGGTGATCGTTGGAAGGGGGGAATGACAAGTGGGGCAAGGCCGGGGGGGGCTGTTGGGCCATAAGATACCCGTGGTTCACCCTTATGTGCCCACGAAGCTGGGCAAGGACCACATCTTCGAGGCAATTAGGGCGAGTGTTCTGCAGCTCTATTACGGAACTTTTTATCACGCGTGATAACCGCGTGATAAACATTTATAATGCTATTTTCCCTATGTTTTCGTGATAACTGCGTGATCACGCGTGATAAAAAGATCCATAATAGGACTCCAGGAGTATCACAGCATTCCTACCAGCGATACTGGAAAGATGAGAGAAGGGGAAGCAGGCGAGGGGTGACGTTAATTATTATGGAAGTATTGTGTATTACTATATACCCTTGCAGGAGCTGCTGATTGGAATGGAATATAGCGGAGTCACCGACAAGGGAGAACGTGTGATGGGGGTCTTACCTAGAGGAGCCATGACCTCAGTTATTGAAACTGACGCACTCACTACCTGGAAAATCCCGGATGACATGTCACTGGAAGATGCTGCTACAGTTCCCATCGTCTACATGACGGTCAGCTATGATAGTAGATGATAGTTGACTGCAAAGTAGGGCAGACTCTTGAGATTTTCAAGGCAAAAAATAAAATACTTTTAAAAGTAACTAAAAGACGTATGATTGATGCCTCGTACTCATATGACAGAATAAAATATTGACTATTATTTGTGTCTGAACTAAAATATGAAAAAAAAAAAAAAATATTCGATTGTTTCAGGTTTACCGCGCATTGGTTGTAACTGGTAGAGCGCGCCGAGGGGAGTCAGTGCTGATTCACTCTGCAGCTGGTGGAATCGGCATCGCTGCCATTAACGTGGCATTAGCGCTGGGACTCGAAATATTCGTCACCGTTGGTACGCCTGAAAAGCGGGAATTTCTACGCAAGAATTACTCTCAGGTAAATAGTGATAACCGATATTATATGGTAATTGTAGTGCCAAAAGAATTTTCGGTGGCGGCAATTGGATTTGGAAAAAGGAACCGAAGTTGAAGAAATCGTTAACTTGGAATTATCATATTCTTCAAAAGCACGATTTTTGAATTATTTTGGCGGTTTTTTGGTTATAGCGGCCTTAGTTTTCGACCAATCAAAATATCCTTGAAAATGCCCCTTGGCCGTGATTTTAGACAGGTCCGTACCAAATTTCAATTTTGAATTTGAATGGTATAGGGTCTAGAGCAGTGCACGGTCGGACGGACTGACGGACGTACAGACTTTTTCCAGAAACTCCTCTTTTTGATTCATGGGACCCCCAGGATCATAGTAAACCCCATATTTTCTCGCTACGTATGGCTAGCGAGAAAGTAAAAACAGTGGACTGGATTAGATTTAATTAAGGTACAATTTAAGAGGGAGCGTATGTGTTTATTTCGTTATAAAGAGCAGTAAAAGGCATTGCGGAGATAGGGTTTGTCTAGGGACCGTAGCGTTCGTTCGTTATTGAAAGGTTTTCGTTATAGAGATAAATCTTCTGCCTCATCATCAAAATTTTCTTCTATAACATTTCTTAAAACATAAAGTGATTAACCCAAAGCTTATACCTGTATTAAATTTGCCCCACTATTTGTAACAATGATGCCAGCATTGTTATTTGTTTGAAGCAATCTGGCGTATCTTCGGGAGGGTGTTATTTATCAGTGGCAACACTTTGCGAACATCGCCATTCGTTTTTCACCGGCCAGATTGAGGAATCGAACCTGTGTCAAGACGCGCCATTTCGATTTCGAGATTATAGGTTACCCATAATTCTGGAGGTCCGCCGAGTCCAAAGAAAAAAATTCTTAATTTATTAAATGATAATGTACTGTTTACCATTTCATGTAGATCCCCGAAAGTCATGTCGGAAATTCGCGAAATAGTTCATTTGAGGAGATGGTGAAGAGAGAAACCAAGCTGCGCGGTGTGGATATGGTCCTTAACTCGCTGTCAGAGGACAAGATGGCTGCGTCACTACGGTGCCTCGCCCCCAGAGGACGCTTCTTAGAAATAGGAAAATACGATCTCCTCAACAATACTCCTATTGGTATGGTGTTCACATTAAAGTGGGATAGAATCAATAAATAAACGTATAATATTTTAATAAGAATGCACTCAAAGAGGTGCCTGTATTGGCCCCTGCCTGTTCCTAAATTATTAGTTGAGCAACTTAAGCATAATTTAACAGGAACTAAGTACTCTGTTTCCTCAAATATTTGTCCCTGAATTATTTTAACAAATTTCTGAAATATTTCTTAGTTCGACACTTAAGAAAACCAACGTCTACCTCTTAGGGGATTTTCACGGGAACTGAAATCACTATTACTTTTTTTATAGGTGTAGAACCATTTCTGAAGAACGCAAGTTATCACGGCATTATGTTAGATGTGGCCCTGGAAGGCAGCGGAGATAATGTCCTCATGAATGACATGACCAGCTTGCTGAGGCTGGGTGTCATGAAACCTCTGCCAAGAACTGTTTTCGATATCTCACAGTCTGAGCAAGCATTCAGGTAAAAAGTGACTCAGGTACTACTTGACTTTCCATCCTAGATAACAGTATAACTTTTCAGCCTTTAAGCAATGGCAGGCAGCGGCTGTTTCCTCATTAAAGGTTGAACTCAAGCAACTTGACCATTGTTACCTGTTTGATGGGAGTTCCTTGAGGTAAAGCACTGTTATTCTTGGTTTACAGCCTTCTCCCGTTCCGCCAGACTAGAGCAGAGTCGCTGGTAGAACCGCCATATTCGAATTCATTTTTATACATTTTAGATACATGACGACTGGAAAGCATATTGGAAAAGTTTTGATGAAGCTAAGAGATGGAGAGGAGCCTACGAACCATCCAAAAGTTTTCAACGCAGTTCCACGATATTTTTGCAAATCAGAATCATCTTATATTGTAGTTGGTGAGTAACTTAACTGCAGTAAGTAGGAAAGTATTTGAGTATACCAAAATGAACCGGTCCCTTAAATTTTTTATCGTAAAGCGAGTTTTCGAATGATAGCACTGATTTCACGGCTATGATTCTTTGGTTCATGGTTCATTTTTCATTGATGAGTAAAACATTCCAGCAGGCGTATTCCCTTTCTCTAACGCCACAAAAGCACATTTAAACACATTGTTTGAATGTGGTATTTGAATGGCGTTAGACGAAAGGGAACAAGGCCAAATTACTGAAAAAAGGATGGAAAAAATCAAAATAGTTTTGTTTACGATTTTTTTTTTTTTTAAACGTTTTGTTGACCTTGTCCCGCCGAAAAAAAGTGGGATGAAAGTGTAAAACGCCTGGTTTTCCAGTAAATTTACAAATTGAGAAATTCTACTAAACTATAAAAAAAAAAAAATTCAAGTAAATACGATTCTAGCAGTTTTTTAAATATTGATAAACTTTCTTCAGATTTCATTTCAACCGGGAGGGGGGGGGGGGGGGGGGGGGCGTTGTATAGACGAACACCTAAAATCGGAGGACTGTTGAATCAACGGGAGGTAGCAAATGTGCCTACATGTGTGTTTAAACACGACCTGGTTATATGCGAGTGAAAGTTTGCATTAAGAGGGAAGTGTTCCGGATGTTCGCGAACAAATAATGTGATGTCTCATAAATAAAAACATAAGGAGCAGGGAGAAAGCCAAGTTGAACCCTTTATTAAACCCACCCTGTGGAGGGTGAAGCCCACGATTGGTGACTGGGTTTCAGCCTCCCGACCCAGCCGTATTGACGAAGAGGTTGGTGCTCGCCTCCGTATCGGCCATACCTCCTCACCCATGGGTACTTGATGGCCAAGGAGGCGGCCCCTACCTGCTCTTTCTGTTCAAGTCTCCTCACTGTGGAGCACGCGCTTTTAGAATGCCCGGCGTTCCACCGGCAGCGCACTCAGTGTGTCCACCCTGAGTGTGGTGCTGGGGGATGATCCCGGGACCTTTTCCACCTTGGTGGCATTCCTGAGTGCCACCGGGCTCATGTCCAAAATTTAGAACCCCCCTCTGCAGCACACCACTCAATGGCGCGGATACCCACTTGGGTCTTGCGTTTCAAAAAAAAAACCCACCCTGTTATGGATTCGTTTTATTTTACAACCACTTTGATTGCAGGTGGACTTGGAGGCTTTGGTCTGGAGCTGGCAAACTGGCTGGTCACGCGAGGTGCCAGGACATTGGTTCTCACCTCAAGAGCAGGTATCCGCAATGGATACCAGAGCAGCAGGGTGCACCTGTGGCGCCGCCATGGTGTCAGAGTTGAGATTGCTACACAAGACATCTCTACCGAAGAAGGAGTTTCTCAGCTGCTCACTGAGGCAAACACACTGGCCCCTGTAGCAGCCATCTTTAATTTAGCTGTTGTAAGTTTCTGGAGAGTCCCTCGTAAATAATTCCTTTGAATTCTTTCTTTGGGAAGAGGGGAGGGGGGGGGGGGAGGGTGTTTTTTTTGGTTGAAACCTGATAGTAAGTGATACATAGGTACATGCCATAAGAGAGGTTCTTGCTTATTCTACCAGAATTTAAACCCTTACGTCTCAGGACTCTCACCTTGTCAATCTTTTGATCATTTTATTTACTAACAGTGTGGAGTATAAATTAATGTTTCGTTTCCTATTTACTAAATGACAGTGCAGGAGAGTAGTTAAGTAGTCTTCTGTTTATTAACTTACTGACGGATTATCTCACACTCAACCGCTGCTAACCGTCCTGACTGCCCGTAAAACTGTTTAAAATATTCCTTTTTCTAGGTGTTAGAGGACTCTATTTTTGAAAACCAGACTGAAGATTCCTTCCGTAAGTCGTTTAGTGGGAAGGCGATTGCTACTTCATTGCTGGACAAAGTGAGCCGCAGGTTGTGCCCCAGCCTGGAGGAGTTTGTTGTGTTCTCCAGCGTGTCGTGTGGCCGAGGGAACGCCGGACAGACAAACTACGGCATGTCCAACTCAGTGATGGAGAGAATCTGCGAGCAGCGCAAGGCGGAAGGGCTTCCAGCACTGGCAGTGCAGTGGGGGGCTATAGGAGAGGTCGGGCTGGTGGCGGAGATGGCCGAGTCTCATCAGGAGCTGGTCATCGGCGGAACTCTTCAGCAGACCATCAGCTCCTGCCTCCAGTGCATGGACACGTTCCTCAGCCAGGAAGCTCCAGTCGTCGCTTCTATGGTGGTGGCTGAGAAGCGCTCTCTCAGAAAAGATAATGCTAACATTGTGGATACCGTATGTTCCATATTAGGTGAGTTACGAAACCAAGGGTTCAAAAAAGGTCGCAGTATGATGTCGGATGATGTTCGAATTAAAATAGCTAGTAGCATTTTGTGGCCACCTGAAACTGCAAATTTTAGAATTGTTTCCTTTCGCTTTCTCGCTGGAAATAGACTTATCGAGAGAACTGTAAGTAATACCTTCCTAAATAAGAGTTAGCACCTAGCGGCGCTAAGTACTAGGAAGTCATTTGCAACCATGTTTTTGACTATTTCTTTATTTCTAGAAAATAGTCATCCTGGTCACTGCAGTGTCCGTGGCCAATTTTCAGAGTTGCTGTTTGATATGGCACTTATTTTCTTACAGCGTCTTTCTTTCCACCAAGTGACATGGGTACTAGAAAATGAAAATTCTTGTTTCAGGTATTCGGGATCAAAAGTGTGTCTCAATGAATTCGTCTCTCACCGAGTTGGGAATGGATTCTATGACTGCGGTAGAAATCAAACAGACATTAGAGAGGGAGTTCGAAGTCTTCCTTTCAGCCCAGGAGTTGCGAGGAATGACTTTTGGCAAGTTAGCAGCACTGGAAAACAGTAGTTCGGCAGCTAGCAATGTCAGCAATCATCCTCCAGGTACGTTTTATCCTAAGTGATCCACTGTTTAGGTATCGTTTCCTACCGAGCACCATACGTCAACGTGGTAACCGAATACATAAAGTTCATTCTGATAATATGAATGAGGGAACCTTCGGAGTATTGTCTTATTTTGGGTTTTTGCCTTTGTACAACCTGTCTTATTTTTTTTAGCTGAAGCCGTGGACCTCAGCTTACTTATTCGAAATGTGCCGCCTGAATCTGAAACAGAGGAGAACTTGAAATCACTGAAGACAGCCTCCGTAACTGGAGACTCCGTTTTCTTCATCCCAGGGTTGGACGGATTTATATCATCATTCATTCCCTTGGCTCATGATTTGGACAGACCAGCATTTGCCCTCAGTTACCCACACCAGAGGCCTGACGTGGACTCTGTAGCGAAAACAGCGCTCGTCATGCTTCCGGTAATGCTTATTTCTCAAGGGAATAAAAGAAATTACTCCGCCTTCCTTGGTACAGAGGTCAGGGAACCGGACCTTTGTCCGAAGACATCACGACTTTGGAGCTTGGCTACGGCCTACTTAGTGTTGACATCGGCCAGCATCACTACTTTTCATTCAATTCCCATTGCACTGGGAAGGTCAAATAAAACTTCCTATAGTTCTTTTTATACAGTTGTTACACATTGTTGAGCTTGTACCGTTGTAGAGGGAAATTTCGTTCAAGGTAGGGAAGCGCAGAATAGTTTGAAAATTTGGCGCAATCATGTGTCCGTTACACCAGAAGCAGTCAACACTTCGACTATTTTCGATATCTCGCATCTCGAGAAGGATAGCCATTACTCTAGAGGCTGCCACCAACGAATGATCAAAATAGTTTAAATTCAAGTAATATCCCTAAGTTTGATTTTTGGAACCTGGACATTTGAAGAAGTAAAATTGCTGCAAAGGACATTACCACCTCTCCCTAAATCGGGGTAAGTCATCCAAGAGAAAAGTAGCGTAAATCTCGCCTATACCTGTCCCGAGTTGAAAGATATGTCAGACCTTGTTCCCTAAAGTTTTTCCGAGTGCCATTTTAAGTAAAATGTAAAAGGGTGCAGCTGATAGAGTACCTAGAGGGCTCGTAAGAGAGATGTGAGGTATCGGGTGGTCGAGATGTTGACTTTGTGCGGTTGGTGTGATGGGCATATGATTGCAGGGAGGTTTTTTGGTCATGCCGGCTGATCCACGACATGAAGCGTAAGAGTTGGTCCAAGCCAGGAAAGGGGATGGCGATGGTGAGCTAGATCCTCGAGGGGAGGGCAGAGCCCTGCTGGTGGACAGGAGAGAAGAATGCAGTCACTCAGGTGAAATCAACTCATAGTCTTGGCAGAACATGCCAGTGCTTAGTCATGTCTCGTCTTAAGTAATCAAGTCATACTTGCTAAAGCTAAGCTAAGGCCAAACAGTCAATGCTGGTAAACATAATGGTTCCTTTTTCAAAATATTCTGATTGCTTTTTTTGCTTTCCGCAATCACTAGCCTGTCAATCACGTTTATGGAAAGTAAATGGCGCTCATACCGGTACAAAATTCACCCTTCATCCATCCAATGCAATCTTTTTAATCGTAGGTAGGATCTTTAATATAAATTTACATCAATCCTGAGCTCAGGCAGTACTGAAATAGGCATCTATCTGGGATCTCTTTGCTGTCCTGATTAACAACGTCTACGGACGTCTACATTTGTTTGTCATTACTGAATTTTACCGTCACCCATACGTACTTACTGTCAATAGATCTTTTCTCTTATCATAAAGTACTGCTGCATATCCTTATAGTCAATCACCTAAGTATACCAGTTTAAGGCGCATATCTGATAGAATTCCAAAGGTACAGAAATAGCTAGTTTAATCGAGATTTACGAAGCCAGAACCCTACCCAAAAACTGAGCTACTGCCGGGAGGAGAATTGGCACTCTATATTAAAGCCACCGGGCCGCTTACTCTAAGGGGCTCGCTACAAGCTGAGTTACTGCATTGATCAGTTATGAGATCAAGAGTTTTTTTTTATTGTCTACGTTCTTTATTATGTCATAAAATGGAAAATTCGTGATTCAGCCGTACCCATGGGTACTTATTATTGATAACTTCTCGACCATAACTTTTTTCTTGGATTTATCATGATAAATTATTGTTTCAGGCTTTGGAGGAACAACTGGGCGATGGGAAAGACTTTACACTGGTGGGTTACAGTGCGGGGAGTGTAGTGGCCATTGAGTTAGCCTCTCTTCTCGAGGCTTCAGGGCGGAAAGGTCGCCTCATCCTCATCGACGGTTCCCCCGCTCTTGTGGCCAGCTTGCTCAAAGCATTCGACGTGAGCGACTCCGATGCTGATATTGAAAATTTTGTCCTTACTGCAATACAGGAGTCCCTGGTTCCAGGTCAGTCATCATAAAAAATCAAATCTTATTGTAATTATTGTAATTCTTTACCGACCACCACTGGAACAGAGCTATCAAACAGATCGCTGTAGGTTTTTGGGGTTTTCAAGAAACCGCTTTATTTCATCCACCTGTTTTTACAGTGCTTTCAAATATACCTTTCTTTTAGGTGACAAAGATAAGTTGCGGTACTTCCAAATGAAGACATGGGAAGAGAAATGTGATTACCTGGAAAGTAAGGTTGGGAGGAGCGTTGTTCATCGGAAAGAGTACCTGGTGCAGACGGTTGTTGATGTCGTCCGTCGACTGAAGAACTTGAAATCGTACGACAGATCAACTCAGCAGCGTCTGGCATCTAAAATAACCCTCATCAAACCTGAACGTCCGACCGTCTCTGGCTTAACAGACGACCACTCTCTTTCCAAGGTACTTACTCCAAATGGAATGCACAATACCCAGTTCCAATTGTGTATGTTTACATACACGGTCATTGGTCATTTTATATTATATGACATTAACAGACAGTGCCGGACTTAGTATAATCATAATAATTCCTCAAATAGAATAGAATATGATATAATAAGAACAATAAATCAATTACATGATATAGTTTGTAAGGAGGCAATAGACCTTAGCCTGTGCCGCCTACTCATTATATAGGTACATTAGTTGGTTAGTATAGTATAGGGGTTAATAAATTATATTAGCAAAGGGGTTAGTAAATTTAGTACCAATTAAGACCCCAGATAACCACGAAATTATTTAACGAAGTTGGAAATTTAATATTGTAATCAAAATTTATTGTAACTCTTCCTGATATTCTTTCAGATATCGGAGGTACCAGTAGAAGTTATCCAAGTGAAAGGAAACCACATCACAATGCTCGAAACACCAGAATTATCAACTATTGTCAACAACCTGTTCTAGAATTGTTCAGTAAGCACTAAACAGCAGCTGAGGATTCACAGAATATTTCAGTATGCTTCCAAAGTGAAATAGGTCAAGCTCCAAGTCGTATGTGGACTACAGAATGACATGAATAGATCAGAAGGATTATGGTACAACTCACTATTACTTTTTTTTATCAACCTACTATGCGCGTTGTGGTAACCGAGATTTCAACCTATTTGAAATGTGGAAATCCGTGTAGACTAAACTTAAAAGCAGATCGTCGAAAGGGCCGTTAAAACGCTTCACGAATTTACCTATATATTCATTATTCGAGTAGTAATTTCGTGCAAAGATGAATAGATATCTTTGAGATAACTTGCGATCTGTCCTAACAAACCCTGCTGAAGGAGTATGTTACTGTTTATGAAAGTGTTAATAGCAGTTAATTTTAACAGCTCAGATGTGTCATTGTCAGACGGACGGGCCAGTATTTGGGTGAGATTAAATACTGGTTTGTTTTGATCCCCAGGGAACATGTAGAATCTTGGCTGTACCTCAGTTACGTCTGAGTACTCGGATAAATAGTCATCCTCCAGGAACATTCGGAAACCTGGCTCGTCTTTCGGCCCTTTTCGTTGATCTTTTATAATTTTAATCTTTTTTGAAGGCTGGGCGTTGGTTGACTGGACAATTTTTCCCTGGTTTATTTGATTACCGGGTGCAAGGTCCTGTGCCTGAGGCTGACTGCCTGCCTGAGGCTGACTGCCTACCTGAGGCTGACTGCCTGCCTGAGGCTGACTGCCTGCCTGGGGCTGACTGCCTGCCTGAGGCTGACTGCCCGCCTGGGGCTGACTTTTTCCCAAATTCACGATGTTTTGCTGGTTTATACCTTTAGTTGTCGGAGAATTGGTCTGGGGTTGAAGATCCTCGATGATTTGCTGTTTTTCTTTAGTCGTCTGAGTATTGTTCTGGGGTGTAACATGCACGATGTTTTCCTGATTTATGCCTTTGATCGGTGAACGATTGTTCTGTTTTTGAGGCTGAATATTGTCTCCGAGTACAACGCCGTAATGCTCATTGACACCTACAGTCCCTTTGTTAAATTCTTTTCCAATTTCCGTGGTTGCCGCTTTTGACTTGGTTAATTTTTTCCTATCCTCTTCATTTTTTGATGCTACAGAAACTCCCTCCCTCTTTTCCTTCTGCTGAGTTCCATATTTTCCACCTCGACTCTTCTTTTTCTGCCTTTGAGTTGGTAGATTGTCTGCAAGTTCTTCTGGTATGTAATGTTCCTCGCCTTCTTCTTCTTTGTCTTCTGATTGATATTTCTCTATCGCTTCAATTTCTTCTTGATTCTTCGGCTTCAGATTTTGAATTGGTAGAAGAGAGTCTACAAGTTCTCCTGGTTTGTAATGTTCCCCGCCTTCTTCTTCTTCTTCTACTTCTTCTTCAGGATATTTCTCTGTCGCTTCATTTTCTTCTCGATTCTTCTTTTTCTGCCGTTGAGTTGGTAGAGGGTCTGCAAGTTCTTCTGGTTTGTAATGTTCCTCGCCTTCTTCTTCTTCTTCAGGATATTTCTCTATCGCTTCATTTTCTTCTTGATTCTTCGGCTTCAGATTTTGAATTGGTAGAGAGTCTGCAAGTTCTTCTGGTTTGTAATGTTCCTCGCCTTGTTCTTCTCCTTCTACTTCTTCTTCTTCTTCAGGATATTTCTCTGTCTCTTTATTTTCTTCTCGATTCTTCTTTTTCTGCCTTTGAGTTGGTAGAGGGTCTGCAAGTTCTTCTGGTTTGTAATGTTCCTCGCCTTCTTCTTCTTCTACTTCTTCTTCAGGATATTTCTCTGTCGCTTCATTTTCTTCTTGATTCTTCTTTTCCCTTTGAACTGATTGAGACTCTTCTACATCTTCTGACTCAGTCATTTTAGGTTTCATTCTACGGGCTTTCTTGTGATCTTCCTTCTTTTGCCGAACTGATTCGTACACTTCCTCATACTCTTCTTCCGGTTTAATTTTTTTGCTGTATTTCTTCTCTTGTCGTGCTGGTTCATAGTCTTCCTCAGATTCTTCTTCTCTAGCTGAGTGAGTCACTTCCGGTCTAACTGTTTTGCGGTCTTTTTTCTTTCGATGAATTTGTTCAGACTCTTCTTCATATTCCTCTTCTATAGCTTCCGGTTTAGTTTGTTTGCGGCCTCTCTTCTTGCGATGACTTGGTTCGGACTGTTCTTCTTCTTTATCTGAAGGACTCCCTTCTGGTTTGTTTCTGTTTCGCTGTTTCTTCTTTTGTTGAACTGGTTCAGACTCTTCCTGATATCCTTCTTCAGCTGAGTGACTTCCTTCTGGTTGGGGTTTTTTACGGTCTTTCTTCTTCTGATGGCCTGATAGAGACTCTACCTCTTCTTCTATTTCTTCTACTACAATTGAGTAATTCACTTCGGGTTTTATATTTTTATATCTTTTTTTCAATCTCTGTTCGTTCTGCTCTCCTTTCAATACCTGGCTCTGAGATATTTGTAAGGCACCGTGCCTAGTTTTTCGACTTGCTTTCTTTCTCCATTTTGTGCGTTCTGGTTTCTTACCTGCATCCTCTTCATATTCCCCATCTCTCCTACTGTCCGAACCGTCCGCTGTATTTCTTCTTCGGGGGACATTCTCCACTCTGTCCTCTGATTCATATTCATCCCTGTCTTCCTCTTGGTGTTGCTCTATCCAAGTCCCCTCATTAGATCTCTTCGCTCTGCGGCCTGACATTTTTCCTTTCTCTTCCTCCAGAACTGGCAGACCATCTGAAGCCGTCTGTTTCATTTGATTTTTCTTAAAAAATTGTTTTTCTGCAACCGAATTTAGAGTTTTTTCTGCATGATGAACCTGTTCATTATTTTTCTTCTTGCTTTGGGATTTGAATTTCGCGATAGATAGTTCAGACGATGAATCACTAATCCGACCTTTAATTTTGTCTAAAGTAGCCAATCGAACATTATCTTCCGGACTTCTGTCAGCATTTTGGTTATTTGTCAGTACCAGTGGAGCATCTGAATTACTTTTTTGTGAAAGATCACCGATTTGCCGTTCAGCAGCAGTGTTGAGTATTACGGGAGGCGTCTCAGGGTAGCCTGCACTTTGAGGTAAAGCAGTATGTTCAATTGTAGTCGGTGGCTTTCCAGATCTACAAGTATAAAGTTATTTTGTTGAAAGTGGAGCAGTGTTTGACAACTTTAAGTTCATGCATACCTGTACTTAAGTTTATTGCAGTGACCTATAACATTGAAAGTGCATGACATCATGTACTTGCTCTCTTATTTCTCCCTGCCTAGGGTACCTAGTTTTTATCTTTCCTCACTGTCATGCATCGATAGGTACATCTTTATATCGAGATTTTGTTTCGTTTAAGTCACTCACCGTAAGCCCTCCTGTTCAGATGGTTCTTCGGTGAAATAATCTGAAAAATTACAGGTTAGTAAGTGAAGGGCAGAAAATTAAAGCACACACGTGACCGTCATATAACAAAACATCGGGTTTTAGGTATACAATCTGGCGAGGCAGTTGAGGCCAGATTATGCGTTACAATAATATGAAGAAAAAAAAAATGACAATAGTGCCTCTCAATGGCCGAGTGGTTAGGGGGTCCGGGTTGTGTCCTGAGAGGTCCGGGTTCGAATACCAACGTAATGGAAAAATTTTCCGGTTACAACATGTATATATTGGCTTCGGCCCACTTCAATTCGGCTTCGCCCAACTCTTCATCCGCGCCTCATTATTTTCTCTATGAACATTGCGCGTTTAAAAATAAATGGTCCAGCAATAAGGGTGGCACTTGACTTTCTCGCAATTTGGATGTTGGTCAACCCTCCTCGCAAGGTAACCTACTAAGGGTGAATTTCACAAGTTTAACGTGAAGACTATCGTGTACACGATAGCCCTATCGTTTCGGTAAAAAATGTTAACGGCTTTCACCATGCACCGTTACCGTTTCGTTAGCTTTCGAGTGGATTTTCCGTGCGTTAGCGAAAGCGATAATTTTCATACCTGCGACTCATTTGGTGTAGTCTAATGTAGTCTAATCAACATTTTAACTTTTCTCCGAAAAAATAGGGGTTTTTTCACGTTTATTTCCACTTTTAGATTGAAATTGTTGAAATAAATTTGACGTAAACAAAGCAGGTGAATTCTATTGACACAACAAAACCTAACGAGAGGATGTCTGCTTTTTCGAATCGATAGCTATTCGAACGTTAAAAGGCACTAATTGTGAGGTGGTGAAATTCAACCTAACCCAGGATTCTAAGAATAGGTAGTCACGAAAGCCTACTATTTTAAAATAGGAGGTTGGTCAGAAAATTAGACCAAACAGACCATCGTGATCCCAAAAATATTTCTATTTAAAAGAACGGCACTGTAAAATATAAATAATGGTATAAAATACCTTATTAATGAAGGGGAAGGAAAGAAAGCATGAGCAGCACACACACACACAGAGCGAAAAAGCACTGACTGTAAAGAACGTCCACCCCCGGAGCGCGAGCGCGACTGACTGAGGGGCAGTGAGGGGAGTATCGATCGCCCGGGGAAGGTTCGCTCGCTTTCGCCGCGCGCAGTTCTATTATGAATCTTATTATTTCATCCTTTATGTAAGCCAGTGGCACCCAACCTTTTTTTAATCGACGTATTTTTTTTTTTAAGGTAAATCTTGCAAACCAGAACACACACAGAACTAAAATTTAAATTAATTTATAAAAATTATTAACAAATTAATGCACTGCCGGTTACCGCTTTACTTTTACTTTACTTTACTTTACTGCTTCGTTACCGTATCACGGACGGACGGACAATTTTTTAAAAGCCACTTTTTTCGACTCGGGGGACCTCCAGGATCACGGGAAACCCAAAATGAATTATGGCCCTCTAAAATGTGCTGATAGAAACGTCAGTTGAAGCTGCACATTCGGCGCCCTAATTTTCAGTGGCCCTGCTAGATTTCATGCTAAAATCCGATTGGGTTGTGCCCTTCATAACTTGGTAGTTCCTGCCAGGTATATCAGGTATTTGTATCATAAACACTAGTTGACCATTCTTGGTGGGTTAAGCGGCTAGTAGAAATTTATTTCTTAGGTACTTACCTTCTTGTTGGTGGGAGTTGTGCGCCCAGGTGGCCTGCAGGTGCCGGCCTTGCACCTCATTCGAGAAAGCCAGAATCAGGCACGCTATCATGAGTCTCTCCATGGTGAGTGTCGACGTCTTGCCTCCAACTCGTTGGTTACTCAAGTGACTTCCTTTTCAAACAGCTGGTCGCTGAAGGAAGTTTTAGGTACTTTTCCTGTGATTGGATTCTTCTTATCAGGAGTGATGGAACGAATCTGTGGATTAGTCATGTCTACGGTTTGATATCAGTGATTCTTTTCTCGTTAAAGCCACAGTCTACGTCGTTACGCTGGTTTCATTTTTCCATTACCTAAGGGAAATCGAGAGGTAAACGAGTTTTGGCACTAGGCATAGCCGTACAAGGTCCAGGGCCTATTGGAATGCATGGTCCCACATCCGACCTTCCATGCCCTCTGTACACAAAGCTTACTTTGGAAATAATCACTCTCAACAGTTGGGTTTTTTCCCGGTCAGTAAAATTCAGGTCCCATAAGGGCGGGGGAAATTATAGTATACACCTGCTTTTATTGGTTATTTAGCTAGTTCCTGGTGCGATCAGTCAAAAAAATGTGGCGTTTTCTTTATGATACTTCCTGACTAAAATCTATCTCATTTTCAAAATGTGAATTAAAATAAAACATCTCTAAAATTGAGCTTAACATTTATATTCAATTTATATAGGATATATATAACATTTAACATGATTTTCCTGTGCGATCCGAACGAATTTTGCAATCACATTTCAGTTAGTTACTCTGCGTCACCATTCCCCCCCACCCAGCCTGGACCAAAGTTGAAGGTAGGCTAAACTGTCAACGTTCTGTGTAGGTGTAGGTGGAAGATGTCTTTTTTTTATCTCAGAATTTGTTCCATTATTGATACTTACAAGTCTACTTCTACCCGTATACATTAAATTTCTCTAGCCCCAGACAAAGACTGAAATAAACCAGTCAACAAAAATTGAAAAGAAAAATCATAGTCGACATTCTCGTTGCTTATTCTTTATTGAAGAGATCAGTAGCGCGAGTTGTTCTAAAAGTAATAACATCGAGAATGACGGACCTGGAATTGTTTCAAATAGGCAAGATTGTTCAATCCTGGCTCCCCTAAACCTAAAACAAAAGCTACTACGTTAAAAAAAATACGTAAGTAAGAAAATCGGGAAAATTCAATACCCAATAGGTGATACCTACTGATAAAGGCCTGCAACTGTTCAAGAACCCCAAAACGACTAAGTGTAACGGTGCCGACACTTAAGACAGGTTAAGTTTTTTTCAAGCCTCATTTTGATTGTGTAACCCATTTCAGAAGTTGGACTAGTGGCGGGTCTTATAGCCAGCGAAAAATCTCGGACTATAAAAATACGTCATTAAATTACAGCAACGGTATTCTGGATGATCAGAATAGGCAGCAAGCTCAGTTTCAGTGTGAAAACTCGGAGTACACCACTTAAATAGTCTAGTAAGTATCAGTCAGTGTTGAATGAGAGGGCCCCAGAACCACTTGCTGGTTTTTGTTTCGTCTTCAGATAAAAAGAATTCCTTGCCGAGATGTACGAACTCCTTGATACTGAGGCGTCCGTCGTCGTTTTCATCGATTGCATGGAACGAAACCACTGCATCCTGAAATAAATACACAACAAATCAGTAAAAAGGAATCTATCATTTAAGGAACAGTCGTTGAAAGTACCCCGGGGAAAAAACCATTGCTTCTTGACCTGAACCTGTCGCTCAGCTATCAAGGCTGTGTATACTAAGTAGGTACCATAGCCGTATCCACGGGGGGGTTTAGGGGGTTAACCCCCCCCCCCCCCCCCATGAGCGGAAATTTAACATGGTAATGCAAACGTGAAGCAAAAAAATATAGGCGAAACCCCCCCCCCCCATGACCCTAAACCCCCTCCCCCATGACCCTAAACCCCCTCCCCCATGACCACTTTCTGGATACGGGTCTGGTAGGTACGTTTGTTGAGCACATGAAAAATACTTGTTATGGTCTGAGTTTCTCGCTGCCTAGGCCATGGTGAGTTAAAAACGAATAACTTACTTCATCCCCAAGGCCGAGACATTTGAAGAACAGCTTGAATTCTTCAACAGTGATTTCCCCACTTCTGTCCTTGTCAACTGCCTGGAAAAAGTTAATGTTAAAATACGTTAAGTGGCCATATGGGCTATCTTGAAGGAGAAGGCTGCTGTCGTGTTAAAAAATTTCCAAGATCTTCTTTTACCTTCAGTGGGGTGGCTAAGCGAGACACGCTAGTTATCATCATATCAATTAGTTTTAGGGTGCGTCCCACATACCCAGTTAAAATTAAACTGAAGATTTACCATGTTAAATTTAACTTAAAAGTTAAATTTAACATGGTAAACATAGGACAAAATCTCCAGTTTAATTTTAACTGGGCATAGTGGGACGCACCCTTGGGTTAAACTCCAGTTAAATTGATTTTTACCATGCACAAATTAGAATTTAACTGGAGATTAACGTTAACCGAGTATGGTGGGACGCACCCTTAGTCTCTCAGCTCTGCTGCACTAAGCTGTCGTTTTGTCTAAGGGTACACTGCACCAGGACGGTGTCTTCGAAACGATCTGATAACTGGCAGTAGCTAGGGCTCATACCTTGAAAAGATACGGCAAAAACTTGTGAAGTTTTTTCCTAAGGGGTTTGTCATTGAGCGCATGGTGCATTTCTTCAAGAAACTGTTCAGTGGTTACCAAGTTGTAGGGGTCTACAGGTCCATACTGCGCTTCCCAAACTTCCTGAAAACAAGATCGTACAAGTTCTACGATAAGTCACAAAAGGAGCGTTATTGGTGACTGGCACGGATTTTGGGCCAATTTTTTTTTTTTTTTTTTTTTTTTTTTTTATGCGTGACGTTCAGAGAACATATGCGCCGATGAGTTGGTTTGTTAGATATATTTGGCCGAAGCCGAATATGAGTGGGCCGAAGCCAGTTTAGGAGTGGGCCGAAGCCAATACATCCATGTTGGAAGCGGAAAATTTTTCCGTTTCACCGGGATTCGAACCCGGACCTCTCAGGCCACAAAGCGGACCCCTTGACCACTCGGTCACTGAGAGGCACACTGGGCTAAACATAATATCTTCTATAGTAGGTACCTAGTAGGTACCTGAAGAAGAGACTTTGAGCAATTTCACTATCTATAAAACACCGAAAAGTAATAACCACCTGCATAAGCTTCTTGAATTCAGCATGATGTTTGTCCGTCATGTGGGCCAGGTCAGTGAAGCGGTCTGTGAGCAACAGGAAGTCGTCGAACGACAACACGCCGTCTTTGTTAACGTCCAATATCCGGTGTAGAGTTCGCATTTTCCGTCGCCAAAACTCCGATTCACCCTTTAACATGAGCACGATAACCAATAAAATTCCATCGTTGTTAAGGCGGCTTGAAACCCATTAAACCTCCGCAACCACTCTTCTGCTTCAACGTATATAGGCTGATTTGTATTGTTGACACTGTTGACAGCCAGTGCTGTCGCAATGTTTTCGGTAACTGAACATATTCCACCAATCCGTGCGATGCATTTTTTTACCAAAACCTTCACAGCATTTTTCCTTGGACGTATCGCAACACCCGTACGGTATAAGTCCAAATCACCACTATAGCATAATGTTAGTTAAAACGGAAAAGATGCTAGATACCAAAAGGTACCCACCCTGTGAGAGTAATGGTCGACTTCTCCATCGCTATCACTGTCTGACTCAGAATCAGATTGCTGTTGGCCACCTTTGTGTTTTCGGCTGGGTGGCTTACTGGATAAAGCTCGAATATTTACTGTTACCTGAACATAAGAAAATGAATTGAAGATCTGAAATAGAAAAACAAGAAGTACGACAATAAGTATCACATACTTTCCGATGTGGGCTGTCTGAATGCAATCAATATCGAAGAGGGAGTTTTCTAATCTTGCAATGGTTAGAACAGTTTTTTGGAAGAAAAATAAATATGGTTTTTAAAAAATTTTAACTCTTCTATAAAACTCTGCCTAAAATTTGAACGAATACCGGTGTTAAAGTTTAATTTCAAGGACCCCGAACACGATTGAAGTGCTTTCTCTGTCACATGTGGCTAGCGAGAAAGTAAAAATACTTTGATGACGCGGGGATTGAACTATATTATGCTGACTCGACTTTCAGTCCATCCCCAATCCAAATTTCCCATCCTAAATATTGCTTAGGGTGGGATTCGAACCCAAGACCTCTCAGCACACGAACTGGACTCCTTGACCGTTCGGCCACTAGAGAATACCTAATGGGTCAACGAGCTTTTCTAGGCTCAGCTGTAGGTATATGAAGCCCATAGCCGTATCCACGGGGGGGGGGGGGGGTTTAGGGGTTTAAACCCCCCCATAACATTGTAATGCCAACGAGAAGCAAAAAAAATATAGGCGAAACCCCCCCCCCCATGACCCTAACCCCCCCCCATGACCCTAACCCCCCCCCCCCCCCCCATGACCGCTTTCTGGATACGGGCCTGATGAAGCCTGTTCCTATAACTTCCTAAGGATGGGTTTTTACGCAGAAACGCATATCGTAAGCTAGTCTTGCAGAAGATTATAGGAATGAGCTATCCATGCGATCCATCTTTTATTACTTATCGAGATAAATCCAGTTAAAGGTGTGCCGTTTGATCTGAAGGTCAAACGGTCAACCCTGCAAGGTCAAGGGATGTAGGTACAAATCTAACTATCTAACACATCCAATGACGCTCAACCGCGTATGGGTCATAATTACGACTATAATTTTGGATGAAAACTCGACAGGATACAGGAAAGGGTTTGTACCTACCTACATTCGTTAGAGAACGTCCTGTATTTGATGCCTCAATGACGGCAACTGAAGTAGGTAAAGAAAAGAGGAATAAAAAGAAATGAAAGTGAGAGAAGAGTTGAGATCCACAGATCCTACGCATTAACGACCTACGTGTTCAATGACTCCGCAAAACGAAAAACAAATGAGAGCTCTCACCTGTTGGGATATAGCCCGAAAACGCAGGAATTTACCCAAGTTCGATCGATACTGCTGAGGTCTAGGAGGCAAAACACTGGCTAACCCTCGAAGAACTCGGATGCTTCTTGCTAGACAACTCATGGTACCGAAAGAACGAAGCCGAGCACTCTGGGTGTTATGGGTAGGCGACCCGGAGGACCCAGGGACCACTGCTACTTTGGAGTACCATTATTACGCCTATGTTTAGCTATTACCAGCCACCCCCACCGAAACTCTCCGACCATGGAACTTGTTTTCTGGTCATAGGCGGACACCAGCGTTCTATAAATACCAAACCTCGTGCAGTGGCGTAAGTTGGGGCGCACTACTTCCGTTCTGCATCCAGTATTTCCCAGTATGCAATACTTGTGACATGTATTGCGTATAACAGATTTTCACCTTATAGCTTTATTGCTGTGGCTTTTTTTTCAAATAGAAAACAGATTATCACAAATACTTATAATATCATGGCATACCTTTACCTGCACTACAAACAAGTATTGCTCACAAAAAAAACTAATGGAAACTATGCAACAGAAAACGCAGCCATACAAGGTATTCTAGTTTTCTTGAAAAAGTACATGCAGAAATATTTCTAGAGACCTACTTAGTATGCCATCACATTGCTGTATAGCACAGCGTAACTCTATAGGTACCTACCTAAGTAGGTAAGTACCTACATCCAAATTATTTCTAGATACCTACATTTATGTGACAATATAGATTTTCATGATTCCAATAGGAAAGGATTAGATTCAGTGAGATCAAATCAGACTGGAATTTTTTCAGTAAGATTGAAATCGGTACCACCGCGCGTAATTTGCATTTATTATGACTATATACGGATATTGTTGCATAACTTTAGCCAGATTATAGCTAGCTAAATTTGTATTCTTACAACATGACAACAAATTTAGGTATATAACAAACCAGGTAGGTATTCTTGGGTGACGTTGTTTTCGCAATGATAGGAGTAGAAGTACTCCTTTTTTCGGTCGTCAGAATCAGATGCTACTTGTTGTCTCCAAAGTAGCATTCGAAAATCACCACGGTAATATCATGGCTGTGCATTTGTGCATGGTTACGATGCATAATCAAATCAAATCAAATCAAATGTATTAATAATATTTTCACAGTATACCTAACCAGTAAAGATTAGATGTATCAACGGAGGGGGGTGAAGACATCTGACAATAGTGACCAAAGAGTTGACCGTTCAGTTTCCTTGCAAACGAAGAGGGACCATCCTGCGACAGATGGGCGGAGGCAAAAATCTTCAACTAACCAGAAAGATAGGACAAAAGTAATTTACTCGGTGACTCGGTAGGTATCGTCCTCAGCTAGTACGGCAAATTTGTCACTTGTATTCCAAGTCCTTTCGCTCCTCACCGGCAATCTGAAGAGATAATATACATAGGTATATAGATCATGGCATTACTTTTTAGACGAACGAAATCAATATTTTCATTTTCTTTGATTTCTGAATCGATTGTGTTTTGACTATCGAGATGTATCTAAGTCAAAAGGCTGGCCGTCCATTGGGCAGAGGCGTACCGAAGAGGGCCAAAGCGAATGTCCGCGGGGCTTAAGGCCCACTCACACTACATCACATGCAGGTAAGATTACTTTATTACTCATACATACTGCCTTGTGATAGGACTGCTGTTATTGGGACGTCTAGTGGCGGAATTGCTGGTGTTGGGATGTCTGCATCGTTGTGAGACTCCGCCTCGATGTTTGTAAATATGGGATTCTTGCCATCATACGTTGGCCTCTGCGTGACGCCTGCGAATTTGGTAGCATTTTTCTTCCCTGGAATGGTGCCAAACCTGCTGCAACAGATAATTGCAAACTGGGGTAAGCACCTATTTGTAAAGAAATGGAAATGAGTACCATATCATCGCACCCGACTCAACATACTGTACAAATAAGGATTTGCTTTTATTCAAGGGGGGACGTTAGGGGGTTAACCCCCCCCCCCTCCCCCCATGTACGGAAAATTAACATGGTATTGCCAACGTGAAGCAAAAAAAATATAGGTGAAACCCACCATGACCCTAAACCCCCCCCCCCATGACCGCTTTCTGGATACGGGCCTGCATGCATGTATATACGATATATATTTATCGATCTCTTCTTTTCTAATAGGTACGGGAAAGAGAATGCTGTTACTAGCCACCTTTTCGGTTTCTCTTCCGCTTCCAACTCACCTGCATGTATTCCACACTGCACAAAGATGATGGCGATGTCCTCAGTAATGGTGTGGAAGGTTTGAGAAGAGCTGCGGTCCTCCAGTGACGAATCGGCGCTGCCTGAATCCAGCACGGCAAGTTTGTAGCCTGTACGACAACTTCTCTCACTGTATACCGACGATGTGAACAGATATAATTTAGGTTGATAAATCGTGATGTCTGCCTTTGAGACGCGCTACTTATTGATTTCTGAGTTGGTTTATGCGCACATGCGGTACATGCGCACTGCACACAAAAGTAACAAAATCAATACAACGTGCACGGCAGTGCATGCAGCCAAGTTTTATAGAATAAGACAGCGCCACAAAGCCTCGAGGAACCAGAGTTGTGCACTTTTCATGCCCCTCCACAGGAAGCAAGGGGGCGTTTCTCGCTGAGCCGGTACCTTTTTCCTGTAGTAGGGTCCCACGGGACCTCCTAAATACATTTACAAACTTCTACTTTCAACCGTACCTGAGCAGTGACATCTCAAAATTAGCTGTTTTGAGGGTCACTCATGCACTGACAAAACAGCAGTAACATAGATTGAAAACAGCTGATTTCAAATGTACCTACGTCTCTTGGGCTTCGCGGTTTAATGTGCAGGTGAGATAAATATAGCTGCACTGCAAAGCTCCATGGGTAGGTAGGTACATACTTGGCTTATCACTGTTTTTACGACTTTTTTACCGTAAAATATTGGAGCGATAAGTTACTAGAAGAAAGCAGAAGCTGGTTCATACCTTCTGCAATTTTCAACCAGTGTTGACGTGTTGTGCTTTACCATGCTACTAAAGGGGATATTCCTGGTTCTTCTTTGCTCCAAAATCACAGAAGGTAAGTCCACATAATATTACCATTATTAATTGTTTTTAAGTGATTTTACGATTCCTTAACGTAGAATAGTGAGTAAGCCTATTAGTCTAACGTCTAACCTAACTGCAGGTGGCTGGAGATCGTGAAATTTTATGGAAAAATCAAATGTTCCGACCTCTCAGTGGCCGAGTGGCCGAGTGGTCAAGGAGTCCGCTTTGTGTCCTGAGAGGTCCGGGTCCGAATCCCCGCGGAACGGAAAATTTTTGGATGGATGTATTGGCTTCGGCCCACTATTAAACTGGTTGATTCTGCCCACTTATATTCGGCTTCGGCCACTTCATCTTCGGCTTCGGCCAAAAACATCCAACAAACCAACTCATCGGCGCATATACATATGTTCTCTGAACGTCGCGCGTTAAAAATATAAAATAAAAATAAAAAATCCGACGATAGTTTAAGGCTCTGCTTTACCTGCTGATGCATTTCTCGTAATAAGATAAATATAAACGCCTACGCCTAGACGTTACCATTGTACCTAATGTTCTATAGGGGCTGGTCTAGGAAGATTCCCCAATTTTCCTGTAGTTTAAAATATTAGATTGTGCTATAGATTAACGTTTGCGAAACTGCTGACTTTAAAATAAGAAAAAAACTCCTTGATGCTACAGCCCTTTCAGAGCCAGTGCCTAGTGGGATACAGGGTGCCGTCTATCGTTGTCTTTGTATACAAGGGGGTCATTTGGTCACAATCACGCCCAACAGTCGAGTTTTCCTCCAGCCGGTGAAGGCCAGGTACCCATCAGGGCTAGGTAGGCCCAGGGCCGGCAAGATTGACCAGGAAAAATCTCGTCTATTCGGGACTAGATCCTGGCTCCTCTTACTTCATACCTCAGTTCCCTGCCACAGACCTAATCGGGCCCATCGACTGAGAGGTCTAACTATATTTCTCGCTTATGGCCAAGTTCAAAATTTGTGGCACCATGAATGAACAACTCATGAGCTTTGCCGTAGGATAAAACATTGATGCCCCCCAAAAATCTAAAATAATTTCTTTAGGCAGGACTCATATAGTGGTTGTGCGTGCTCTACTTGTAGGTATACTATGTACCTCGAACGTGCACATTGGCAGAGGTACAATTCGTCTCGCAGCCACTCGATTTTATCGCTTTTTGAGACCTTGCCCAAGCCGATAAGATAATCTCCAGCCACCGTGACCTCCAGCCAGGCTCCAGCATGCACCCGCAAGGAACATGCACACACAAATGGACAGTACTAATGTGACCAAAAATTCCAGCTCTGGACTACTGCTTCTCCACAGAGCTTCTCAAGAGCAGAGGTCTCCCCCTGGCTGTGGGGAGCAGTTGTCTCTCCCTTGCTCTGGAGGGCAGTAGGCCTCTCCCTTGCTCTGGAGGGCAGTAGGCCTCTTCATTGCTCTGGAGGGCAGAGGGCAGTAGGTCTCTCCCTTGCTCTGGAGGGCAGTAGGTCTCTCCCTTGCTCTGGAGGGCAGTAGGTCTCTCCCTTGCTCTGGAGGGCAGTAACAGGTCTCACTCTGACTGTAGAGATGTGGTAGTGGGAGCCCAGGATATGAATCTTTCGCCGTGCTGGGCACTTACGAAAGAAAATGCTGAAGTATGCTTACGAAAAACTAATATATTTCAGTTAGGCACTATCCGGGCTCTGCTACTTTCTATTATTTTTTCGTTTTGCTAATTTTCTTTTCTTTTGCAGGTCAACTATCCAACCCGTCCCAGGATGGCCATAACTGTGTCAGCGAACTCAGTGTCTCGGAGACATCGAGCCACCCACTGCTGAACTACATTTATCTCCGTACTAAAGCCTCTCATCCAGAAGATACCTCTGGGGCCTTTTCCTCCCCAAAAAGGCTCAATCAACGAAAAGCGAGCAATTGGAGACTCCCTGTTGAAAGTACTACTACTCAAAGCCCCAAAGAAGAAGAACAAGAAGAAGAAGAAGTAGGGAAGACCTTTGAAATTGTCACCCACAGAGGCAGTGGCGGCGATACAACTATAAAATTTAACGTCCAAATTGAGACCAAGCGATCAGCGCATCCCCCCAATGTCAACATCATCATACCTCGTCTTAAAGCCACCTTCATTTCTAATCTCGACTACTTTCTTCATTTCCAAGTTAGGTGGCTTCTTCAGGAAAGAAGAATGCCATTCCATTCTATACCCTTCCCAGTACAATCTTGGACTCACGTTCAAGTCCTCAAGAGAGTAACCAAGACAAAATATGCAAGGCAAGATCAGTACCAGAAAATTAGTGAGTTTTGGTACCCCTGGACCCCTAAAGGAGGGTTCGGCAAACCCGAAGACAACCAGAAGGAGGAGACAGCATTATTGCCGTCCTATCCCAATGTATGGGAGTGGTACCATGCGGAAGAGGTATTCCGGGCCGATGAGTGGGTAGACTATCTCGATGAGATGCTTGCACTGTTCCACTCCTATAAGGAGCAAAGCGCCGATGAATAACAACGCCTCTGGACGTATCCCAAAACACTCTGCTTCGTAGAAAATTCCCAGTAGTTTAGGTAGGTAAATGCATCAGTTAATCTGGGAAGTAGTGCTTTTCCCTGGGTCCGCTATACCTGACGGTGCATTTTTTGCCGCCCATAAGATTAACATTGCGAGCGGCGATTCATTTTCAAGGTTTACCCTAGGTTGGAAAGACACAAAATTTTGCCTGTACCTAGCCCTAACAATGTTCTAGGGAGTGTTCGAAGCAGATTTCCCATTTTTTTTACTGGTTTTCGAGATACAGCACTTTTCTTGAGGTATGCGATGCTAGCATTTGCAAAACAGTTGGAATAAAAGAAACCAGTGAGAAATTATCTTATGGGCGGCAAAAAATGCATCGTCAGGTATAGCGTCCTCTTAAGGGAGTGTTTTGTATTATTAACACTCGTATCAGCAGAGCGCAAGGGGTGGTTACCATTACTGTCAGGTCAGGGATCAGTGTTCGGAGGGATATATAACATTCTGATGTCAGCTATGTGTAGTGATAGTAACACAGAACGCTCTCAGAATCGAGGGGTCAATACACATACTAATTTAAAAAGAAATTTTTTTATTTTAATGATAAAGCTCCTTCTCTTGGGACATTATTAACAGGAAGATAATTTCAGTGCATCGGTTACGAACGCAATAAGTGAGAGTAGGAGATGGTTTTCATACGGCACGTCCTGGAAGGGTGGGGCTGGAATGACGGGCTTGCGATGTCAATTTCCCATAGAAAACTGTCATTCCTCCCCTCTAACGATACGTGTAAGAACGGCCTTCCAGGATGCGCCATTGTGTGGCCAGCCGAGGAGCACTGGCGGTGGAAGGGGGGGTGCAAAGCTCCCCCCAGGAGTTGACTGCGCACCCCCCAGAAAGTTAAATAAAGGGTTCGACAATGGTCGCACTTGACTTTCTCGCAATTTTTATCGAAAATTTGATTTTTTTTTTACGTAAATAATTGTCTAAATTTTAAATTTTTCTAAAAAGTATTTTGCCTCACAATGGGCGATACTTTCAGGCACCTGCATACCGAATTTCAAACATATCCGTCAAACAGTGAAGTCTCGTATGTATATGTTTTCTATTTTGCATGTCACCGTCTTAAATTTTAAGTAAATGAAAATCTATTGACAACGCCCTTGAAGCATCTATCTGAGACCACTTTCACCAATTTTCAAGAAAATCCGTCGATTAGTGTTGTTGCAAATGTGGTTTAACCAATCAAAAACGTGATTTCCATTTTTGGAAAATTTTTCCTACGATAATGCCAATATTTGCCCAAATTTTTGGCCCATCTCAAAAAGAATAAAAATGATCCTGTAGCATGTATTTGGGAACACTATTGCGAAATTACAAGGATCTAACTTAATAACTGTAGTGCCAAATCCATCTTGACCAATCAAAAACGAGATTCTAGTTTTTTTTCCTATTTTTGACTTTATTTTGCCTATATTGGCCGCAATTTTGAAATGATTGAATATTTCTTCGACAGACCTTTAAGTAATGCTATTAAGCACAAGTTTATGGATTTTTGTGAAATTCCGGCTAATACTGTTCATGGGGCCAAGGTTTTCACGTATGGGCCAATTTTGGCCCAAATTTTCGGCCCATCTCCAAAACAATAAAAATGATCCTGGAGCATCTATCTGGGAACACGACTGCAAAATTTGAAGGTTCTAACTTTATTACCGTACCGTGAAATGCATCTTGAGTAGACAAAAACACGATTTTGAATTTTTTTTGACACTTTTTTGACAATAGTGGGCGCAATTTTTGAGTAATCAAAATTATATTAAAAATGTGTCTCGGAACTGATTTTAGACATCTATATTCCAAATTTGAGCCAAATCGGTTGACTGGTGTGACCTGTAGCCGCGCTACAGACAAACGGACGGACGGACGGACGTACGTACGTACGTACGTACGTACGTACGTCGGACGGACATGACCTAAAAACCATTTTTTTGGTATCTAGGACCTCTGAAACGCCTTTTGCAATGAAAATCTCAAAATCGAAATTTCGCACGATAACATAACTTTCTCAGCCCATGTATTACATACGGGCGAGAAAGTAAAAAAATACTATAAAAAAAAGCCTTTATAACGATAGAGGAGTAAATTTACAATAATGGAAATAGGAGAAAATAGTCAACCCTCTCCCGAAAAAAATCTAAAGGGCCCCACCCCCCAGGAGACTGGTCTTCCGCCACCAATGCCGAGGAGGTTCCACCAGACCTAGTTCCGCGGGTTTTTGTTATGCAAGATATTTCAGTGCGCCTGCGAAAACGATGAGTATGTAATTTGAAACTGGGTGTACACCAGTGGAGTCCTATAAACCCCGTAAATAGACAAATATGGCGCAAAGTTGGATGACTTTAATCGGGGGATGTGGTAACTTGTAAAGCCAAAAAAAGGAAGAATGGATTTTTGTGGTATTTCGAATTATCGAGTTTGGTTCGGTGTGGAAGTGCTATCAAATTTTAACAAAATGTTTTGAAAATAGGTCCAATAAGCTCCGAGATACGCGGGTGGTCCACTATGCAAGCAATGGCGGATCAAGGAGATAATTTTGGACGGGGTCAGACTTTTATAAATCAGATGCGGGTGAACCTCTGTTTATACCACTGTAACCCACCAAGTGGGAGGGGGGGGGGGGGGGGGGGGGGTTGAAATCATCACCGCCAGGATGCACCAAATGTTACTGTTATGGTGTTAGGATCGGGGGCCTGAGGCGGTCAATGTCGATGTAAGAATTTTGGGTTTAGGGCGGTAGTTACTGAGGGTGAGAAAGGTTTGCTTACTTACCAGGCTCACCCCCAATTCCTACAAATACCCAAAACGGGAATAGTACCTACACTTGGTTTACATGTGCAGTGGCAACAAAATGGTTGAAAAGACGCCTTAAGGGTCCGCTATACCTGACGGTGCATTTTTTGCCGTCCATAAGATTGACATAGCGAGCGGCGATTCATTTTCAAGGTTTACCCTAGGTTGGAAAGACACAAAAGTTTGCCTGTACCTAGCCCTAACAATGTTCTATAGGGAGTATTTGAAGTAGATTTCCCATTTTTTTACTGGTTTTCGAGATACAGCACTTTTCTTGAGGTATGCGATGCTAGCATTTGCAAAACAGTTGCAATAAAAGAAACCAGTGAGAAATTGGGAAATCTGCTTTGAACACTCCCTAGAACATTGTTAGGGCTAGGTACGGGCAAAATATTGTGTCTTTCCAACCAAGGGTAAACCTTGAGCAATACCTTCTCTTTTTTTAGATATACGTACCTATTAGTATCCCTGCACCAGCAGGTGTATTCCCTTTCCCGAACGCCAGAAAACCCACTCAACTAACACCTACGTTATTTATTTTAAGAAGATAAGGCACACCATGTTGCAATATATGGAGAACTGTTCTTCTTACAATAAATTTTGAAGGTGTTAGTTGAGTGGGTTTTCTGGCGTTTGAGAAAGGGAATACACCTACAGGACGTTATTCCATTCGACGAGGGCGGAATATACAGTTATTCGTGTTTTGAACGACAGTCCAGCAGTAGAAAAAGTTGATAATTTTTGTAACTGGAATAGTATATATGGAAATGTAGCTTTCAGAAAAGAGCCCTCCAAGGTATCGTAAGTTGCCTGAAGGGTGACTTCAGGTTTGCATCAGAACGCAGACATCTTACCGTGGATGCTTGCAACTTTAGCGCAGTCTTAGAAAATTCATAGCTTGTTGAGTGCTGCCTTTTCACAACCCAGCTTCTTATACTACTGTTATAGCCACTCACTGCGCTTTACTGAAAGCTAAGTTTAGTCTGTGACGTAATCTATTACGATATAGACCGCCATGGGGCCAATAAAGAGAGTTCGCTATGGAGAGGCTGACATTATGAAGATAGGTTGTCGTTGGGAATCTCGTTGGGAATCATTGGAAATCTTTATGAAATCTCAGGGAATCTTGGAATTTTTTGGAGTGGTTGTCCCTTCGGGGTTCATCTATCTATGAATATCGTTGGGAATCTTTGGAAATCGTTATGGAATCTCAGGGAATCTTAAGGATTATCTGGAGTCGTTACCCCCTCGGAGATAGGTTTCGTCAAAGGCCTTAGAGTTCCTCGTTATAGAGAGTTGGCAACTGTTAAAAAGCGTTGATAGGAATGTCTGCTTTCCCATATCTATATACCTTATCAGCGTCCTCATGTATATCATGGTCTAGTGTCTAGTGGGAAAACACTAGACTCAAAAGACTGAGGTCCTGGGTTCGATTCCCGGTAGCAGCAATTTTCTGTTTCTATAGTATGGTTGTCACACCAAATATTCATTTTACTTCGGTCAATGAACAATTTCTTTAATTAACATCTGTGTCATCGGGTCAAGGGTTGTAAGGACCAACAGGTGCGAGGGCCATTCACTTGCATAAAAATTCTGAATCCGCCTATGGAATCGGCCATTACTTTTGTTACCGAGGTTGAATATTGTGCAGTAGCACCATAAGGCCATAACGGAGGTTGTGTTATGTTTTGTGGTAGTGGCGAGGCAAATTACACGATGACAAAAAGGTGTGAGCCAAGTCAGGGACCAATCAGGATCCAGATCTGGAGGCTGGGCAGGACTACTTTCAGGATCGATCTAAGGCCCCAACCCCAATTCCATTTTTCGAGACCTCTTTGGTCCAAAATTATAGATTATTATACACGACCTTCAATTTCTCGTTATAACAGAGTTTGCTATAGGGAGGGCTCAACAAGGGTTGGGTTAGCGGTGCTCGTTATAGAGAGGTTTCCTTTAAATACAGGGTCGTTACAGAGAGTGACAAAAATAATTTAAGCTAGAAAATTAATTTCTAGGGTTCAAGGTGTCAAAATGAGTCAAAGTTTGTCGGTTCGTTCGTTATACAGGGTGTCTCAGACCACCCGTGCCACTACTTTTTCAGTGAAACCGGACGAGATAGAGGGATGAATTAAAAATTTTGCGATCTATGTAGAGGGTGATCTATTTATGGAAATTAGTGGCGTTAACCATAGGCGCCCGTAAGGGGGAGTTTCAGGGGGGTCATGGGTGAGATCTCGGAATTTTCAAATGTAAAGACTTATCATGTGACACATCAAAAGAAAGGTCTTTGAAAGCCTAGCTTATGTCATTTGTCAGAATTCACTTAGCTCCCATAGTCTCAAAATGGCGACCGTCCGCGTGACCATATTTCCCTTCGATATTGTAGAGGACCTGGGCGTAATAGGTCGATGAACGTTAAATGACAGATAGTCGTGCATGCCTACTTTCATAATTTTGAAGACATTTTGATACCTTGGCCGCCATCTTGGTTTCGGAGCCATCTGAAACTTTGACAGACCGTAACAAAAAATAGTCAAATGGAAAATGGTATTTTTTATTTGACAGATTGAAAGCTGTTTTTAATTTTTTTTTTTTTCAGAAGAAATTTGTTTTTCTTAACTCTTCCATCTTATTTTTCCATCTACCTACTGCAGAACTGCGTTATTTTCTCCACTATAAAAAGTGCTTAATTTCGGACATCTTGGAAACTTTTGAAGTGAGACCCTAAAGACGTATACATAGTTTGGTGGCCTTAAAAACAGCTTTCAATCTGTCGAATAAAAAATACCATGTTTCATTTGACTATTTTTTGTTACGGCCTGTTTCATCTGTTTCAGATGGCTCCGAAACCAAGATGGCGGCGAAGGTATCAAAATGTCTTCGAAATTATGAAAGTAGGCATGCACGACTATCTGTCATTTAACGTTCATCTGCCTAATACGCCCAGGTCCTCTACAATAGCGAAGGGAAATATGGTCACGCGGACGGTCGCCATTTTGAGACTATGGGAGCTAAGTGAAATCTGACAAATGACATAAGCTAGGCTTCCAAAGACCTTTCTTTTGATGTGTCACATGACATGTCTTTACATTTGAAAATTGCGAGATCTCACCAATGACCCCCCCGAAACTCCCCCTTACGGGCGCCTATGGCTAACGCCACTAATTTCCAAAAATAGATCACCCTCAACATAGATCGCATAGTTTTTAATTCATCCCTCTATCTCGTCCGGTTTCACTGAAAAAGTAGTGGCACGGGTGGTCTGAGACACCCTGTACCTATAGATGTTTTTTGGTCGTTATAGACCATATACCACATATTTCGACTAGATAGATGTAGCCGAACACTGAGAGTTGGGCAAAAGCGGTTCAATCTCGATCCGGTATTCATGTCTGATATATTGAAGCAGTGGTGGTTCGGAACCCACCTAAACCTGTAGATCCCCATTTTTCATGCGTAAAGGAGCTGGTATTTTGTAGTGCTTATAGCTGAGCCAAAATCTTGAAATGATCTAGTTGCTGAGTTTGCCACGTCAAATATCTAAAGAAATCGGTCACTGACTTTATTCTTTTTGACCTACCCCAGCAACGTGACCTCTAAGTACGCTGAACTTTGGATGACATGACCTTTGACTGAAGGCCACTAAAAATCGAGGGCAGCTGCATGCGAATTGGCAAGCATGGCGCTAATGCATTCGTGTGCATCACCCGAAGTGTATTTAAATGCATTGCCCGAGCTTAATGCATTTAGTTCGTTCATAAACGCCTCAGCGCTTGTAAGCAAACTTCCCAAACAAATCACAGTGAGTATAAGTAGTAAATGTTGTTATAATTTTATTTTCTGGATTATTCTTTTCAACTACTGCAATGCTAGGTCTCATTTAGTGATGCACGCGATGCAAGAAAAAGAACAAGTACTTAATGTTCTTGCAGTAGAAAGTAGAAATCCTCTCTTGTTCTTGTTCTCGCACTTGAAATCATTTCTTGCTCTTGTTTTTGTTCTCGCTGCGGGACTCTTGCTATTTCACTTGCGGTTATAATGTGGTTCAGGCCCGTATCCAGAAAGCGGACATGGGGGGGGGGGGGGGTTTGGGGTCATGGGGGGGGGGGGGGTTTCGCCTATATTTTTAGGTAGATTTCGAAGAAAAATCTACCTATTGTAGTCGTACCAGTAGTCTCACTTTTGAAAAATTTCTTCACAGTTATTCTTTTTATGACCCCTGGATCCCAAAACCACCATCAGTTCAAAAGTTTATATATATATATATATATATATATATATATATATATATATATATCTATATTATAAGATTGAAGTGTACTGACACACTGACTCACTCACTCATTTATCATAATTCATTTTCTTCGCTCCTAATTGCCCGATCGCAATGAAACTTTTTGCAGGTTGTAGGGGGTCCCAAACGGAGTTGAACGGGGGTTAAGCGATCCCCGTCAGCAATTTCTGAGTCAGCAAAAAATCGAAATCAAAATTTTGAGCCGTCCTATTTATTGAGCCAGCGCGACGGTACTTGCAGGGTAGAGTGCCCCAATGGCCCCCATGACGAATATGATGTGAATTCGCGAAAATTGTAATTAGCCAGGGTCGTAGCCAGGGTCATCCGAAGGTCATGACACTTTTCATTTATTGAGCAGGGTACAGAGGCCTGGTGGCCCCAGTGACGAATATAGTGCGAAATGGGGGAAATTCGAATTAGCCAGGGCCGTAGGCAGGATTAACCGAGTTCGATGACCGCGTGTTGTTTATGGACGGATCGTTACGATGGTCACAGGGTGGTCTCTACTGTTGGTACCAGTGACGAATATGGAGAAACCACCGGAATGGACGCATTATTCAGGGGCGTAGCCATGATGAAAAAAGTTCGGACTTTTCATTTATTGAGCCAGGGGGGCAGTAGTCGCAGGGTACAGAGGCCTGGTGGCCCCAGTGACGAATATAGTGCGAAATGGGGGAAATTCGAATTAGCCAGGGCCGTAGGCAGGATTAACCGAGTTCGATGACCGCGTGTTGTTTATGGACGGATCGTTACGATGGTCACAGGGTGGTCTCTACTGTTGGTACCAGTGACGAATATGGAGAAACCACCGGAATGGACGCATTATTCAGGGGCGTAGCCAGGATGAAAAAAGTTCGGACTTTTCATTTATTGAGCCACGCGGACTGCAGTCGCAGGGTACAGAGGCCTGGTGGCCCCAGTGATGAATATAGTGCGAAATGGGGGAAATTCGAATTAGCCAGGGCCGTAGGCAGGATTAACCGAGTTCGATGACCGCGTGTTGTTTATGGACGGATCGTTACGATGGTCACAGGGTGGTCTCTACTGTTGGTACCAGTGACGAATATGGAGAAACCACCGGAATGGACGCATTATTCAGGGGCGTAGCCAGGATGAAAAAAGTTCGGACTTTTCATTTATTGAGCCACGCGGACGGCAGTCGCAGGGTACAGAGGCCTGGTGGCCCCAGTGACGAATATAGTGCGAAATGGGGGAAATTCGAATTAGCCAGGGCCGTAGGCAGGATTAACCGAGTTCGTTGACCGCGTGTTGTTTATGGACGGATCGTTACGATGGTCACAGGGTGACGAATATAGTGCGAAATGGGGGAAATTCGAATTAGCCAGGGCCGTAGGCAGGATTAACCGAGTTCGTTGACCGCGTGTTGTTTATGGACGGATCGTTACGATGGTCACAGGGTGGTCTCTACTGTTGGTACCAGTGACGAATATGGATAAACCACCGGAATGGACGCATTATTCAGCGGCGTAGCCAGGATGAAAAATGTTCGGACTTTTCATTTATTGAGCCAGGGGGGCGGCAGTCGCAGGGTACAGAGGCCTGGTGACCCCAGTGACGAATATAGTGCGAAATGGGGGAAATTCGAATTAGCCAGGGCCGTAGGCAGGATTAACCGAGTTCGATGACCGCGTGTTGTTTATGGACGGATCGTTACGATGGTCACAGGGTGGTCTCTACTGTTGATACCAGTGACGAATATGGAGAAACCACCGGAATGGACGCATTATTCAGGGGCGTAGCCAGGATGAAAAAAGTTCGGACTTTTCATTTATTGAGCTAGGGGGGCGGCAGTCGCAGGGTGCAGAGGCCTGGTGGCCCCAGTGACGAATATAGTGCGAAATGGGGGAAATTCGAATTAGCCAGGGCCGTAGGCAGGATTAACCGAGTTCGATGACCATGTGTTGTTTATGGACGGATCGTTACGATGGTCACAGGGTGGTCTCTACTGTTGATACCAGTGACGAATATGGAGAAACCACCGGAATTTACGCATTATTCAGGGGCGTAGCCAGGATGAAAAAAGTTCGGACTTTTCATTTATTGAGCCACGCGGACGGCAGTCGCAGGGTACAGAGGCCTGGTGGCCCCAGTGACGAATATAGTGCGAAATGGGGGAAATTCGAATTAGCCAGGGCCGTAGGCAGGATTAACCGAGTTCGATGACCGCGTGTTGTTTATGGACGGATCGTTACGATGGTCACAGGGTGGTCTCTACTGTTGATACCAGTGACGAATATGGATAAACCACCGGAATGGACGCATTATTCAGGGGCGTAGCCAGGATGAAAAAAGTTCGGACTTTTCATTTATTGAGCCAGGGGGGCGGCAGTCGCAGGGTATATTGCCCTACTGACCCTCATGAGGAGTATGTCTAGAAGTGTTGGAAATTCCAATTAGCCAGGGCCGTAGCCAGGGCACCCCAGATTGTGCACATTCTGTTCATCAACCGATCGTCATGATATTCACTAGGTGTAATATACTGGTGGTACAAATGAAGAATATGTGACGAAATAACAGGAAGTGCGCATTAATCAGGGGCGTCACCAGGATTGGTAAATTATTTATGGACGTAGCAGGACGGGAGTCGGAGGGTGTAGTGCCGGAGTGACCCCGAGGAAGAATATGTTGCGGAAAGTGGCGCAAATTCAAGGAAGCCAGGGCAGCATCCAGGATTACGAAACATTGTGCGATACATGATGTTGATGCACCGGACGTTGTCACTGTAACGAGGTGCTCTCTACTGGTGGTACTAACGTGGAATACGTTAAAGCAGAAGCGTGTACGAGTTTCACTGAGGCGTAGCCAGGTTGGGAAAGTTCTGACTTCTCATTTTTCAACCTAGCTGGACGGAAGTAGGAGCATGTAGTGCCCCAATGGTCCTAATGAAGAAAAGGCGGAAATTTTATGGAAATACGTGGTAGGCGGATCTGGCGGATCATAATTTATTAAAAAAACATGTCCAGATATTTACATTAGGTACTTACCTACATATCGAATTTGAGCAAAACCAGATGAACGGCGACAGACTGTCGTACGTATGTACGTCGGATGGACATTTTTTAAAAACCACTTTTTTGGACTCGTGGGACCTCCAGGATCATGGGAAACCCAAAATTTTAAAATCAAATCAATAACTTTTTCAGCCCATGTATTACATACGGGCGAGAAAGTAAGAAGACAGGAAGGTCGCTATGTATATTTCTCATGGTATGGTGACAATTCTCAGAGTGAAAAATCTAACTATAGGAAAAAGCAAACGCAACAATCTGAACAGTCAGGAATTACTATAAAAAAACGTAGACATCTCGGCCAAAAAACCATTCCAGTGACACCTTCACAGTGCCAAACTCCTAAAAAGCGC